>JARHVA010003737.1:530000-637500 GCA_037957365.1 Torreya grandis
TAATATATAAATCCAATAAACCATTTTTCTAATGTCAAAATGTTAATGTTATAATAGAAATGGGATTTATACTAACATAATGGTTGATTTGTTGTGAAATTTCCATCCTCCCACAAAAAGTGGCTAACAAAATATCTAAGCAATAGATTTTATTATGTTTCTCCAACCAGTAGGACTCTATCCACAATATTATCATCCAATTTGTTGATCAGACCTTTAGCATGAATGACCAACCAACTATGAGAAAGTGCTTTTTATGCACTTTCCCTTCCTAAAAGGAGGGAATCCTAAGATCTCCACTCCACAAGATCTCTTCTACCTGGTCTAGGTGCACTGATCTTCATTCAGCGACTCATTGTGACCATTCCATTTCAAAGAGTTTATGTTGGTTATGCTAATATTTTAGACAATTCAATATACATGTAAACTAAGAGCTAATGCCTATAGAATCAACATAATTATTTAACTATGAATAAATAGTTTATTCAAAGATATACATATATTACATAGACTCAACAGTGCATAAGCAATAATAGACAATAATGTACAATCAAGAAAAATATTAGATTCAGATTGTAACTTAGAGGCTAAACTAATCTAATCTAATAGAATCATAAAAAAGAGAGAAAAATATAGAAGGGTAGGGATAAAAAAGAATAAATAACCTGATTTCTAATGTATACCAACCTAATTCTATCGAGTAGACAAATCTCTCAATAAAAACTAGACTTTAGTTAATCCAGACTTAGGACAACTCCAACTAAGGATGGTACAAGAGTCTATGGGATAGACTAGCAGAGCCAATAAGGAAAACATGGTCACCATATACATGCAAAAAATAAGTCCATTAAATTATAAAGCCATCAGATAAAGTTATTTATATTAAAGAGATTAATTGGAATTCATTAAATACTCATGTGAGTTACAAACATGGCTTCCAAACAACCTTGACTTAGAAAGTTAACTAAGAAAGTTGGGAAAGTACACGAAGGAAATAATTTATCTTCTTAGAGTGGGAAAACTAGCTAGTCTAGTCCCCTTATTATAATGCAATAGCTTATTTATATAGGTGTGTTGACATGAGGAGTTAGGACTCAAATTCAAAGTTCTCATTAATGGCATAGTTACAATCATTATTGATTAAGGGAATGTGGTTAGGACTCTAATAAAATAAAACTATGATCTAACTAAATATTGGTAGTTAAAAGCAATTGGGATTGCATTTGGATAGCCAGTCACCCACATCTTGCAAAGCTAAAAACATTCCTCTTTAAAGAAATATTTTATCTTTTATGCTTCTATGTTCGATCCTAATGTCCATGCCACCTATTGAATAATGTTGTTGCTTAGTAGTGTATTAAATTTCAATGTTATTTGATCATTTATTTTTGATAAAATAACTATAACTTGATTATATGATTCAAATTGGATGCATTGTCTATTATTGGCTTTTGATGGTTTTGATGACCAAATAGATTGTTAAACTTAAGTTTGAGTTTTGGCTAACTACGTAGCCAATGTGTCTTTTTTTATCAAGTTTTTTTCATGTGGATCCCTCATGTTCTTCCAATGCTCAGAATGAGGATTCAAATGCATGATGACTCTTTATATTAAGGTAAATCAAGTTCTCATCATGTAGTGTAATCTACCTTACTTGAAGATCTAACACACTACTTGGTACATGGACTGCCCCAAAGCTACAGAGTAGTAAGATTTATCCATTCCTACTCACACACTTGATTCAAGATAATTATTTTTTATGAAAATATTTGAGATAGTGTGTCACCAAGGTAGTGCCACATGAAAGCATCCCACTAACCTACTTGCCCAGAACTTGCTAACATCACTATTTTTATACAAATCTTAGAAGGATAATGGTCCCCAGTTTTTATCAATATGATGGAATCCTACTAACCTACTTGACCATAAGCTTTTCATTATATAGTTTTGATAGGGATGAATAGGTTATTGGGATATTGACACTTGGTAACATCCCACTATTCAGTACGCCTGGATCTTCACTAATGTAAAGGCCTACAGAATAAACTATTAAAATAGACTAATCTCGTGAGATGATGAAAATGTGCCACATGGAACTAAAAAATCCTTCAAATAATCTGATAAGTATCGTTGAGCATAAATTTGACATGTGGATCCATGTAACGTATACAAAATTGACTAATTATTGAATGTTTTTTGGAATAGACTCAGGATGTCGAGACCTGCAAAATTTTGTGATGTGGTGCCAGATAAAGATTAAACACCTATGGAAAGAAAAAGTAAAGATCATGTTATTAAATTAAAATTTGAAAATCCAATGACTAAGTTTATTCAAATGAAAATGGTTACATATTTTAGAATATAACGAACAAAAACTTAGTAAAATAAATCTATTTTTAAAATCAAATTTCATTCATTTTAATGAAATTGACTAAGGAAAGGATAAAAACTTATGAGCATCTAGCCAACTTGGATCAAATTGAAATAGAAATGTATCAAATTTATTAATAAAAATTAGTAAAAAACTCAAATAGTTAGATAATTTACACAAAACTAAGGTGAAATAGTATAAAAGGAAGATTTAGGTGTGTTTCAAAACACAAGTAAAATAGACTAGGATTTAATGAATTTATGAAAATTCAGGTATTTAAAATTAATGTAGAGTAGATGTGATTTCCATGCCATGTTCTTATGATAGTTTATTATTATCAGTCTTGGTGAAAACAATGAAACACACTTAGATTCAAATATTCACATCTAGAAAAACATTTACAAGAAGACAATTTTAAACAGGAAACCACCAATGAACTATTTAAGGTATAAGATCAAACTACAAAGAAAAAAGTGCATCCCTAATTTCATTTTGAAAATGGGACATGTTGTGCTAGAAACAAATGTGGTGAATCTTACTAAGAAATACCCTTGAGTCTTTGGAGAATCTAGAAACTCTAATTTACAAAAGAATAAAAATTATTAGTTGCAACCAATCACCTAGAACAAACAAATATTTAAAGGTACTAAAGTTTATTGGAATAAGTGAAAAACTAAGTTAAAAATCCATTCAAATACCATCTAAGTGTATGATCAAGTGATTAATTCACTTTATTTATATTCACATGTAGTAATTCAAATTTGAATAAGACCAAAAATACTAAAGAAAAATGATTTTATAGTTTACATTGGGGAAGTAGTGGCATGAGCATTGCTCTATTGTCAGCAAGTCATTTATAGCCCTAATAGAGATACCTGTGGTCTTGGACAAAGTCCTTTATCCACTTCTAACCATGCTGGAAATCCTATGGTGGAGGCTACCAAGATAACCCTTTCGAACAAGTTTTTATTTTTATTAAATTTTATATTTTTCTTCAATTATTTTTGAAAAGAGATTTTGCATTTTCATCCATAGAGGGTTGGGGACCAAGCCATGGGTAAAAATAAATCATCAAGTTCATGACAACTCAAGTCAAACTAGAATTGAAGTAATGATGTTTTTTTCTTCATTAAGTGTATTAAATGGTTTTGTTTCATTTTTTTTGGATATTTGATTAAGTGTATTAGATAGTTTTGGAAAAGATTATAATTTTTTTAAATTCACAAGTTTTGTTTAAAATCATTGACCTTTTAAATTTAGAAATAAAAAAATTAATCACAGTAGTTTCATACATGATTTTTAGTAAAATTTACAATTAGGTTATTTGAGTACCATCTATGTTACATTTACAATAGCCTTTCTTCTCATTACTTTGAATAATAGGGGGACCACAAGAAAAAATAGTTTTGATAAACCCAACACCAAACATATAAAACAAAAAACATCAAACCTAAGCTTTGAACAAGGGACATGAAAGAAAAATAAAATAAAATAAAAAAATAAAGGAAAAATAAAATACCCATAGGGGTTTTCAAGAAAATAAATGCCTAAATCAGTTAGACACTTGTTTTTTTAAGATTTTGAGAAAGTTAAAGGAAACATATAATTCCATATTTGTTGTCCTTTATGAATAAAACACTATCCCATAAATATTTATCTATGTTTGGTTCATGCAATTCAAGTAAACTAGAACTATAAAATCCTGCATTATATTTGTTTCTAAATTGTTTAACAATTGAGTGATAGGGTCAATAAAATAAATCAACCTATGTATTATAATATGGTGAATAATGGGGTTGGGAATTCAAACATACTTGACTTATTCATAGATCCAACCTAAAAGTGGTATGTTCTTGATGGCAGATGGATACTTATGCAACATTCTCTTTGTTTCCTTTGTCATTTGGAAGGTATGTGAGTGGTTCAAGTTCCTCCCATATCGGATACCTTATAAATTTGTCATAATTGGTTGAATTTCATGGAGATATAACTTATATTAGATCATTTTTAGTTTGCATCTCCATTGGCATGACTCTTTCATTCAGACTATCGTGCTTATGATCTTCTATTTGAATCTTGGCCATCCTTATTGCCTTGAACATGTAACATGTTGGCATTGCGAAATCATGGATGCTTATGGTGTCATAATTGGAATTCATAATCTCATTCTCTTCCTATAACTTAGTATCAAAGAGGGAATCCTCTTCATTCAAGATTGAATAATCTTGACTTCCTATTCTAGGATTGATTCCCTTTAAAACTGGTAGGAACACTTGGCTACTACCATTGAGTTTTCAGCCATCTTAAATAATTTTTAGAAATATAGGAGAAGGATAATAAGATAATAATGATTTAAGTTCATAGCATTAATCTTCCTCATCCATTTTATTCAATTCTTTTAGTTGTTCATCTGGATGACTGCAAGAGAAGTTAGATTGCTTTTTATATGCAGTCAGCTCTTCATTAATTTAGTTTTTGGCCACCAGGTCATCTTATATAACTAATTCTTCCTCATATTTAGATTTAGTGTCACCCCTATTACATTCTTGAAAAAATAGATCAGGGTTGTGAAATGAGACATCATCAGTATGCATGATCATCTCAACATTGGTAACACAACTAGGTTTGTAGACTTCAAATGGTACACTAGGATGTGCAACCTCATAACTTGGATTGTGCATTCTTGTAGATTATCTCTTGCAAAAAATGGTACTTTATTAGAAATAGAAACCAAAGATATTGAATGAATAAGATAATAATAAGTCTACTGATTATAAATAGAATTAACTGAGTTACATTCATTAAAAGAGTAAGTAGGACCCTCATTTATCATAGAGAGGTTTGGTTGGATAAAGTCTTGGGGTAGTGCCTCATTTTAAGGCACATATTGGTCCACATGATGACTTATAGGTATGTAACTCAAAGTATATTGGTTATAAATGTTTTGTTGTTCCAAAGAATAGGAAGGGTTAGTAGTCGATATCTACTCATTAACAGTAGATGGGTTTATTTTAATGAACATAATAGTCAAAGGATCTAAAGAGTTGAGGTAAAATGATATAGATGCAACCTCTATTTGTAGGAAAATATCCTTCTACCTAGTAAATAGTTGATAGAATCTATAGTTAAGCATACTAGTTGTTTCATTAGGATCTTTATGAGATATGGTAAATTAATAAAATAAGATAGAAGGGTCAATGGGTACACTAAAATGGTTAAGCAACAGGTTCTCAAAGATGGTTCAAGTGGTGATTCACCCTTATAGTAGACCAAGGTACTAAGAATATGTTATTTGATCTAGAAATAACATGAATATATGACAAGTTGCATCCTTAAGCTAGATATGCCTTCTAATAATGCCTTCATTAAAAAATTTAAACATAACTCTATCAGTCTTAACCCCACCATGGATATACTGCTCCCAAAATTTATGTGGGTTTTTGGGAAAGTCATAGGAAGGTCCTAGAATATTAAAAAGATGATTATATAATGATATCTATGAAATTCCATTGGAAGACTCAGATAATCTTTTTCTTAGTCTAAGAACCTAAAAATAGCTTGAAAACCTTTTAAAAATGAAAATTTTTAAAAAATTTAGTTCAATCCCTCCTTTTAGCACAAAAATATTGATATGTCCTGGAGTATGAATGATTGACCAACTACAAGAAATTGTTTTTTATGCACTTATCCTTCTAGAAAGGATGGAAATACTAAGATATCCACTCCCTAAGGTCTCTTCTACCTATTCTAGGTTCACTGATCTTCACTCAACGGCTCATTGTGATCACTCAATTCCAAGGGGCCTTTGTTGGTTACTAGAATAATTTAGATAGTTCAATATGCATTTAAATTAAGAGCTAATACCTATATAATCAACACAATGATTTAAATATTAATGAACAAATTATTCAAATGTATGCATATATTACATAGATTCAATAGTGCATAAGCAAAAACAAATAAGATCACACAATTGTGATAAACATTAGATTCATATTACAACTCAGATGCTAAACTAACCTAATCTAATAGAAAGAGAAAATTAGAGAAGGTTAGGGATAAAATATAATAAATAACTTGCTTCCTAGTGTAGACTAAACTAATTTCATTGAGCAAACCAATCCTTGGATAAACCAATCCTTAGTTTACCTAGACCTAGCATAACTCCAACTAAGGATGGTGAAATAGTATGTGAGATGAAGTAGCAGAGACAATAATAAAAACACAGTCACCATATACATGTGTATAAAAATTCTATCAAATGACAAATTTTTAGGATAAAAATATTTATATTAAAGGTATCAATTAGGATTCATCAGATACTCATGTAAGTTATAGACATGGATTCCAAATAGCCTTGACTCAGTAATCTAACTAAGAAAGTAGGGAAAGTGCATGAAATAAATTATTTATCTATTTAACTAGGGATAAAAAACTAGTGTAGTCCATTAATATATTATATTCTAAGGGAGCTAACCCTTACTACAATGTAAGATATGATCTTATATAAGTGTGCAATCCTAAGGAGTTAGAACTCAAATTCAAATTTCCTACTAATGAGGTAGTTAAAAACATTCAATGTTGATTAAGGGAATGTGGCTGGGACTCTGATAGATTGTAGGCATGAAAATTATTTGTGTATTTTAATCCATGCTTCAATTAAATGTTAGTAGCTAAAATCAATTGATATTGCATCAAAATAGCAATCCACCATGTCCTACATAGATTAAATCATGCCTCTTTAAGGTGATATTTTATCTTTTATGCTTTTGCACTCAATTTAAATGTGCATGCCACCTCTTGACTCATGTTTTTATTCAGTCATGTATTGAATTCCATTTTTATTTAATCATTTATTGGTGAGATTTAAATTTCATTTTTATTTTTTGAATCAAATTGGATGTGTGGTCCATTCTTGGCTTTTGACAATTTTGACAACCAGATGGGTTGTTAACCTTAAGTTCAAGCTTTTATTGGTTGTATAGTTGATGTGCCATTTATTTATTAGGTTATTGATATGAGGCTCCCTCATGCTCTTCTACTACTTGAAATGAGGATTAAAATACATACTGACTATTTATATCATGGTGAAGCGAGATCTTACCACATGGTGTTATCTAGCTTACATAGAGATCTGACATGTTACTTGGCTGCATGGTGTTAGGAACCTATGTCCTACCCTTCTCTTTGAATTATTAATTTATTAGTAACTATGCACACATATCCTTTATAAGTCATCCATTGAGCATATTTTTAGTATCCCACATGCATGCGAAGTACTAGTTGTTATAATAGATTTAATATTTGAGTAAGTGTTGAGGCCTAAAGAAGGCATCCTTGAATATTATTGTATTGAGATTTCTCAAAGGAGGTTTCCCATTTGAATTGGCCTATGATATAAAGGTTATTTGGCATTATTTTCCAAAGTTCATTTCATTTTTCATTTATTTTTGGTAGTTCATAAATTTATACAGAAAGATCCTCAAAACTATTATCAGAGCACTTCCTCGACTTGTGAGTATATTTTGGAGATTTCTTTTCATTAGTGGATTTACAGGAGCTGCACCATTTATAGAAATATTTTTCCTTTCCTATATTTTTTACATATTAATTATAGGTTTGGATAAGGGTAAATATCCCTCCACATAACTATTGGTAGTACTTAGGCATATACCTTAAAGTTCATTTTGAGGAGTACCACAAGAACTCAAAATTAGTTGGCCCATTGAGATAACCTTCTAGTGAAAATATCAATGATGTCATCCCCATTGAATAGTTTCCACCCATGAGGTAATATAAGAGCTATTGCTTTGGGGTAAATCCATGGCCAAAATAATTTTGGAGAGCAATACTTGTTTAAATAACATTGGTGGCTAGAGAGATTCCTTAAAACCTTTAGGTAGACAAACAAACTTGGGTCCCATATCCAACATAATAGTTTCAAAAGATAAATAATAGAGTGATCATAGTTGAGAAGAGTTGGTCATCATGTTCTTGTAGACAAAAATTTTATAGGAAAAACCAATCCACAATCAATTTTTAAAAAAGAAAATATGTTTTTCACCATAGATATCCCTTTATAGTTGTGTTGATTCTTAAAATTTCCTAAAACACCTAGAATTCCATTTTGTACATTTTTTCCTATAGGATCCATATCCAAATTCTAATTCTATTAGTTCAAATTCTCAATTTTTTATTTTTGGGGGTTTTGACATAACTTCTTTAGCTTTTTCCCTCCTTCTTTGCAACTTTTCCACAATGCTCCTTTCCGTTTTATTCTACTCTACCCCTTTTGGAAATATGTTTTAATTTTTCCATTACAATTGTAAAATTTCTCTTACCTTCCTCAATACTAACCAAGAGTTGAAAAAACTAGTAATAGTATATTTGGCCCTTCCAGTTGAGCCCAAATTAAAAAATTTCCTTACTAATCATTTATTAAAACAAGTTTTTCTTTTCCTTTAAAAAAAAAACACTGGTTATAGAATGCAGACACAAATATTATGGAGGAAGAAATCACCACATTGAAATCCTAGGTCACTGAGTTAATTGATATGAAGTGCGAAGTGGATCATAAAAATAACCTTATACTCAACAAATTACAGAAGGAGTCTTCTTAAGATAATAGTTTCTCTTCTCCCCACACATCACATGGACCCAAGATGGACTTTTCATGGTTCAATGGTACAAATCCTACATGATAGATATATCAAGGTGATAAATTCTTCAACTTTCACAATACTTATTATATCAACAAGGTATCAATAGTTTCCTTCCACTTGGAAAAATAATCACTCCAATGGTACTACTGGTATCTCAATTCAAATGATGAACCTGATTGGAAAACCTTTGCATCCTTAATTTTTGGTAGGTTTAGTCTCTTGGCATTTGATGACTTTACATGATCTCTCATCAAACCTCACCACATAGGCACCATTCATGATTATTAAATTGGATTTGAGAAATGGTTAATCACATTAAAGGGTTATCGAATAACTTCTGTAAGAGTTATTTTATTAGCGGCCTCAAAGAGCCAATTGACTCAGAGGTGAAAATATTTCATCCCAACAACATGGTGGATGTCTTGGTTCTGAATAAGTTAGTAGAAGATAAACTATTAGTGTAGCATTAACCCCTCACTTTCCCACCTGTAAAGAACATAATGAACCAGTGACTGGCCACAACCATGCTGATCAAGCACCTTACTGAAGTAGAGATGTGGGATCGTATACATGCAACGAAAAATACAAGTGATCAAATTATTTGCACAACTTAAGTATGAAAATTACAAAACAAAATGTAAAACATAGGTATGAAAATTACAAAATGAAATATTTAATTGGTGTTTGGATTGTTTGTATGGGACTTTAAAAAAAAAAGAAATAAAAATTCTTTCATATAAGATTTATGTAACCATTTGATGTGAAATTACATATGACATTAACATTTTACATTAGAGTGTGGAAAAATATTTTTCAATTAAATCTTATTATTATATTATATTCCGAGTATGATTTGAAGAAAAACATGGCAGACCATTTAACATTCATTAAATCTTTAATAACATTTCAAAATATAATTCTATAGATATTTAAATATTATATAATTAAATGATTACATTTTTGCAAAAATAAATATATAAAACATTTTCAAATCAATTATACATTTATCATATATTTTGATTTTTAAACCATTTTCAAATCGATTGTGCATTTATCATATATTTTAATTTGTAAAACACTTTCTAATCAATTATATATTGATCATATATTTTGATTTTTAAACCATTTTCAAATCTATTGTACATTTATCATATATTTCAATTTGTAAAACACTTTCTAATCAATTGAGTATTTGTCATATCTTTTACTTTATAAAACACTTTCAAATCAATTGTACATTTTCAAGATATTTAAGTCTTCTACTTGTATAATTATATGTTGATTATATATATATATATATATATATATATATATATATATATATATATATATATATATATATATATATATATATATATATATATATATACACAAAAGTAAATTTGATTACTTTTTCATTCTCAAGGTTATCATTTTAAATCGTCCCTTTAATATTTCTTTGGATAGAAATTATAATTATTAAAAATACTAAGCCTTTAAAGAATTAAGATGAAATATTTTTATGAAATTTGTTATAATTATATGTTTAACATAATCATTATCTTTTGATTAATACATTAATTTGAAATAAACAAACAAAATGATACACTTTTTTTTTTTAATATTATAATCATATGTAATTATGATTATTTTATATTTTCTATAGTATCATGGATAAGATCAGTAGCTTATTTAGGAGTAGTAACCTTTGCTACAAGAGTGAATCTATATAAATGTCAAATTCTTGATCTAGAATCAGCATCAGCTCCACCTAAAAACACAAATATAATATTATTTTGATAAGTAAATTACGAATAGATTAAAAAGAACATTCAAATAATTATAAAAATATGTTTTTAGATAAAAAAATGTTTGAAGAAGTTTTTTATCTATGTTTTAGATCACATTTTGTGATCCATCTTCAAGAAAAATATGTTACCTTGATAAAAAAATTATGATTGGATTAAAAGGAAAGTTCAAATAATTATAAAGAGAGATTTCTGAATTAAAAATATATGAAGAATTTTTTAATCAATGTTTTGGATCACATTCTATAATCTATCATGAAGAAGAACACATGTTCTTTTTGATGATGGACCACATAATGTGATAGAAATTGTCAATAAAAAACTAATTCACACTTTTTTTTGTTGAAAAAAATATTTTACTGTGAATCATAAATTTTGAAAGTGTTCTTGATAATGGATCATAAAATATGATCCAAAAAATTGATAAAAAAAACTATTTACATATTTTTAAAAAAAATGTTATTATATATATCATGAACTGTACAAACATAAAATCCCTAATTAACTAATTATTTTATTATATATACATAAATGTAATTAATCCAAGAATTTACATACCACTTCCAATGAATCCATGCCTAGCTCACTCCACTTAGAATTAGGATTTACAAACCTTGGTTCGACATCCAAATGCTTAGCAATAATCTTTCAAACATTACTTAAGATCTCTGGTGTGGCCTACACATTATATTCCTTTGTCAACATAATATGTAATGTATTACCAAGAATTTATGAACATCTATTTTATTTCCAAACACATATTACTTATTTTTTAATTTGATGAGGTAAATGCTTTTGAAACCGGAGTTATGAACTAGATAAGTGAGGGTTTTTATGACTAGACCCACATCTAGGTAGAGGATTTTACACATTGAACCTATAACCAAAATGGAACCAAGCACAACAGAGAGAATTAAAAAGATCCCTCAAACAACCAAGTACAACAATGAGGGTTTGGAGGCTCTCCCATCTTTTAACAAACATGACAAGTAGTTTGAAGGTTTCCACAACCTTAACGAAAGATGAGGATTTTAAAGATCCCACAACCTAGCAAAGCACAAGAAGGTTTTAAAGATTCCACAACCATAATATGAAGGTTTTAAAGAGTCCCACAACCTTAAAAGTTCCCATAACCTTAACAAAATGGGAAGATTTTGAGGATCCCAAAACCTTTACAAAGCATCACAAGTAGATTTTGAAACTCTCACAACCATTACACTTTACCCATTATTATTATGAATAAAATTAATTACATTTTTATAAAATTTATCTCCTCCTTAATTATAATCACACCCAAGACTAAATACTTACAGAACATGATACTCTCAAACCATAAACAGAAGAGTGAAATCTTATTGATGTGGATTTGGGTGAAATGGTAGTGAGTTGATTCATGCATTTTATGCCCTGCCAAATTAAAAACATATAGAGAAGGTTATGTTAATTACAAAAATATATGATCATTATTATAATAAGAAAGAGACCACCATATGTAAAATAACAAAGCCCAAGACCAGCCAAAAACAAATTTATATAATTATAAAAATAGACCTGCCAAAGACCACCAGATGTAGAGGTAGTGTTGGAAGAGTGCCATTGGTCAAAAATATAATATTGTGGCCATACAAAATTATATTCTATTTCTTAAAATTTAATACTTTTACATATTTTATGACATCATGTTGGATGACTGCATAGAGAGGTTGGTGTGAGGGTGTGACATAAGATTAAGTTTTTAATTTAATAATTTTAAAAATTATATATAGGAGAAATGATTAAATGGAGAGGATTTAAGAATTTTAAAAATAATTTTAAGATATATTGAAGAGGTATATCTAATTTAATGTAGTGAAATATATATTTACAAATATTTCAATAGTTTGTAATGGATTTGTGTCTTCATTGTATTTAAGAATTACTTTTATGATTTTAAAATATTTAATGTTAATTTTTTTTTATGAAGGCAATTGTGTAAAAATATTATTATCCAAATGAATTCTACCATGTATTACACTCATAAGAAATAAAACTCAAATATGAAATCTTTATTTCCTACAAAAAATTAATCCCACGTTGATTTGTAGGCTTAGTTTGCAGTGATATATAAATCCAATAAACCATTATTCTTATGTCATAAAGGTAATGTTATAATATAAATGGGATTTCTACTAACATAATGGTTGATTTGTTGTGAATTTTCCATCCTCCCATAAAAAGTGGCTAACCAAATATCTAAGTGATAGTTTTTATTAGGTTTCTCCAACCAGTAGGAATTTGTCCACAATATTATCATCCAACTTGTTGATCAGACCTTCAACACGATTGACTAACCAAGTATGAGAATGTGTTTTTAATGCACTTGCCCCTCCTTAAAGGAGGTAATCCAGATATTTTCACTCCAAAAGATCTCTTCTACCTGGTCTAGGTGCACTAATCTTCACTCAGTGACTCATTGTGACCATTCCATTTCAAAGAGTTTTTCTTGGTTACAATAATATTTTAGACAATTCAATATACATGTAAACTAAGATATAATTCATATAGAATCAACATAATGATTTAACTATGAATAAATAGTTGATCCAATGATATACGTCTATTGCATAGACTCAACTATGCATAAGCAATAGTGGACAACAATGTGCAATCAAGATAAATATTAGATTCAAATTGTAACTTAGAGGCTAAACTAACCTAATCTAATAGAATGATAAAAAAAAGAGAAAAAAATAGAAAGTTAGGGATAAAAGAGAATAAATAACCTGATTTATAATGTACACCAACCTAATTCTATTGAGTAGACAAATCTCTCGATAAGAACTAGTCTTTAGTTGATCCAAACATAGGAAAACTCCAACTAAGGATGGTGCTAGAGTCTATGGGATAAATTAGTAGAGCCAATAATAATATGATCACCACATACATGCACAAAATAAGTCCATTGGATTATAAATCTATCAAATAAAGTTAATATATATTAAAGAGATTAATTGGAATTCATCAGATACTCATGTGAGTTACAAACATGGCTTCCAAACAACCTTAACTTAGAAAGTTAACTAAGAAAGTAGGGAAATTGCATGAAAGAAATGATTTATCTACTTAGCTAGGGAGAACCAAATAGTCTGGTCCACTAATATAATATATTCTAAGGGATCCAACCCTTATTACAATGGATTATCTTATTTATATAGGTGTGATGACATGAGGAGTTAGGACTCAAATTCAAATTTCTCATTAATGGAATAATTACAATCATTATTGATTGAGGAAATGTGGTTAGGACACTGATGAATTAGAGGCATGTATAGGATTTATAGGACACTGATAAACCTTGAGATGAGAATAACAAAACAATTTGAAATATTACATAAATGATAAGAAAAACCCTACATATACATACAATAGCATACAATACTAAGTGATATACATGGGGAAAACCCTTTTAGGAAAAAAACCCAACAATCTAAATTATCTCAATGCATTACCCAATCATCATGATTACAACACACTTATAGAGAAATTCTTCATAGGAGTACCACTAGTATATAATACATAGGAGAAAAATTGGTGTAATGGAGCTTCAGTGCCTTTGAACAACTCTCAATCTTATAAGCTTAAAAACAAACTTAGATTTTGATTTCCTTAACAAATAAAAAGGATCTAATTCATACATATATAGAATATACAATGAGAGGGAGATAAGAATAAAGAGATAACTTCATGATCAAGACACAAAGTCGCCACCCTTAGTGGAGTGACTATTTGAGCATAGTGGCAATCTTGTTATATTCTACAAAGGTAAACAAATGGATCCTCTACTTTCCATATGTATCCAAGACTTGTCCTCTACTCACACATGTTTCCTAAACTAAGTGCTCCACTCACATATGCATCCAAGACTTAGTGATCCACTTTCACAAGCCTCCAAAACTTGTCCTTCACTCACACATGTGACTCTATAAGCTTTCAAAAGATTATAAAATATCTTTTGACTTCTCCTTCCACTCAAAATCATTATACCACTTAAAAATTCACCACATTTTTATTTTATTGTCATTTTTCACCTAAATCAAAATCATGTGCATGACAAAAGATAACCACTTACCTCCTTGGTGGAGTGGTAAGCCCCACTTCCACTCACATAAGCTTACATGATATAGATTCCTCCATGGGCCATGCCAACTCATCAAAAGCCACATCATTGTTTCACATCACCTAGGATCCACCACTTGGGACCCACTATAGGCCCACATCCTAAGACCCACCATGGGCCCCACTACCATGTCACTATGAATAATGACCTATGAATAGTGCTCATAAATAGTACTCATGAATAGTGTCTTTAATTTTTAAGGTTGAGACACCTCATTTCCCAACATTATCCCACTTATCGAACACCTTGTAAGACCTAGAAGAATGATACCAACATAAAATTAATAACTAGGGGCCAAGAGGCCCATAGACTTTGAAGACCATCTAAACTTCTTTGTCCTCGTGGGATTAGTCAATGAATTTGGAACATTCATTAATGTCTCTACCTTTATTAGCTTCACCCTGCCATTCTTGACCATGTCTCTCATAGAATGATGTTGTACATCAATATGTTTGGTCCTAGCATGAAAATTTAGCTTATTTAATATGCAAATAACACTCTAACTATCACAATAAATTGTCACTACACCCTATTTCAACCCAATATCTAAACATAATATCTTAATGCAAATGGCTTCCTTACATGAATGAATAGATGCCATATATTTTGCCTCTATAGTGGATAAACTGACCATAGCCTATCACTTACTCTCTAATTTATTTCACCACCAAACAATGTAAACACATAAGCACTAGTGGATCTTCTGCTATCAACATCACTTGCCCAATTGAATCCACATAACCAAGTATGTTAAGAGGATGTCTATCTTTAATCATGTTACTATGATAATATAAGGAATACCTTGAGGTACCACACAAATATCTAAAAACACTTCTAATTGCATCCCAATGAATTCTACCAAGATTAGACATATAATGGAAAATAACTCCCATTGCTTGGGTAATGTCTAGTCTAGTACATACCATAACACACATCATACTTCCAACTACACTCTGGGAAGGCACTTTTCTCATGTCTTCCATCTCTGATGGTGATGTAGGACAATGCTCTATAGATAAATTCATTCCAAATAAAAAAGGAAGACAATGGTATACAATCTTTCACGTTAAATCTCTATAGAATCAAATTCACTCTGGCCAAACCATATCATTTTATTCTCTCTCTCTCTCTCTCTCTCTCTCTCTCTCTCTCTCTCTCTCTCTCTCTCTCTCTATCTATCTATGTGTCCCATATTACAAATATCTTCCATCTAAATTTTTTTTGAGAGTTGGGATTTAAAATTTGAAATCAAAACTTTCTCATTTCCAACAAATAACATATCATCAATGTATAAGGCAATAACTAGGAAATGATCACCGTTATATTTATAATAAACACAATGATCAGATTTCGACTACTCAAACCCCAAACTCAATACATATGTATTAAATTTTTGGTACCACATCCCAAGACTCTGATTGAGACCATAAAAGGATTTCTTCAAATTACAAACCAAATTTATTTTACTTTTCACCACATACTACTCTGGTTGTGTCATATAAATCTCCTCCTCTAAATCACTATGAAGGAAGGTAGTCTTCACATCCATTTTCTCAATCTCTAAATCATGAGCTTCTATAATAGAAAGTAAAAATCTAGTGGATGTCATTTTAGCAAAAGGAGAAAAAATCTCATTGTAGTCAACAACCTCAACCTAAGAGTATCCTTTTGCAACCAACCAAGCTTTGTACTACTCAACATTACCATCTAAACCAATCTTTTTCTTGAACACCCATTTGCATCCAATGGGCCTACATTCTTCAGGTAATGGTAAAATGTTTCATGTGTCATTTTTTTCAAATCTTCCATCTCTTCCTCCATAGCAACCTTCTAGGACTCTAAAAAAACTTCTTTTATAGACCATAACATGAAGGTTTTCAAATATCCCACAATCTACAACACAATGAAGGTTCCCACAACACAAAAATATATTATTGAGGTAAATAGAACACCATTTTTTCGTTAACCACACACAAAAATATAATATTGAGGTGAAGCGAGCATGATTTATTTTTTGTCAGCTAAATAGAAAATTATATTCTATTTGAAAGTGAATGATGCCCAACAAATGTGCGGAGAGAGTGTAGCCACATAGAAAATTTTTAAAATTTAATTTTTTACATCTTTTATGATGTCATGTTGAACGAGTGCATAGAGAGGTTGGTGTGAGGTGTGACATCAGATTAGTTTTTCAATTTAATAGTTTTAAAAAAATTATATAGGAGAAATGATTAAATGGAGAGGATTTAAGAATCATAAAAGTAATTTTAACATATGTTGAAGAGGTATATTTAAAAGTATTCAAATAGTTTGTAAGGGACAAGTTATAATAGAAGATAAAGTAAATAAAAATTTTCATTGTACAAGTAATCTAATATTATATTATTATGGTATCATTTTTATTGACATGAATATAATGGTTTATTAATTTTATATTTAAAAGTATTCCAATAATTTTTAAGGGATAAGTTATAAAAAAAGATAAATCAAGATCAAATAAATGAAAATATTTATTGTACAACTAAAGAAATATTATATTATTATAGTATCATCTTTATTGACTTCAATCTCATGGTTTATTAATTTTATATTTAAAATTATTAGTAAGGGATAAGTCATAAAAGAAGATAAAGGATGATAGAATAAATTAATATATTCATTATAAAACTAATTAAATATTATATTATTATTGTATCATTTTTATTTACATAAATATAATGGTTTACTAATTTTATATATTAAATTCTTAATCTTAAATAAATTTATGTAAAAGATGGAGAGAGATATCATTCTCAAGGTGTCTATTCGAATTTTGTCACAAATTCAATATGATATAAGTAGAATAGACATTCCAATAATGATATCTCTCGATCTCTTTTATATATTTATCTAAGATAATTATGCTATCATATCTTCAACTATTTCAATAAATTGGTGGGCCCCATTCTCATTTTAATTTCTATTTCTCAAAATAGGAAGTAAACATTGGAGTAAAATTCTTTATGATAAAGTTTTATAACTAAAAAATGTTTGTTTAAACATTTATAAATAAATGTTTTAATAGTTAAGTATGCTTCTAAATATGTTTTATTATTTCAAGTAGGATCTGTCTCTTCACTGTATTTAAGAATTACTTTTACGATTCTAAAATATTTAATGTTAATTTTATTTCTAAAGTCGATTGTGTAAAAATATTATTATCCAAATGGATTCTATCATGTATACACTCCTAAGAAATTAAACTCAAATATGAAATCTTTATTCAATCAAAAAATTAATCCAACATTGATTTGTAGGCTTAGTCTGCAGTAATATATAAATCCAATAAACCATATTCTTATGTTATAAAGGTAATATTATAATAGAAATGGGATTTATACTAACATAATGGTTGATTTTTTGTGAACTTTCCATCCTCCCATAAAAAGTGGCTAAAGAAATATCTAAGCAATAGTTTTTATTAGGTTTCTCCAACTAGTAAGAATTTGTCCACAATATTATCATCCAACTTGTTGATCAAACCTTTAACATGAACGACCAACCAACTACGAGAAAGTGTTTTTTATGCACTTTTCTCACCTAAAATGAGGGAATCGTAAGATCTCCACTCGACAAGATATCTTCTACCTTGTCTAGGTGAATTGATCTTCATTCAGTGACTCGTTGTGACCATTCCATTTCAAAGATTTTTTGTTGGTTACGAGAATATTTTAGATAATTTAATATACATGTAAACTAAGATCCAATGCCTATAGAATCAAGATAATTATTTAACTATGAATAAATGTTGATTCAAAGATATATGTCTATTTTATAGACTCAACAGTGCATAAGCAATAATAGACAAGTGTGCAATCAAGATAAATATTAGATCCAGATTGCAACTTAGAGGCTAAACTAACCTAATCTAATATAATGATAATAAAAAGAGAGAAAAAGATAGAAAGGTATGGATAAAAGAGAATAAAGAACCTGATTTCTAATGTAGACCAACCTAATTCTATTGAACAAACAAGTCTCTAGATAAGAACTAGTATTTAGTTGATCCAGACATAGGAAAACTCTAAGGATGGTGAAAGAGTCTATGGGATAAATTGGTAGAGCTAATAAGGAAACCATGGTCACCATATACATGTACAAAATAAGTCCATCAAATTATAAAGCTATCAGATAAAGTTATTTATATTAAATGGATTAATTGAAATTCATTAGATACTCATGTGAGTTACAAACATGGCTTCCAAAAATTCTCGACTTAGAATGTTAACTAAAAAAATAGGAAAAGTGCATGAAAGAAATGATTTATCTGCTTAGCTAGGGAGAACCAGCTAGTATGGTCTATTAATCTAATATATTCTAAGGGAACCAACCCTTATTACAATGCAATAGCTTATTTATATAGGTGTGATGACATGAGGAGTTAGGAATCAAATTCAAATTTCTCATTGATGGGGTAGTTACTAAGAATAGGCCAAAGTACTAAGAATAGGTTTTTTGATCTAGTGATAAGATGAATATGTGACAAGCCACATCCTCAAGTTAGATATGCCTTCTAATAATGGCTTCATTAAAAGTCTGAAACATAACTCAAGTAGTCTTAACCCCATCATGGATATAATTCTCATAAAATTTATGTGGGTTTTTGGGCATTGCCCATTTGGACCCTTCCTCTAATTTTCTAAGGGATAATGTGGCTCTATTGCATTTGGTAGATATAATAAGAGGATTGGAGATGGTACCATTTTGGAAAGGTTTGATAGGTTTTTGGTGTTCATATTTTTGGTTGGTGATAGGTGGATGACGAGATCTGAGATTATGGATTGTTAGGGCTTTGATCATTAGCCAATCAAATTCTTTACTTGCCTAGCTAGTTTTTCCAAAAATCACTCTTTTAGATTTCAACTCTTGTAGATTTGAGATGTGTCACTTCATGATCTTGCTCTTAGGTGGTGGCACTCTAGGAAACTATCTTAAAGAACTATAATTTATTCCTTCAAAAATACACTTCAAGACATCAAGTATATGTTGAAATGGTGGAACAGACACCATTTGGCAATGTTTTTAATTCTAAAAGGGTTTCTCAATAGCACTTGGACTCAATAACTCAGTAGATCTGGTACCAAGGTTTTTTTTTAGGACTTTAGTATGGTAGAGGCTATGGTGGTGAAGGAGGAGGAGGAGTGGGAGATTCACGAGGAAATTTTATAGAAGTAAAAGTCACACATTGATTGGCTACAGGAAGGTGATAGGATTACCTCCTTTTTTCACAATTTAATGAAGGACAGAATGTAGGGTGATATCATCACTTATATTTGATCCCTAGAGGAAGTCCTTTCTTCCTCTGCTAAGATTTTAAAAGATTCTATTCATTATTTTCTCTATATTTTTGTAGGACTCCCCTCCTACCTACAAGGATGAAGCATCAATCTTAGCTTGTATTCCTCCTTTGGTGACCATTAAAATGAATGACTCTCTTGTCAAACTAATCACCTTGACAGAGTTGGAGGATATAGTGTTTTATATGAAGAAACAAAAAACTCTAGGACCTGATGGGTTTCTTATTGAGTTTTTTCAAGATTTTTGGGAGGTAATCAATCTTGACCTTCTTGAGGTTATCCATGAGTCTCATTGGAATAATCAAATGTTGAGATCCATGAATGCCACCTTTCTTTTCCTTATCCCTAAGTGAGAGGGAGCTAATTATTTTGATCTTTTTATACCAATTTCCCTTTGCAATGTGGTGTACAAAATAATTACTAGGTTGATTATAGATCACTTGAAATTGTGGTTAAGTAGGTTGACTTTTTAGAAATAGGGTGGTTTTGTTGTAGGCAAACAAATTCTAGATGGATTTGTTATTGTGACTTAAACTATTCATTCTATGGCCTCATCTAGAGAGAAGGCTATGTTCATTAAGTTGGATGTGGCTAAAGCTTATGATTAAGTAAAATGTGTTTTTTTATCCAATGTTTTGAAGGCTTTTAGGTTTGATAGTGTTTAGATTAACTAGGTGATGAGTTGTGTTACTTCCTTCTCCTTCTCTATGCTTATCAATGGAGATCTTCTGATCCTTTTATTGCATATAGGGGTCTTCAATAGGGATATACCTTATCACCATATTTATTTATTTTGATGGTTGAGGGGTTTGAGATATTTATTAAATCTCATGTGGAGTTTGGTCTCATTCAAGGTTGGAATTGGGGTGATAATTTACCTCTCAATCACATCTTCAGTTTGTGGATGACACAACTCTAATGGGATTGGCTAGAGTGGATGAAACAGTCAACCTGAGGAAGACCCTGGATTGTTATTTGGCTACTTTGGGATAAAGTATCAATAAGAGTAAGTCCCATATTTATTTATTTAACACTCCTAAGCTTATTCAACAAATAATTGCTAGGATTCCCAGGTTCCATATTGGATCACTTCCCTTTGTCTACCTCAATATTCCTTTTATTATCTGCATGATTCCTAGGGTGTTCTAGCAAGATGTTAATGAGAAATTTCATTAAAAGGTTAGTCACTATACTTATAGGCTGATTTCTTTTACTGGTAGAGTGACCCTTTTGAAATCTATGGTTTAATCCATCCCATTAAATAGGTGATTTGTGTTGTATATCCCTACCAAATTTATCAAAGACTCAAAAGCCAAATTTTATGTTTCCTCTAGCTATTAGGTGTTGGATAAATATGTTTTTAGGTGTAAGGAGGTCTCTTAGTGGAAACATATCTGGAATAAATTCTCTTGGCCCAAGTGCAATTTCTTTTATCTTGGCTAGTGGGCTATAATAAATGTTTGACCTAGGAGAATCTTTGGAAGTGTGGCTTTCAGGGCCCCTCTATGTGCATCATGATGAGACCACTTCACATCTATTTTTTTAATGTTTCTTTACCAGGACAAATTGGCATTCCTAGTGGGATGTCTAGAACTAGTTGTGTAGACATGCCTCTTCCTTGGAAGATTTTTGGATTACGTTAGGGAACCCTCTAGCTAAGACTTCCTTCTTCCAAATAGCTTGGACAGTTGGTCTCAATTTTATTATTTGTCATATCTTGTTGGAGTGTAATCATAGGATTTTTTTGGATAAGAAGCTTCAGGTGGGCTACATTTGGATGAGAATTTTTTAGGTGCTTTAGGAGACTTTGGGATGTAAAGTGTGATATATTAGTCCCTGTGGACCTTAGAGATGAGAGAATGATTCAAACTTTGGGGATTATGGTTTGTGATAGGGATAAGCCCAAGCCTTGTTTGGGTTGGAGTGATAAAGGGAAGGTTCTAAAGGGGAGGTCATTAGAAACCCCCTCCAATTAGGTTCTAAAAATTAACATTGATGGGTCCTCTAAAGTCAATCATAGTCCTATTGGGGTTAGTGTCATTAGCATGGATAATTTTGGAGTGGTTGGGATTTTTTCCTTGATCTATAGAGCTCAACACTCTAACAATTTTATGGAGGCATTGGCTATCCTTATGACATTGAAACGGGCTTGTGCCCTTGGTTAGAGAAGGATAATTTTTGATTCTGACTCTTAAATTGTGATTGACTTGCTGAATAAGCATCAATTTGAGGATCTGAATTGGTAGTGAGAGGTGGTGGTTAAACAAATCATTTATCTTGGAAGGGCCCTAGATTCCATCACATTTTGCCATATCCCATGGGAATAGAGTAAGGTGGCTCATGGTTTGGCCAAATGGGCATCAAAGTAAATGGGGACTTGGAATATGGATGATTGGGGATGTCTGCCTAAGGATCTTACTTAGGAATTGGAGGATTTGGTTATGGAGGATATGAGATGTTTCTTGGAAGTTTCTTGATGGATATATTATTGGTTTTTGACCCCTAGTGGCTTGCTTGTACTCTTATGCTTTGTAATATTTTCTTGGATCAATAACATTTTTACCATCTTTTTATTAGAAAAAAAATTACTATGATCTTGGTTTAAAATAGTGACTAAGATCACAAGTTAATGTCCATTTTTCCTAGAATGGTGGTGCCTTGAAATACATATTCATAATATGTCAATAGATGGTATTTTTAGTTTGTGAAACCCAAATATTGGGTACATGTATTTAGTTATACTCTAGCATGTATTCAAATAGCCTATTACATGGACCAAGAGTGTAGATGGGAAACTAATATTTGGCAAGTAAGTAAGTAGAAAGTACAATTTTTGGTGAAACATTACAATAGGATCATGGAAAATGGAGAACATATATAATCTAGTGGTAGTGATGAATATTTATATTTGAAGGTTTTTTCTTAAACCTAAGTGATAGATAATGGACCCAAAACAATAAATTATAAAACAAACTAAAGATGCATAGCTATGAAATTTTAACATTCAAGAGAAAGAAGAATAGAAAAAATTGCGATAATCCATGCCAAGTCGGATATCAAGATCTATTAAGGAAAATGATAGGGAACATTAGTAGTGAGTTTTTGCAAAATATTGTGACTTTGGGTGATTATTGGACACAATAAGAGATATCATAAGGTCTTTGATTATTGTGATATTATCAATATGTGTTCCCAAAAATGTTTTTTAAAGACAAGGGTGTACACCCTTCATTGGGAAAAATGCATAGTTGGATACTAAGTGATTGATAAAGTTTACAAATTTTATATAAATAAAAGAGGTGGTAATGATGCTAATAAGTCTATTTAATGAGTTATAAATGTATTTTTTCAAGTATATTATCATATACATCAGCACAAAAAAGATGATGAGGGAAACTAAACTTCCAACCTAAGGTAAATTCATGTTTCTGTATAAACCCAAAATCCCTCTAATTAATTTAAATATAGAAGATAATTAAGTCACATGCTCTGGTATAATCCACCTTGATTCAATACAAGATGTCACAGTATGAGTGCTCTCTAATTGCATTTCACATAGATTCTAGCAGACCATTAAAAGTGCATTATAAGCAATAAAAGGGGTCATCAATATTACATATTGCATGATATGACTAAATGAAAATCTAAATTGGCTCAAGTTCCTAATGGTCAAGTTGATCTCCAACTCGAATAAGAGTGTTTTGGGTGTATCATATACTTTCCAATACCAATTCTTCATATTTATACTCTTCTTTAATTAGTAGAAGTCTCTGGATGGTCATGTCATAGTAGATTGATATAGTTGGCCTACAATTACCTTATAGAATTTGGCCTAGACTAGAACATATTAGTACTATGTATATTTGGGTTGATTCAATAAATGTTCGACTAAATTCCTACCAATCATTACATCACACCCTAGGGTGCCCACCAATGTAATCCAATACCTTACACCCACACAGAAATCACCAAACTTCATGATAGAATGTAGGTGTGACTCCATGGGTTTGCCAAATCATCCCATGTATCATTTCCATTCTTCATCACCATGTTGAATTTGAAAGTAGAAGTTACAAGGTAACAAGACTTATTATAATGAATAATGGAACCTCTACATTTTATGGCCCCTAGAGTGCAACAACTAGTGACCAAACCATTATTAAAAGTGAAAACTGAGTAGTAAGCACAACCATAAAGATTTGTAGCCCCGCTTTAAACTTATACCTAGAAAAGTAAGGTGTTAATGAAAAGGAAAATATCATATCTACCACCAAAGAAGAAGAATTACAACACCAACCCCTAGATTATTGACATGAATATCCTAAAAATTATGACTGAATATGACATTTCCTAGATTGAAGTAGCCACATAAAAATTTTACAATTCTATGATAGAAAACATAGGCATAAAATTGTGAGGAGGAATAAAAAAAATATTTTAGAAAGTTATACACTCTTGCCAAGTACCTAACAACATCCCAAAATTCATATTAGTTGGCATTCCAACACCTCTTACTTCAATCATAGACAATACTATCACAAATGTAGAAGAGAGAAAACGCAGAACAACAACCATCTTTGAAGGAGACGTGGGAGTTGTATTCTCAAAAACAAAAGCTTTCCAACCACAACTAGAGGCAACATAATGCACTAAGAAATAAGTAAGCTCTCAATATCTAATAATGTGTAGACCCAAAACACACACAATGTTGAATACTTCTCTAACCGTTATAAAATGCATGGGCTCCCTTTTTGCACCATAAATGGTGAATGGAATTGAATTCAAAGAAGAAAAAGTAGAACAATAATAACTTTTTGTGGTATTTAGTGCCTATAAGTGTATAAATAATGTTCTAGTTTCACTTGTTTGTTCAAAGGTGCCAATAAGTAGGCACACATTACTGACATCTTCCCATTTACCTACCCCTCATCATTCACCAGTTAAATCAAACCCTTCACACCCTCTATATCCCAAATCCTCGTCTCATTTGTATAAGTAGGACATTTCATCAAAAAAAGGAATCTACTTATGCGAAAATAGAGAAAGAGAAGGTTCAAAAGGAAGTTGATGAAAGGCCATAAAGGTATAAAGAAAAAATAAGAAGAAATGAGAATCTGAGCATAAGGCTCAAGAAGAAGAAGACTAGATTAAGAAACAAGGTGTGAAGTGGAATCATAAAGATAAAGAAGTTGATGTCTACAAGAAGAAGGATGATGAAGAAGAAGATGCACATAACAATAAGCAACAAGATAGGGAAGAAGAGCAGAAGAAGAGAAAATAAGAAGAAGAAACTACATTAAAGTGAATAGTAGTCTTGTATACAATTATTAAATAAAGTAGTAATGAGAATTCTATCCATGAAGGCTATTTTTTGTTGTACCTTGTAGATATACTTCATTACATAGTGGAAGGGGAGTGTAATTGCCTCATCTACTAGAGTTTTCCCCACTTTGATTTTCTCCAAGATAATTCATGTTTATTTTTGTATTTTATTATGCTTGTGATTCATGTTCACGTACAATATATTGTATGTTTCATTTTCAACACTTTTTCATGTATGTTTTAGCTGTCCAAATAACCTAAAACAATGATCTTACAAACATTGTTGAGATTGGAGTCATATAATCCATTTTGAAGAAGTTGTGTGCGAAATATCCACCTAGTTTATAAATCACCTCGATTGATTTCATTTGCCATCAATCATCAAGAAATTGGTGGAGATGTTAATGAAATTATTAATTAATATGGTATGTAATAAATCTAAAATAAGAACCTTGAAATTTATATCTCTAGATGTATTTTAGATACATTTATTATATATATATATATATATATATATATATATATATATATATATATATATATATATATATATAATATATGTAATAAATGTATATATGTATTGTTTCATATATAATTAGAAATGTTGTAAAAATGGTCTTGGATAAAAGAAAGTATTTTGAATTTAATGAAGTAAAAATAAGCATAATTATTCCATATTACCTTTAATATATATAAATAAGTTCTTATTATTAATTGTTAATAAAAATAGATATTTCATATCTTTTATATATATAACTTATTATTATTAACTCCGTATCATGCAAGGTGTAAAATATTGGATAAAAATTATATATTTTTTAAACTTAATAAAATTTAAATTATATATTTTTTAAGCTTAATAAAATCTAAAAATTTAAATTGTAGATAAGTTTAAAATTGTCCAGAACTTTATAATCCAATCCAAAATCCTTGATTATTATGATATTGATAGGAGAAATGATGTCTAGAATTACAAAACATTACATGCAACGAAAAATACAAGGGATCACATTATTTGCACAACTTAAGTATGAAAATTACAAAACAAAATGTAAAACATAGGTATGAAAATTACAAAACAAAATATTTAATTGGTGTTTGGATTGTGTGTATGGGACTTTTTTAAAAAAAAGAAATAATTTTTTTTTCATTAAAGATTTATGTAACCATTTGATGTGAAATTACATATGACATTAACATTTTACATTAGAGTGTGGAAAAATATTTTTTAATTAAATCTTATTATTATATTATATTTGGAGTATGATTTGAAGAAAAACATGGCAGACCATTTAGCATTCATTAAATCTTTACTAACATTTCAGAATATAATTCTATAGATATTTAAAGATTCTATCATTAAATGATTACTTTTTTGCAAAAATAAATATATAAAACATTTTCAAATCAATTATACATTTATCATATATTTTGATTTTTAAACCATTTTCAAATCGATTGTGCATTTATCATATATTTTAATTTGTAAAACACTTTCTAATCAATTATATATTTATCATATATTTTGATTTTTAAACCATTTTGAAATCTATTGTACATTTATCATATATTTCAATTTGTAAAACACTTTCTAATCAATTCAGTATTTGTAATATCTTTTACTTTATAAAACACTTTCAAATCAATTGTACATTTTCAAGATATTTAAGTCTTCTACTTGTATAATTATATGTTGATTATATATATATATATATATATATATATATATATATATATATATATATATATATATATATATATATATATATACAAAAGTAAATTTGATTACTTTTTCATTCTCAAGGTTATCATTTTAAATTGTCCCTTTAATATATCTTTGGATAAAAATTATAATTATTAAAAATACTAAGCCTTTAAAGAATTAAGATGAAATATTTTTATGAAATTTGTTATAATTATATGTTTAACATAATCATTATCTTTCAATTAATACATTAATTTGAAATAAACAAACAAAATGATACACTTTTTTTTTAAAATATTATAATCATATTTAATTATGATTATTTTATATTTTCTATAGTATCATGGATAAGATCAACAGCTTATTTAGGAGTAGTAACCTTTGCTACAAGAATGAATCCATATAAATGTCAAATTCTTGATCTAGAATCAGCATCAGCTTCACCTAAGAACACAAATATAATATTATTTTGATAAGTAAATTACGAATAGATTAAAAATAACATTCAAATAATTATAAAAATATGTTTTTAGATAAAAATTGTTTGAAGAAGTTTTTTATCTATGTTTTAGATCACATTTTATGATCCATCTTCAAGAAAAATATGTTAGCTTGATAAATAAATTATGATTGGATCAAAAGGAAAGTTCAAATAATTATAAAGAGAGATTTATGAATTAAAAATATATGAAGAATTTTTTAATCAATGTTTTGGATCACATTTTGTAATCTATAATGAAGAAGAACACATGTTCTTCTTGATGATGGACCACATAATGTGATAGAAATTGTCAGTAAAAAACTAATTCACACTTTATTTTGTTGAAAAAAATCTTTTACTGTGAATCATAAATTTTGAAAGTGTTCTTGATAACGGATCATAAAATATGATCCAAAAAATTGATAAAAAAACTATTTACATATATTTTTTAAAAATGTTATTATATATATCATGAACTGTACAAACATGAAATCTCTAATTAAACTAATTATTTTATTATATATACATAAATGTAATTAATCCAAGAATTTACATACCACTTCTAATGACTCCATGCCTAGCTCACTCCAAGTAGAATTAGGATTTACAAACTTTGGCTCGACATCCAAATGCTTAGCAATAGTCTTTCGAACATTACTTAAGATCTCTGGTGTGGCCTACACATTATATTTCTTTGTCAACATACTATGTAATGTATTACCAAGGAAAAATACTATTTATGAACATATGTTTTATTTCCAAACACATATTACTTATTTTTTAATTTGATGAGGTAAATGCTTTTGAAACCAGAGTTATGAACTAGATAAATGACGGTTTTGATGACTAGAACCACATCTAGGTAGAGGGTTTTACACATTGAACCTATAACCAAAATGGAACCAGGCACAACAGAGAGAGTTAAAAAGATCCCTCAAACAACCAAGTACAACAATGAGGGTTCGGAGGCTCTCCCAACTTTTAACAAACACGACAAGTAGTTTGAAGGATTCCACAACCTTAACAAAATATGAGGATTTTAAAGATCCCACAACCTAACGAAGCACAAGAAGGTTTTAAATATCCCACAACCACAATATGAAGGTTTTAAAGAGTCCCACATCCTTAAAAGTTCCCATAAACTTAACAAAATGGGAAGATTTTGAGGATCCCAAAACCTTTACAAAACATAACAAGGAGATTTTGAAACTCTCAACACCATTACACTTTACCCATTATTATTATGAATAAAATTAATTATATTTTTATCAAATTCATCTCCTCCTTCATTATAATCACACCCAAGACCAAATACTTATAGAACATCATACTCTCAAACCATAAACAGAAGAGTGAAATCTTATTGATGTGGATTTAGGTGAAATGGTAGTGAGTTGATTCATGCATTCTATGCCCTGCCAAATTAAAAACATATAGAGAAGGTTATATTAATTAGAAAAATATATGATCATTATTATAATAAGAAAGAGACCACCAAATGTAAAGTAACAAAGCCCAAGACTAGCTAAAAACAAATTTATATAATTACAAAAACAGACCTACCAAAGACCACCAGATGTAGAGGTAGTGTTGGAAGAGTACCATTGGTCAAAAATATAATATTCTGGCAATACAAAATTATATTCTATCTCTTAAAATTTAATATTTCTACATCTTTTATGACATCATGTTGGATGAGTGCATAAAGAGGTTGGTGTGAGGGTGTGACATAAGATTAAGTTTTTAATTTAATAATTTTAAAAATTATATATAGGAGAAATGATTAAATGGAGAGTATTTAAGAATTTTAAAAATAATTTTAATATATATTGAAGAGATATATCTAATTTAATGTAGTGAAATATATATTTACAAATATTTCAATAGCTTGTAATGGATTTGTGTCTTCATTGTATTTAAGAATTACTTTTACGATTTTAAAATATTTAATGTTAATTTTTTTTTCTAAAGGCAATTGTGTAAAAATATTATTATCCAAATGAATTCTACCATGTATTACACTCTTAAGAAATCAAACTCAAATATGAAATCTTTATTTACTCAAAAAATTAATCCCACATTGATTTGTAGGCTTAGTTTGTAGTGATATATAAATCCAATAAACCATTATTCTTATGTCATAAAGGTAATGTTATAATGGAAATGGGATTTCTACTAACATAATGGTTGATTTGTTGTGAATTTTCCATCCTCTCGTAAAAAGTGGCTAACCAAATATCTAATTGATAGTTTTTAATAGGTTTCTCCAACTAGTAGGAATTTGTCCACAATATTATCATCCAACTTGTTGATCGAACGTTCAACACGATCGACTAACCAACTATGAGAATGTGTTTTTAATGCACCTGCCCCTCTTAAAAGGAGGGAATCTAGAGATTTTCACTCCATAAGATCTCTTCTACCTGGTCTAGGTGCATTGATCTTCACTCAGTGACTCGTTGTGACCATTCCATTTCAAAGAGTTTTTGTTGGTTACAAGAATATTTTAGACAATTCAATATACATGTAAACTAAGAGATAATTCTTGTAAAATCAACATAATGATTTAACTATTAATAAATAGTTGATTCAATGATATACATCTATTGCATAGACTCAACTGTGCATAAGCAACAGTGGACAACAATGTGCAATCAAGATAAATATTAGATTCAGATTGTAACTTAGAGGCTAAACTAACCTAATCTAACAAAATGATAAAAAAGGAGAAAAAAAATAGAAAGTTAGGGATAAAAGAGAATAAATAACTTGATTTATAATGTAGACCAACCTAATTCTATTGAGTAGACAAATCTCTCGATAAGAACTAGTCTTTAGTTGATCCAAACTTAGGAAAACTCCAACTAAGGATGGTGCTAGAGTCTATGAGATAAATTAGCAGAGCCAATTATAAAAATATGATCACCATATACATGCACAAAATAAGTCCATTAAATTATAAATCTATCAAATAAAGTTAATATAAATTAAAGAGATTAATTGTAATTCATCAGATACTCATGTGAGTTACAAACATGGCTTCTAAACAACCTTAACTTAGAAATTTAACTAAGAAAGTAGGGAAAGTGCATGAAAGAAATGATTTATCTGCTTAGCTAAGGAGAATCAAATAGTCTGGTCCACTAATCTAGTATATTCTAAGGGATCCAACCATTATTATAATGGATTAGCTTATTTATATAGGTGTGATGACATGAGGAGTTAGGACTCAAATTCAAATTTCTCATTAATGGAGTAATTACAATCATTATTGATTGAGGAAATGTAGTTAGGACACTGATAAATTAGAGGCATGTATAGGATTTATGTAATTAAAACCATGATCTAATTGATTATTGGTAGTTAAAAACAATTGGGATTGCATTTGGATAGCCAGTTACCCACATCTTGCATAGCTAAAACCATGCCTCTTTAAAGAAATATTTTATCTTTTATGCTTCTATGTTTGATCCTAATGTCCATACCACTGATTGACTAATGATGCTACTTAGTAGTGTATTAAATTTCAATTTTATTTGATCATTTATTTATGATAAAAAAAAAATAACTTGATTCTATGAATCAAATTGGATGCATTGTCTATTCTTGGCTTTTGATGGTTTTTGTGACCAAACAAACTATCAAACTTAAGTTTGAGTTTTGGCTAACTATATAGCCAATTTGTCTTTTTTTTAATCAAGTTATTTTCACATGGATCGCCCATGTTCTTCTAATGCTCAGAACGAGGCTTCATATGTATGTTGACTATTTATATTGAGGTAAATTGAGTTATCACCACATAGTGTCATCTACCTTACTTGAAGATCTAACACACTGCTTGGTACATGGATTGCCCCAGGGCTATAGAGTAGTAAGATTTTTCCACTCCCACTCACACAATTACTTCAAGATTATTATTTTGTATGAAAATCTTTGAGATAGTGGGTCATCAAGGTAGTGCCACATGAAAGCATCCCACTAACCTACTTGCCCAGAACTTGCTGACATCACTATTTTTGTATAAATCTTTCAAGGATAATGGTCACTAGGATTTATCCATGTAATGCAATCTTACTAACTTGCTTGACCATAAGCTTTGTATTATATAGTTTTGACAGAGATGAATAGGTTGTCAGGATATTGACACTTGGTAACATCCCACTAATCAGTACACCTAGATATTTGTTAATGTTAAGGCCTACCGAATAAACATTTAAAATAGACTAATATTGTAAGATGTCAAAAATGTGCCACATGAATCTAAAAACTATTTCAAAGAATAAGATAAGTCTCGTTGAGCATAAATTTGACATGTGGATCCAAGTAACTTATACAAAATAGATTAATTATTTAAAGCTTTTTGGAATATGCTCGGGATGTCGAGACCTTTAAAAATTTTCCATGTGGTGTCAGATAAAGATTAATCACCTATGGATAGAATAAGTAAATATCATGTTAATCAATTAAATTTTGAAAAGCCAATGACTAAGTTTATTCAAATGAAAATGGTTATGTATTTTGAAATATAACAAAGAGGCACAAAAACATAGTAAAATAAATCTATTTTTAAAATCAAATTTCATTCATTTTAATGAAATTGATGAAGGAAAGGATAAAACCTTATAACCATCTAGGCAACTTGGATCAAATTAAAATATAAATGGATCAAATTTTCTATTAAAAATTAGTATAAAAATCAAATTGTTAGATAATTTACACAAAACTAAGGTGAAATAGTATAAAAGGAAGATTTAGGTGTGTTTTAATACACAAGTAAAATATACTAAGACTTAATGGATTTATGCAAATTCAGGTATTTAAAATTAATTTAGCCTAAATGTGATTTCCATGCCATGTTTTTATGCAAGTTTATTATTATCAAGCTTGGTGAAAATAGTGAAACACACTTAGATTCAAATATTCACATCTAGGAAAACATTTACAAGAAGATAATTTTAAACAAGAAACCACCAATGAACTATTTAAGGCATAAGATCAAAATACAAAGTAAAAAGAACATCCTTGATTTCATTTTGAAAATGGGACATGTTGTGCAAGAAACAAAAATGGTGACTCTTGCCAAAAAATACTCTTGAGCCTTTAAAAAATGTAGAATATCTGAGTTACACAAGAATAAAAATTATTAGTTACAACCAATCACCTAGAACAAACCAAAACTAAAAGGTACTAAAGTTTATAGGAATAAGTGACAAACTAAATTAAAAATCCAATAAAAGACCATCTAAGTGTATGATCAAGTGATTAATTCACTTTATTTATATTCACATATAGTAATTCAAATTGTAATAAGAGCATAAATACTAAAGAAAAATGATTTTATAGTTTATATTGGGGGAGCAATGGCATGAGCATTGCTCTTTTATCAGCCAATCATTTATAGCCCAGAAAGAGGTACATGTGGTCCTGTACAAAGTCCTTTATCCACTTCTAATGATACTGGAAAGCTTATGGTGGAGGCTACCAAGATAACCCTTTCGAACAAGTTTTTTTTTTTTTTAATATATTTTTCTTCAATTATTTTTGAAAAGAGATTTTTAATTTTCATCCATAGAGGGATGGGGACCAAGCCATGGGTAGAAATAAAACATAAAGATCATGACATCTTGAGACAAACCATTATTGAAGTAATGATGTTTTTTTTCTTCATTAAGTGTATTAAATGGTTTTGTTTTGTTTTTTTTTAGATATTTTATTAAGTGTATTAGATGGTTTTGGAAAAGATTATAACCTTTTTAAATTCACAAGTTTTGATTAAAATCATTGACATTTTAAATTTGTAAATCAAAAAATTAATCATAGTAGTTTCATACATGATTTTTAGTAAAATTTACAATTAGGTTCTTTGAGTACCATCTATGTTCATTTACAATAGCCTTTCTTGTCGTTACTTTGACTAATAGGAGAACCACAAGAAAAAAATAGTTTTGATAAAACCAACACCAAAAGTATAAAACAAGAAAAATCAAACCTAAGTTTAGAACAGAGGACATGGAAAAAAAAAAAAAAAACAATAAAGAGAAAATAAAATATCCATAAGGGTTTTCAAGAAAATAAATGCCTAAATGAGTTAGACACTTGATTTTTTAGGATATTGAGAAAGCTAAAGGAAACATCTACTTCCGTCTATGTTTTCCTTTATGAATAAAACACTATCCCATAAAGATTTATCTATGTTGGGTTCATGCAATTCAAGTAAACTAAAACTGTAAAATCCTGCATTATATTTGTTTCTAAATTGTTTAACAATTGAGTGATAGGGTCAATAAAATAAATCAACCTATGTATTATAATATGGTGAATAATGGGGTTGGGAATTCAAACATACTAGACTTATTCAGAGATCCAATGTGAAATAGGTATGTTCTTGATGGCAAATGGATGCTTATGCAACATTATCTTTATTTCCTTTGTCATTTGGAAGGCATGGGAGTGGTTCAGGTTCCTCCCCTATCATATAATTTATAAATTTGTCATCATTAGTTGAAGTGCATGGAGATATAACTTATATTAGATCATTTTTAGTTTGCATCTCCATTGGCATGACTCTTCCATTCAAACTATAATGCTTATGATCTTCTATTTAAATCTTGGGCATCTATGTTGCCTTGAAAATGTAACATGTTGGCATTGGGAAATCATGGATGGTTATAGTGTCATCATTGGAATTAATTATCTCCTTATTTTCCTATAACTCAAGATCAGAGAGGGAATCCTCTTCATTCAGGATTGAATATTATTGACTTCCTATTATAGGATTGACTCCCTTTACTATTGGTAGGAACACTTAGCTACTGCCATTGAGTTTTCAGCCATCTTAAATAAGTTTTGTAAATAAAGGAGAAGGATCATAGGATAATAATTATTTAAGTTCATAACATTCATCTTCCTTATACATTTTCTTCAATTCTTTTAGTTCTTCATTTGGATGACTGCAAGAGAAGTTAGATTGTTTGTTATATGTAGTCAAATCTTCTTCAATTTATTTTTTGGCCACCAAGTCATCTTCTATAACTACTGCTTCTTCATCTTTAGATTCATTATCACCACTATTACATTTTTCAAAGAATAAATAAAGGTTGTGAAATGAGACATCATCATTATGCATTATCATCTCAACATTGGTAGCACAACTATGTTCATAGACTTCAAATGATACACTAGGGTGTGTAAACTCATAACTTAGATTGTACATTTTTGTAGATTGTCTCTTGCAAAAAATGGTATTCTATTAGAAATAGAAACCAAAGATATTTAAGCACTAATATAATAGGAAGAAGTCTACTGATTATAAATAGAATTAACTAAGTTATATTCATTAAAAGAGTAAGTAGGACCCTCATTTATCATAGAGAGGTTTGGTTGGATGAAGGCTTGGTGCAGTGCCTCATTGCAAGGCACATATTGGTCCACAGGATGACTTATAGGTATGTAACTCAAAGTATATTGGTCATAAATGATATGTTATTACAAAGAATAGGAAGGGTTAGTAGTAGATCTCTAACTCACTAACTATTGTTCTACATTGAAAACCTCTTGATAGACCAATGTTAATGACGTGAGAGTAGATTAGTTTATTTTAATGAACATAACAGTCAAAGGATCTAAAAAATTTAGGTAAAATGATATAGATACAACCTCTTTTTGTAGTAAAATCTACCTAGTAAATAGTTGATGGAGTCTATAGTTGAACATACTAATTGGTTCATTATGCTCTTTACGAGATATGTTAACTTGATAAAATATGATAGAAGGGTCAATGGGTACACTAAAATGGTTAAGGAATAGGTTCTCATAGATGGTCCAAGTGGTGATTCACCCTTATAGTAGACCAAGGTACTAATAATATGTTTTTTGATCTAGAAATAAGATGAATATAGGATAAGCCACATCCTCAAGTCAAATATGCCTTCTAATAATGGCTTCATTAAAATTCTGAAACACAACTCTAGTAGTCTTAGCCCCACCATGGATATACTTCTCACATAATTTATGTGGGTTTTTGGGCAAGTCATAGGAAGGTCCTAGAATATTAAAAAGATGATTACATAATGCTAGCTATGCAATGCCATTGGAAGACTTAGATAATATTTTTCCTAGTCTAAGAACCTAAAAAATATCTAGGAAACCTTTTAAAAATAAATAATAAGTCTTAAAAAAGTTAGTTCAGGCCCTCCTTCTAGCACCATAATATTGATCAGTCCTTGAGTACAAATGATTAACCAACTACAAGAAAGTGTTTTTTATGCACTTGTCCTTCCTCAAAGGAGGGAAATACCAAGATATCCAATCCCCAAGGTCTCTTCAACCTAATCTAGGCTCACTAATATTCACTCAGTGGCTCATTATGACCAATCAATTCCAAGGGGCCTTTGTTGATTACTAGAATAATTTAGAAAGTTGAATATGCATGTAAATTAAGAGCTAATACCTATATAATCAACATGATGATTTAACTATGAATAAAAAAATTATTCAAATGTATACATCTATTACAAAGATTCAATAGTGCATAAGCAACAACAAATAAGATCATGCAATTGAGATAAACATTAGTTTCAAATTACAACTTAGAAGCTAAACTAACCTAACCTAATAGAAAGAGAAAAGGAGAGAAGGTTATGGATAAAATAGAATAAATAACTTGCTTCCTAATGTAGACTAGACTAATTTTGTTGAGAAAACAAATCCCTAGATAAACTAATCCTTAGTTTAGCCAAACCTAGCATAACTCAAACTAAGGATGGTGAAATAGTATGTGAGATTAAGTAATAGAGACAATAATAAAAACACGGTAACCATATACATGTGTATACCAAGTTTATCAAATGAAATTTGTAGGATAAAAATATTTATATTAAAGGTATCAATTAGGATTCATCAGATACTCATGTAAGTTACAGACATGGATTCCAAATAGCCTCAACTCATAAATGTAACTAAGAAAATAGGAAAAAAGTATGAAATAAATTATTTATCTACTTAGCTAGGGATAAACAACTAGTGTAGTCCACTAATATATTATATTCTAAGGGAACTAACCCTTATTACAATGTAAGATCTGATCTTATATAAGTGTGCAATCTTAAGGACTTAGAAATAAAATTCATATTTCCTACTAATGGGGTAGTTAAAAACATTCATTGTTGATTAAGTGAATGTGGTTGGGACTGTTATAAATTATAGGCATGCAAAATATTTTTGTATTTGAAACCATGTTTCAATTAAATTTTAGTAGCTAAAATTAGTTAGGATTGCATCGAGATAGTAATCCACCCATGTCCTACAAATATAAAATCATGCCTCTTTAAGGTGATATTTTATCTTGTATGGTTTTGTATATTATTTAAATGTGCATGCCACCTCTTGACTCATGTTTTTATTCAGTCATGCATTGAATTCCATTGTTATTTGATCATTTAATGGTGAGATTTAAATTTTAATTAGATTTTCTCAATCAAATTGGATGTGTATTCCATTCTTGGCTTTTGACACTTTTGACAACCAGATGGGTTGTCAAACTTAAATTCAAGCTTTTGTTTGTTGTATAGCTAATGTACCATTTATTTATTAGGTTATTTATATGAGGCTACATCATGCTCTTCTACTACTTGAAATGAGGCTTAAAATACATACTGACTATTTATATCATGGTGAAGCAAGATCTTGCCACATGGTGTCATCTAGCTTACATAGAGATCTGACATGTTACTTGGTTGCATGGTGTTAGGAACCTATGTCCTACCCTTCTCTTTGAATTATTAATGTATTAGTAACTATGCACACATATCCTTTATAAGTCATCCCTTGAGCATATTTTTAGTATCCCACATACGTGCGAAGTAGTAGTTGTTATAATAGATTTAATATTTGTGTAAGTGTTGAGGCCCAAAGAAGGGATCCTTGAATATTATTATATTGAACTTTCTCAAAGGAGGTTTCCCCTTTCAATTGGCCTACAATAGAAAGGTTATTTGGTATTATTTTCCAAAGTTCATTTCATTTGTTATTTATTTTTTGTAGTTCATAAATTTGTTTAGAAAGATCCTCAAAACTAATATCAGAGCAGTTCCTCGACCTGTGAGTATATTTTGGAGAATTTTTTTCTTTAGTGAATTTACAGGAGCTACACCATTTATACAAATATTTTTCCTTTCCTATATTTTTTACATATTCATTACAGGTTTTGGATAAGGTTAAATACCCCTCTACATAACTATTGATAATACTTAGGCATATGCCCTAAAATTCATTGTGAGGAGTGCCACAAGAACCCTAAATTAGTTGGCCCATTGAGAGGACCTTCCAGTGAAAAGAGCAATGATGCCATCCCCATTGAATAGTTTCCACCCATGAGGTAATCTAAGAGCTATTTATTTTAGGGAAATCCATGGCCAAAATATTTTTGGAGAGTAATACTCATTTAAACAACATTGGTGGCTAGAGAGATTCCTTAAAACCTTGAGGTAGACAAATAGACTTGGGGCCCATACCTAACATAATAGTTTTAAAAGACAATAATAGAGTGATCAGAATTGAGAAGTGTTGGTCATTGTGTGCTTGTAGACAATTTAAACCAAGTGACAATCATTTTTTCAAAAAGAAAATATATTTTCACCATATATATCCCTCTATAGTTATGTTGACTCTTAAAATTTCCTAAAACACCTAAATTTCCATTTTGCACATTTTTTCCTAGAGGATCCATATCCAAATTATAATTTTATTAACCAAAATTCTCAATTTTTTTAATTTTTTTGGGTTTTGCCATAACTTTCCCACAATGCTCCTTTCCCTTTTCCTCTACTCTACCCCTCTTGGAATTTTTTTTAGTTTTTCTATTATGTTTCTAAAATATCCCTTACCTTCCTACATACTAACCCAGAGGTGAAAAAACTAGTAATAGTGTTAAGGTGTGGAGCCTAAAAGCTTCACCAAGGAGCGGATTGCAGAGTTGCAGTAGTTACATAGTCACCGGCGTCAGTCAGGAGCAACCGACGTCGGTCAGGTGCAGTTGAAGAGACGCCAGTGTCGACAGGGGATCGGCTGACGTCGGTCATAGGCAAGCAGGCAGGAACTGACGTCGGTTACCTGTGCATCTAGAAAGCTATTTCTGAGGATAGAACCGAGTGTTTGCATGATGAGATTAAGTCATAGTATTAAGTCCGCGTCTCTATTATTAGTAAGACTATTTTTAGAGCCCTTGTTCAAGAGGCTTAACTGTTGGTCATAAGTGCATGCTCAAGTCTCCTAATTCTATATGTAGAATTAGATCTTCTTAGCTTATTGTAGTTCAGTGTATGTGAACATTGAAAGAACAGTATAGAATTGTATAGGTGAATCAATCTAGGTTGTTGGAGTTGATTGTACTTGAGAGAGAGAGCTCTTGAGGGAAAGATATCTAGAGAGAGATCTGTACATCTGAGAAAGGTGTGGAAGAAATAAGTTTCTTCAATTGTATTCCTTCTGTAAAGAGTTTAATACAAGTTTTTAGGGTGGTTTCTTGTATCTCTTATTCTTTGCTATTTATCATTCTAGTTACTTATCTATCTGATTTAATTCCGCAATTTATTGCTTTCATAAGTATAATCAAATTGTTGGTTGATCCCCAACAAGTGGTATCAGAGCTAGGTTGTAGGTTTAGAGCTTGATATCCAACAAGTGGTATCAGAGCTCAGGTTCACTAACAGGTGGTTCAGATCTGTGTAGTGTGTATTGATTACAGGTTCTCACAGGGGTTTCTGTAGGGATTTCTGTTTGAGTGGGAGAAGCAATGGCAAAAGAAAGTAAACTGAGAATGGAAAAGTTCAATGGAAAAAATTATCAACATTGGAGAATGTAAATAGAGGACTATCTGTATCAGAAAGATCTATACTTACCGTTAGGTGGGATTGCAAAGAAGCCCACAGACATGGATGATGAAGAATGGGGAGTTCTTGATAGAAAGGCTCTGGGGTCTATAAGATTGAGTCTAGCATCTACTGTGATATCTAATTTATCACAGGCAAAAACAATGGTACAGTTGATGACTACTTTAGCAAATTTGTATGAAAAACCCTCAACTTTTAATAAGGTATATCTTATGAAGCAGCTATTTAATTTGCATATGCAGGAAGGTGGATCTATATCTAATCACCTGAATGATTTCCATGGAATTGTAAATCAATTAAGTTTAGTCAAAATTGTATTTGATGATGAAATTAAAGCTCTTTTAATATTATGTTCTTTGCCTAAAAGCTGGCATAGCTTAGTAATGGCAGTTAATAATACTGCATCTACTTCAAATATTTTAAAAGTAGAGGATGTTGTTAGTGTTATCTTGAATGAAGAAATTTGCAGGAAAAGCACAGAGGAAACATCAGGGAACGCTTTAAGTTTTGAGAGTAGGGGAAGGCAAAAAGAGAAGAGCAAGAAAGGGAGATCAAGATCTAAGTCTAAGGTGAGAGGTAGATCCAAATCCAGAAATGGCAGGAAGCCACAATGCTGGAATTGTGGAAAGATGGGGCACATAAGCAGAGATTGTTGGTCAAAGCCTAAGGAGGACAATCAGCATGAAGGAAAAGAAGAAGCAAAGGTTGCAGGTATTGCACAAGATGCTTTAATATTCTCTTTGCATAATAATATAGAATCTTGGGTGTTAGATTCTGATGCATCTTTTCATGCTACCCCTAATAGAGAATATTTTAGTGACTATATCCATGGAGATTTTGGAATAGTGTATTTAGGGGATGATGAGCCTTGTAAAATTATTGGCAAAGGTAAAGTACAGTTGAAAATGCAGAATGGAAACACATGGGTGTTGAGAGATGTTATGCATGTTCCTAGCTTGAAGAGGAATTTGATTTCTGCAGGAAAGTTAGGGGATGAGGGTTGTACAGTAACTCTCATAGCTGAATCTTGGAAGGTGACCAAGGGTGCACTTGTAATGGTCAGAGGTAAGAGAGTAGGTACTCTCTATTTATGTAATTGTGTTAATAACAATTCTCCTTCTGTATTATCTACTTTAGATGTGGATGCAAAATTGTGGCACTCAAGGCTTGGCCACATGAGTGAGAAGGAAATGTCAATTCTTAAGTCTAAAGGTAAGCTTTCAAATTTGAAAAGCATAGATCTAGATTTTTGTGAGCACTGTGTTTTTAAAAAATAGAAGAGAGTGAGTTTTCTCAAGACTGGGTCTACAAAGAAGAAGCATAAGTTGCAGCTTGTTCACACAGACATGTGGGGACCAGCTCAAGTTGCCTCTATTGGAGGATCACAGTACTATGTTTCATTCATAGATGATGCTACAAGAAAGGTATGGATCTATTGCATTAAGAAGAAATCTGATGTATTTGAGACTTATAAGATTTGGAAAGCTATGGTTGAGAATGAAACAGGCAGAAGATTGAAGTGCCTGAGATCTAATAATGGTGGTGAGTTCTACAGCTATAAGTTCAACTGGTATTGTTATATGCATGGGATCCATAGGCAAAGGATGGTTCTAAGGACTCCTCAACAGAATGGAATTGTTGAAAGGATGAACAAAATAATTATGGAGCATGCAAGATGTATGAGATTGCATGCTGGTTTTCCCTTAGAGTTTTGGGCAGAAGCTATTGACACTACAGTGTACCTGATTAACAGGGGACCCTATACAGCTCTAGATGGTGGAATTCTAGAAGAGGCATGGATAGGTAAAAATGTAGATCTCTCATTTCTCAAAGTTTTTGGTTGTGAAGACTTTGTGCACGTTGATAAGGAAAATAGAAAGAAGCTGGATGCTAAGTCTATGAGGTGCATGTTTATTGTCTATGGCTCAGATGATTTTGGTTTTAGATTTTGGAATCTAGGAACTAATAAGATAATTAGGAGCCGTGATGTTGTTTTCAATGAAAAAGTGATGTATAGTGATCAGCTGAAGAAGCTGAATCAATTTGGGTAGAGCAATGGAGAATTGGATGTGGTGACGATCCAAAATGAGCTCACGAGAAAAAGAAATAATCACTTGCAGGAAAACACAGAGAACGACGTCGGTAGGGTAGGAACTGATGTCGATAGAAAAAAATTGATGTCGATCATACAGAGACCGACGTCGACAAAATAGGCACTGACGTCGGTCAGGCAGAATTGACGTTAGCTAGTAACAGGCCTGGAAGTGACCGAGGTTGGTCACTATCAGAGAATTTGGGTAGACAACGTGTTGTGGATGAGTCTCAGATGCCCATCAGGAGGTCAAAAAGGGTAAGTAATCCTCCAATTCGATATTCTCCTTCATTATTCTATTTATTGCTAACTGATGGTGGAGAACTAGAGAGTTTTGAAGAAGCAATACAAGTGGAGTCCAAGAGTCAGTGGGAGCGTGGCATGGTTGAGGAAATGGAGTCCTTAAGAGAGAACCAAACATGGGATTTGGTTGAGTTGCCAGCTGGTAAGAGGACACTAAAGAACAGATGGACCTACAAATTAAAAGAAGGTGAGAATGGATAGATGAGATATAAGGCCAGATTGGTAGTGAAAGGATTTGCACAAAAGCTAGGTATTGATTTTGGTGAGATTTTTTCTCCTGTTGTTAAAATGACTTCTGTACGGGTTGTATTGTCTTTGGTTGCTATTGAGGATTTGCATCTTGAGTAGCTTGATGTTAAGACATCGTTTCTTCATGGAGATTTGGATGAGGAAATTTATATGGAACAGCCGAAAGGATTTGAGGTCAAAGGTAAGGAGAAGTTAGTGTGCAGATTGAAGAAAAGCTTGCATGGCCTCAAGCAAGCTCCTAGACAGTGGTATTTAAAATTTGACAAGTTTATGAATGAGCATGGTTATAGTAGGTGTCAATCTGACCATTGTGTGTATTTTAAGAGATTGGATAATGGTAGATATATTATTATATTATTTTATGTAGATGATATGCTGGTTGTAGGATCACACATGCAGGATATCTCTGAGCTTAAGGTAAAATTAGATCAAACATTTTCCATGAAGGATTTGGGAGCAACAAATAAAATCCTTGGCATGAGCATTAAGAGAGACAGGAAAAATCACAGGTTGATTTTGTCTCAAGAGGATTATGTGAACAAGGTGTTGAAACGGTTCAATATGTAGGATGCAAAACCGGTAAGCACACCTTTGGCTGGACATTTTAAGTTGAGTAAAGAACAATGTCCTAATTCACATGATGAGGTAGAGTACATGAGTAAAGTTCCATATTCTTCCGTAGTAGGGAGTTTAATGTATGTAATGGTGTGTACTAGACTAGATATTGCCCAAGCAGTGGCACTTGTAAGTAAGTATATGGCCAATCCAGGTAAGGAACATTGGAAAGCAGTTTAGTGGATCCTTAGATATCTGAGAGGAACCAGCAGTAGGCACTTGTGCTATGGAGGTTCAGATACTTATCTACATGGTTATGTAGATTTAGATATGGCAGGTGATTTGGATGGCAGGAGGAGCACCACAGGATATGTTTTCACTGTAGGTGGAATGGTGGTTAGCTGGATATCAAAGTTGTAGAAGGTTGTTGCCTTGTCAACTACAGAAGTAGAGTATATTGCAGTCACAGAGGCTAGCAAAGAGATGATATGGATGAAACGGTTCATGGAAGAGCTTGGAAAGAATTAAGAGAGTTGTAGATTGTATTGTGACAGTCAGAGTGTAATTCATTTGGCTAAGAATTCAGCCTTTCACTCAAGAACCAAGCACATACAGCTAAGGTACCACTTCATACGACAGGTATTGGAGGATGGTGAGTTGAAGTTGGAGAAGATCCATACAGATAAGAATCCTATTGATATGTTAACCAAGCCAGTTATAAAGGAGAAGTTGAATCTTCATTCAACTTCTATTGGTCTTCATGATTGAGTTAAAGATGGAGGAGCTAGAAGATGTTACTGTACAAGTACTGGTGCAGCTGTTTATCTCCAAGTGGGAGATTGTTAAGGTGTGGAGCCTAAAATCTTCACCAAGGAGCAGATTGCAAAGTTGCAGTAGTTACACAATCACCAGCATTGGTCAGGTGCAGTTGAAGAGACGTCGGCGTCGACAGTAGATCGGTTGATGTCGATCACAGGCAAGCAGGCAGGAACTGGCATCGGTTACCTGTGCGTCCAAAAAGCTATTTCCAAGGACATAATCGAGTGTCTTCATGATGAGATTAAGTCATAGTCTTAAGTCCGCATCTCTATTATTAGTAAGACTATTTTTAGAGCCCTTGTTCAAGAGGCTTAACTGTTGGTTGTAAGTGCATGCTCAAGTCTCCTAATTCTATATGTAGAATTAGATCTTCTTAGCTTATTGTAGTTTAGTGTATGTGAATGTTGAAAGAACAATACATAATTGTATAGGTGAATCAATCTAGGTTGTTGGAGTTGATTGTACTTGAGAGAGAGAGAGAGCTCTTGAGGGAAAGAGATGTAGAGAGAGATCTGTACATCTGAGAGAGGTGTGGAAGAAATAAGTTTCTTCAATTGTATTCCTTCTGTAAAGAGTTTAATACAAGTTTTTAGGGTGGTTTCTTGTATCTCTTTTTATTTGCTATTTATCATTCTAGTTACTTATCTATCTGATTTAATTCCACGGTTTATTGCTTTCATAAGTGTAATCCAATTGTTGGTTGATCCCCAACAAATAGTATATTTACCCCTTCCAATTGATCCCAAGTTAAAAAATTTCCTTACTGATCATATATTGAAACACAATTTTCTATTCATTTCTAAAAAAACATTGGTTATGGCATGAAGGCACAAAGATTATGGAGGCAGAAATCACCACATTAAAATCCCAGGTCACTGAGTTAATTGATATGAAGTGTGAAGTGAATCAGAGAAACAACCTTATACTCAACAAATTATAGGAGTCTTCTTTAGATAATAGTTTCTCTTATCCCCACAAATCACATGGACCCAAGATAGACTTTTCATGGTTCAATGGTACAAATCCTACATGATAGATATATCGAGGTGATAAATTCTTCAACTTTCACAATACTTATTATATCAACAAAGTCTCAATTATTTCCTTCCACTTGGAAAAAGAATCACTCCAATGGTACTACTAGTATCTCAATTCAAATGATGAACCTAGTAGGAAAACCTTTGCATCCTTACATTTGGTCAGGTTTGGTCCCTTGGCATTGGAGGACTTTACATGGTCTCTCACCAAACTTCACCAAATAGGCACAATTCATGATTATCAAATTGTATTTAAGAAATGATTAATCACACTCAAGGCTTATCAAATGAATTCTTCAAGAGTTATTTTATTATTGGACTCAAAGAGCCAATCTACTCAGAGGTGAAAATGTTTCATCCCAACAACATGGTGGATGTCGTGGTTTTGGATAAGTTAGTAGAAGATAACTATCAGCACATCATCGACCCCTCACTTTCCCACATGCAAAGAACATAATGAACCGGTGAAAAGCCACAACCATGCTGGTCAAGCACCTTACTAAGGTAGAGATGTGGGATCATAAGGAAAATTTATTATGTTATAATTTTTATGACAAATGGGTTAAGGTTCATAGCTGCATTAGACAAAATGTCTACTTTCTAGATGTGGAATCATCACCAGAGCATGACAATGATCGTAATATCCAAGATTTCTATGATGTTTAAGTAGAAAAAATACCCTTACATGACTTAATGTCTCAAGAGACAACCTAATATAACTATACATCCACTATTAGGTTTTACCACCCTTCAAACCATGAAGGTCAAGGTGTTATTTAAAAATATCCCTCTCATAATCCTCATTGACTCTGGCAGTACTCACAATTTCATTGATCCCCACATTGCTAATCATGTAGATTACTTTGTACACCCTTGTTCTGGCTTTGAACTCATGATTGATAATGAAAGAACATTTCAATGTAATGGGAAGTATTAGAATGTGTGTATCATGATAGGCGATTACATTCTTCACTTATATATGTTTTCCCTACCCTTTAGAGGATGTGATGTGGTCTTAGGGGCATAGTGGCTCTGCACATCGGGACCTATTCTATGGGATTTCTATGATATTTGGATGTAGCTCAAAGATAGTGAATAGAATCACACCTTAAAAGGGTTATTGACCAAATATTCTCATATCATTAGTTCCCTTTGCATGATTTTTTTTTGAATAAAGGCTCACATTGAGTAATTATTGAGTTGCAATCCATCAACTCCATCTCCCTACTACTACTAAATACCTTTCTAATATACAAGGTATCCTCGACAAGCATGCAACCATTTTTATAGATCTCGTGGGTTTTCTCCCTTCATTCCCTGAATATCATCACATTCTGCTCTATCTAAGAATCATCCCACCCAACATCTGGCCATATTTCTATCCACATTTATAAGATACTAAGATTGAGTAGATAGTATGGGAAGTCATCAAGTCTAGAGTTTTTTGACCCAACACTAGCCCATACTCCTCCTCAGTGCTTCTCTTCTACAAAAATGATGGCTTGTGTCACCTTTTCATTAACTTTCTTTCCCTTAATTGAAAGGAGTATAAAGATAGCAAAAACAATTCCTTTACACTAAACCTTGAGATGAGAATATCAAACCAATTTGAAATATTATAGAAATGATAAGAAAAAACCTACATACACATACAATAGCATACAATAATAAGTGATATACATGTGGAAAACACTTTTTGTAAACACACCCCACACTCCAAAGTAGCTCAATGTATTATCCAATCATAAAGAGTACAACACGCTTATAGAGCAAGCCTTCACAAGAGCACCACCAGTATGCAATACATAGGAGAAAAAATGGTCTAACGGAGCTTCAGTGCCTTTGAACAACTCTCAAGCTTATAAGCTTAAAAATAAACTTAGCTTCCAATTTCCTTAACTACAAAGGAGATAATTCATATATATATATATATATATATATATATATATATATATATATATATATATATATTATACAATGAGAATGAGATAGGAATAAAGAGATAACTTCCTGAGCAAAACACAAACTTGCCACCCTTAGTGAAGTGACTATTTGAGCATAGTGGCAATCTTGTTGTCTTCTAAAAAGGTCAAAAAATCAATCCTCCACTTTCCATATGCATCCAAGACTTTTCCTCCACTCACACATGCTTCTCAAACTAAGTGTTCCACTCACATATGAATCCAAGACTTAGTGATCCACTTTCACAAGCTTCCAAAACTTGTCCTCCACTCACACATGTGAATCTATAAGCTTTCAAAAAACTATTGACTATATTTTGACTTTTCCTTCCACTCAAAATCATGATTCCACTTAAACATTCACCCCATTTTCATTCTCTTATCATTTTGCACCTAAATCAAAATCATGTACATCAAAAAGGATAACCACTTGCCTCCGTGGTGGAGTGGTAAGCCCCACTTCCACTCACATGAACTTACATGATGTAGATTCCTCCATGGGCCATGCCAACTCATCAAAATCCACATCGCTATTCCGCATCACCTGGGATCCACCACATAGGACCCACTATGGGCGCACATCTTGAGACCCACCATGGGCCCCACTACCATGTCACCATGAATAGTGTCTTTAATTTTTAAGGTTGAGAAACCTCATTTTCCAAAATTATCCCATGTATCAAACACCTTGCAAGACCCAAATGAATCATACCAACATGAACATAACAACTAGGGGCTAAGACACCCATAGACTTTGAACACCATTTGAACTTCTTTGTACTCACGGGCTTAGTCAATGAATCTATAACATTCACTAATGTCTCTACCTTTATCAGCTTCACCCTGCCATCCTTGACCATGTCTCTGATAAAATGATATTGCACATCAATATGTTTGGTCCTAGCATGAAAATTCATATTCTTTACTATGAAAATAACACTCGACTATCACAATAAACTATCACTATACCTTATTTTAACCCAATATCTTAACACAATATCTTAAGCCAAATGGCTTCTTTATTGGCATGAATAGATGCCATAAACTCTACCTCTATAATGGATAAAGTGACCTTGGCCTATCACTTACTCATATAATTTATTGTACCACCAAACAATGTAAACACATAAGCATAGGTGGATCTTCTGCTATCAACATCACCTGCCCAATCTGAATCCACATAACCAAGTATGTTAAAAGGATGCCTATCTTCAATAATGTTACTATGATAATATAAGGAATACTTTGAGGTACCTCACAAATATCTAAAAACACTTCTAATTTCATCCCAATGAACTCTACCAAGGTTGGACATATAATGGGAAAGAAATCCCATTGCTTGGGTAATCTCTAGTCTAGTACAAACCATAACATACATCAGACTTCCAATTACACTTTGGTAAGGCACTTTGCTCATGTCTTCCACCTCTAATGGGGATGTAGGACATTGTTATCTAGATAACTTCACTCCAATTAAAAAAGGAACATGCAATGGTCTACAATCTTACATGTTAAATCTATGTAGAATCAAATTCACATACTTACTCTTGCCAAACCATAGCTTTTTGTTCTATCTCTCTCTCTCTCTCTCTTAATCTCCATCCCAAGAATGTGTCCCGTAGTACCAAGATATTTCATCTCAATTTTTTTTGAGAGTTGGGATTTAAAATCTGAAATCAAAACATTCCCATTGCCAACAAATAACATATCATCAACGTATAAGGCAATAACCAAGAAATGATCACCATTAGTTTTATAATAAATATAATGACCAGATTAGACTACTTAAACCCTAAAATCAATACATATGTATCAAATTTTTGGTACCACATCCTAGGACTCTGCTTGAGACCATACAAGGATTTCTTGAAATTGTAAACCAAATTTATTTTACCTTTCACCACATACTACTTTGGTTGTGTCATATAAATCTCCTCCTCCAAATCACCATGAAGGAAGGAAGTCTTCACATCCATTTTCTCAATCTCTAAATCATGAGCTTCTCCAATAGAAAGTAAGAATCTAATGGATGTCATTTTAGTAATAGGAGAGAAAATCTCATTGTAGTCAACACCCTCAAACTAAGAGTATCCTTTTGCAACCAACCAAGATTTGTACTTCTCAACATTGAAATCTGAACCAATCTATTTATTGAACACCCATTTGCAGCTAATGGGCTTGCGTCCTTTAGGTAATGGTACAAGGTTCCATGTATCATTTTTTTTCAAATCTTCCATCTCTTCCTCCATAGCAACCTTCTAGGACTCTACATCATTCATACCCAAAACTTCTTCTGTGGACCATAACATGAAGGTTTTCAAATATCCCACAACCTACAACATAATGAAGGTTTTCACAACACAAAAATATATTATTGAATCAAATTGAGCACCATTTTTTGGTTGCCCAAACACAAAAATATAATATTGAGGAAAAGAGACCATGATTTGTTTTTTGTCAGCCAAATATAAAATTATATTCTATTTCAAAATGAATGATGCCCAACAAATGTGTGTAGAGAATGCTACCATGTAGAAAATTTTCTAAAATTTAATTTTTTGCATCTTTTATGACATCATGTTGAACAAGTGCATAGAGAGGTTGGTGTGAGGGTGTGACGTCAGATTTTTTTAATTTTATTTTACAAGGGTTAAATGGAGAGGATTTAAGAATCATAAAGTAATTTTAAGATATATTGAAGAGGTATATTTAGAAGTATTTGAATATTTTGTAAGGGACAAGTTATAAAAGAAGATAAAGTAAAATAAAGTAAATAAAAATATTCATTGTACAACTAATCTAATATTATATTATTATGGTATCATTTTTATTGACATAAATATAATGGTTTACTAATTTTATATTTAAAAGTATTCCAATAGTTTTTTAAGGGATAAGTTATAAAAAAAGATAAATCAAGATCAAATAAATAAAAATATTCATTGTACAACTAAATAAATATTATATTATTATAGTATCATCTTTATTGACTTCAATCTCATGGTTTATTAATTTTATATTTAAAAGTATTAGTAAGGGATAAGTCATAAAAGAAGATAAAGGAAGATAGAATAAATGGATATATTCATTGTACAAGTAATCAAATGAATGAATATATCCATTAATCAGTTTTAAGTATATGATATAATCAACTTATTGATGGAATAACTGGTAGAATATGCAGGTTGTTAATAATGTTTTTGGATGGGGGTGTGGTCTCTAAGGAACAATGAATTTATATGTGAGTTAGATGGATGGTTGGATTATAATATAAAGTGGGTAGGAATCAAAAAAAAATTCAAAAGGAGGGAATGGTAAGGTAGAAAAAGAAGACTATGGTTTTTAGTAATCACTTCCCTAGATGGTTTATAAAAGGACGAGTGCTTTCAGAACCTATGCCTATTATTAGCAAAAATTACAAACACATAGTCAGACATAGATAAGAAGTATGGTATCATTTTTATTGACATAAATATAATGGTTTATTAATTTTATATATTGAATTCTTAATCTTAAATAAATTTATGTAAAATATGGAGAGAGATATCATTCTCGAGGTGTCTATTCAACTTTTGTCACAAATTCAATATGATATAAGTAGAATAGACATTTCGAGAATTATATCTCTCGATATCTTTAATATATTTATCTAAGATGATTATGTTAGCATATCTTCAACTATTTCAATAAATTGGTGAGCCCCATTCTCATTTCAATTTCTATCTCTCAAAATAAGAAGCAAATGTTGGAGTAAAATTCCTTATGATAAAGTTTTATAGTTAAACAAGGTGCTTTTAAACATTTCTAAATACATGTTTTAATATTTAAGTATGCTTCTAAATATGTTTTATTATTTCAAGTAGGATCTATCTCTTCACTGTATTTAAGAATTACTTTTATGATTGTACAATATTTAATCTTAATTTTTTTTTCTAAAGTCAATTGTGTAAAAATATTATTATCCAAATGAATTTTACCATGTAATACACTCTTAAGAAATCAAACTCAAATCTTAAATCTTTATTCAATCAAAAAATTAATCCCACGTTGATTTGTAGGCTTAGTTTATAGTAATATATAAATCCAATAAACCATTAGTCTTATGTCATAAAGGTAATGTTATAATAGAAATGGCATTTATACTAACATAATGGTTGATTTGTTGTGAACTTTCCACCCTCCCATAGAATGTGGCTAACAAAATATCTAAGCAATAGTTTTTATTAGGTTTCTCTAACCAGTAGGAATCTATCCACAATATTATCATCCAACTTGTTGATCGAACCTTCAACACAAATGACCAACTAACTATAAGAAAGTTTTTTTAATGCACTCTGCCATCCTGAAAGGAGGAAATCCTTAGATCTGCACTCCAAAATATCTCTTTTACCTGGTCTAGGCACACTGATCTTCATTCATTGGCTCATTGTGACCATTCCATTAAAAAGAGTTTTTGTTGGTTACGAGAATATTTTAGACAATTCAATATAAATGTAAACTAAGAGCTAATGTCTATAGAATCAACATAATGATTTAACTATGAATAAATAGTTGATTCAAAGATATACATCTATTTCATAAAATCAACAATGCATAAGCAATAATAGACAACAGTGTGTAATCAAGATAGATAGTAGATTTAGATTGCAACTTAGAGGATAAACTAACTGAATCTAATGGAATGATAAAAAAGGAGAAAAAAAGATGGAAAGGTATGAATAAAAAAGAATAAAGAACCTGATTTCTAATGTAGACCAACCTAATTCTATTGAGAAAATAACTCTCTCAATAAAAACTAGTCTTTAGTGATATAGACCTAGGACAACTCCAACTAAGGATGGTGCAAGAGTCTATGGGATAAATTAGTAGAGCCAATGAGGAAATCATGGTCACCATATACATGCATAAAATAAGTCTATCAAATTATAAAGCTATCAGATAAAGTTATTTATATTAAATGGATTAATTGGAATTCATCAGATACTCGTGTGAGTTACAAACATGGCTTCCACATAGCCTCAACTTAGAAAGTTAAATAAAAAAGTAGGGAAAGTGCATGAAAGAAATGATTTATCTACTTAGCTAGGGAGAACAAGCTAGTCTAGTCCACTAATCTAATATATTCTAAGGGAACCATACCTTATTACAATGAAATAGCTTAATTATATAGGTGTGCTAACATGAGCAGTTAGGACTCAAATTCAAATTTTTCATTAATGAAGTAGTTATAATCATTATTGATTAAGGGAATCTAGTTAGAACTCTGATAAATTGGAGGCAATTATAGGATTTATGTAATTAAAATCATGATGTAATTAAATATTGGTAGTTAAAAGCAATTGGAATTGCATTTGGGTATCCATTCACCCACATCTTGCATAGCTAAAACTATTCCTCTTTAAATAAATATTTTATCTTTTATGCTTCTATGTTAGATCCTAATGTTCATGTCACCTATTGACTAATTGTGTTGCTTAGTAGTGTATTGAATTTAAATGTTATCTGATCATTTATTTGTGATAAAACAACTATAACTTGATTCTATGAATCAAATTGGATGCATTGTCTATTCTTGGCTTTTGATTGTTTTGGTGGCCAAATACACTGTCAAACTTAAGTTTGAGTTTTTCCCAACTACGCAGCCAATGTGTCTTTTCTTTATCAATTTATTTTCACATGGATCCCTCAGGTTCTTCTAATGCTCAGAATGAGGCTTCAAATGCATGATGACTATTTATAATGAGGATCCATCATGTCCTCACCACATAGTGTCATCTACCTTACTTGAAGATCTAACACATTGCTTGGTACATGGACTACCCCAGGGTTCCAAAGTAGTAATATTTTTCCACTTCTACTCACACAATTGCTTCAAGATTATTATTTTGTATGAAAATCTTTGAGATAGTGGGTCACCAAGGTAGTTACACATGAAAGCATCCCACTAACATGCTTGCCTAGAATTTGATGACATCACTATTTTTATACAAATCTTTCAAGGATAATGATCACCAAGATTTATCCATGTGATGCAAGCCTACTAACCTGCTTGACCATAAGCTTTACATTATACAGTTTTGACAGGGATGAATAGGTTGTTGGGATATTAACACTTGGTAACATCCCACTATTCAGTACACCTAAATATTTTCTAATATAAAAGCCTACCGAATAAACTTTTAAAATAGACTAATCTCATAAGATGATGAAAATGTGCCACATGGATCTATAAACTCTTTTAAATAATAAGATAACTCTCATTGAGCATAAATTTGACATGTGGATTCAAGTAAGTTATAAAAAATTGACTAATTATTGAAATCTTTTTGGAATAAGCTCGAGATGTCGAGACCTCTAAAAATTTTCCATGTGGTGTCAGATAAAGATTATTCGCCTATGGATATAATAAGTAAAGATCAAGTTAGTAAATTGACTAAGGAAAGGATAAAACCCTATAACCATCTTTGGATCAAATTAAAATATAAATGGATCAAATTTGCTAAGAAAAATTAGTAGAAAACTCAAATAGTTAGATAATTTACACAAAACTAAGGTGAAATAGTATAAAAAGAAGATTTATGTGTGTTTCAAAACACAAATAAAATAGACTAAGACTAAATGGATTTATAAAAAATTAGGTATTTAAAATTAATGTAGCCTAAATGTGATTTCTTTGCCATGTTTTTATGAAATTTTATTATTATCAAGCTTGGTGAAAACAATGAAACACACTTAGATTCAAATATTCACATCTAGAAAAACATTTACAAGAAGGCAATTTTAAACAGGAAACCACCAATGAACTATAAAAGGTATAAAATTAAACTACAAAGCAAAAATAGCATCCTTGATTTCATTTTTAAAATGGGATGGGTTGTGAAAGCAATAAATATGTTGACTCTTGCTGAGAAATACTCGAGTCTTTGGAGAATCTAGAATCTCTGATTTACACAAGAATAAAAATTATTAGTTAAAACCAATCACCTAGAACAAACCAAAATTGAAAGGTACTAAAGTTTATAGGAATAAGTGACAAACTAAGTTAAGAATCTAGTATGATCATCTAAAATATGATCTAAGTGTATGATCAAGTGATTCATTCTATTTATTTATATTCACATGTAGTAATTCAAATTTGAATAAGAACATAAATAATAAAGAAAAATGATTTTATAGTTTATATTGGGGGAGTAGTGGAATGACCATTGCTCTATTTTGATTCACTCATGTATATCCCTTATGGAGATATCTGTGGTCATGTACAATGTCCTTTATCCACTTCTAACCATGCTAGAAAGCCTATGTTGGAGGCTACCAAGATAACCCTTTCGAACAAGTTTTTTTTTTTTTTTTCACAAATATTTTTGAAAAGAGATTTTTCATTTCCATCCGTAGAGGGTTGGGGATCAAGCCATGGGTAAAAATACATCATCAAGTTCATGATAACTCGAGACAAACCATAATTCAAGTAATGATGTTTTTTCTTCATTAAGTGTATTAAATGGTTTTGTTTTGTTTTTTTATAGATAATTCATTAAGTGTATTAGATGGTTTTGGAAAATATTATAACATTTTTAAATTCAAAATTTTTGTTTAAAATCATTGACCTTTTAAATTTAGAAATCAAAAAATTAATCACAGTAGTTTCATACATGATTTTTAGTAAACTTTACAAATAGGTTCTTTGAGTACCATCTATGTTACATTTACAATAGCCTTTATTCTCATTACTTTGACTAATAGGGGAACCACAAGAAAAAATATTTTGGATAAACCCAACACCAAAAGTACAAAACAAAAAAAATCAAACCTAAGCTTAGAACAAGTGACATGAAAGGAAAAAAACAAAATAAAACAATAAAGGGAAAATAAAATATCCATAGGGGTTTTCAAGAAAATAAATTCCTACATGAGTTAGGCACTTGATTTTTTAGGATTTTGAAAAATATAAAGGAAACATATACTTCCATCTATGTTTTCCTTTGTGAATAAAACATTATCCCATAAATATTTATCTATGTTCAGTTCATGCAATTTGAGTAAACTAGAATTGTAAAATTCTGCATTATATTTGTTTCTAAATTGTTTAACAATTGAGTGATAGGGTAAATAAAATACCTCAACCTATGTATTATAATATTTTGAATAATGGAGTTGGGAATTCAAACATACTAGACTTATTCAGAGATCCAACCTGAAAGTGGTATGTTCTTGATGGCAGATGGATACTTATGCATCATTTTCTTTGTTTCCTTTGTCATTTGGTAGGCATAGGAGGTCGTTCAGGTTCCTCCCCTATCATATACCTTATAAATTTTTCATCATTGATTGAATTTCATGGAGATATAACTTATATTAGATCACTTTTAGTTTGCATCTCCATGGGCATGAATCTTCCATTCAGACTATCGTGCTTATGATCTTCTATTTGAATCTTGGCCATCCTTGTTGCCTTGAACATGTGACATGTTGGCATTGGGAAATCATGGATGCTTATGGTGTCATAATTATATTCCTATAACTCAGGATCAAAGAGGGAATCCTCTTCATTCAGGTTTGAATATTATTGACTTCTTATTATAGGATTGACTCCCTTTACTACTGGTAGGAACACTTAGCTACTGCCATTGATTTTTCATCCATCTTAAATAAGTTTTGGAAATAAAGGAGAAGGATCATAGGATAATAATTATTTAAGTTCATAACATTCATCTTCCTTATACATTTTCTTCAATTCTTCTAGTTGTTCATTTGGATGACTGCAAGAGAAGTTAGATTGCTTGTTATATGCAATCAACTCTTCTTCAATTTATTTTTTGGCCACCGGGTCATCTTCTATAACTACTGATTCTTCATCTTTAGATTCATTGTCACCACTATTACATTTTTCAAAGAACAGATCAGGGTTGTGAAATGAGACATCATCATTATGCATTATCATCTCAACATTGGTAGCACAACTAGGCTCATAGACTTCAAATAATACACTAGGGTGTGTAAACTCATAACTTAGATTGTACATTTGTTTAGATTGCCTCTTTGAAAAAATGGTTTTTATTAGAAATAGAAACCAAAGATTTTTAATCACTAAGATAATAAGAAGACGTCTACTGGTTATAAATAAAATTAACTGAGTTATATTCATTAAAAGAGTGAGTATGACCCTCATTTATTATAGAGAGGTTTGGTTGGATGAAGGCTTGGTATAGTGCCTCATTGCAAGGCACATATTTGTCCACAGGATGACTTATAGGTATGTAACTCAAAGTATATTGGTCATAAATGTTATGTAGTTCCAAATAATAAGAAGGGTTGATAGTAGATCTCTAGCTCACTAACTGTTGTTCTACACTGACAAACTCTTGATAGACCAATGCTAATGATGTGAGAGTAGATTAGTTTATTTTAATGAACATAACACTCAAAGGATCTAAATAATTGAGGTAAAATGATATAGATGCATCCTCTACTTGTTGGAAAATATCCTTCCACCTAGTAAATAGTTAATGGAATCTAGAGTTGAAAGTACTAGTTGGTTCATTAGGCTCTTTATGAGATATGGTAAATTGATAAAATAAGACAAAAGGGTCAACGAGTAAACTAAAATGGTTAAGGAATAGGTTCTCAAAGATAATTCAAGTGGTGATTCACCCTTATAGTAGACCAAGGTACTAAGAATATGTTGTTTGATCTAGCAATAACTTGAATATACGACAAGCCACATCCTCAATTTAAATATGCCTTCTAATAATGGCTTCATCAAAAGTCTAAAACACAAATCTAGTTGTCTTAAACTGAACATGGATATAATTCTCACAAAATTTGTGTCAGTTTTTGGGCAAGTCATAGGAAGGTCCTAGAATATTAAAAATATGATTACATAATGCTAGCTATGCAATGCCATTGGAAGACTCAAATAATCTTTTTCCTAGTCTAAGAACTTGGAAAATAGATAAAAAAACCTTTTAAAAATAAATAATAAGTCTAAAAAAAAGTTAGTCTAGGCCCTCCTTCTAGCACCAGAATATTGAGCAGTCCTTGAGTATGAATGATAAACCAACTATAATAAAGTGTTTTCTATGCATTTGTCCTTCCTGAAAAGAGAGAAATATGGAGATATCCACTCCCCAAGGTCTCTTCTACCTAGTCTAGGTTCACTGATCTTCACTCATTGGCTCATTGTGACCATTCAATTACAAGGGGCCTTTGTTGGTTACAAGAATAATTTAGATAGTTCAATATGCATGTAAATTAAGAGCTAATACCTATATAATCAACACAAGGATTTAACTAGGAATAATAAATTATTTAAATATATACATCTATTACATAGATTCAATAGTGCATAAGCAACAACAAACAAGATCATACAATTGAGATAAACATTAGATTCAAATTATAACTCAGAAGCTAATTTTACCTAATCTAATAGAAATAGAAAAAGAAAAAGAGAGAAGGTTAGGGATAAAATATAATAAAGAACTTACTTCCTAATGTAGACTAGACTAATTTAATTGAGCAAACAAATCCCTAGATAAACCAATCCTTAGCTTAGCTAGACCTAGCATAACTCCAACTAAGGATGGTGAAATAGTGTGTGAGATGAAGTAGTATAGACAATAATAAAAACATAGTCACCATATACATGTGTATACCAAGTCAATCAAATGACAAATTTTAAGGATAAAAATATTTATATTAAAGTTATCAATTAGGATTCATTAGATACTCATGTAAGTTACAGACATGGATTCCAAATAGCCTCGACTCATAAATCTAACTAATAAAGTAGGAAAAGTGTATGAAATAAATTATTTATCTATTTAACTAGGGATAAGCAACTAGTGTAGTTCACTAATATATTCTATTCTAAGGGAGCTAACCCTTATTAAAATTCAATATCTGATCTTATATAAGTGTGCAATCTTAAGGAGTTAGAACTCAAATTTAAATTTCCTACTAATGCAGTAGTTAAAAACATTCATTGTTGATTAAGGGAATATTGTTGGGACTCTAATGGATTATAGGCATGCAAAAGATTTGTGTATTTGAAACCATGATTCAATTAAATGTTAGTAATTAAAATCAATTGGTATTGCATCGAGATATTAATCCACCCATGTCTTAGACTAATTAAATCATGCCTCTTTAAGGTGATATTTTATCTTTTATGCTTTTGCACTTGATTTAATTGTGCATGCCACCTCTGGACTCATGTTGTTCTTCAGTCATGCATTGAATTCCATTATTATTTTATCATTTATTAGTGAGATTTAAATTTCAATTTGATTTTGTGAATCAAATTGGATGTGTAGTCCATTATTGGCTTTTGACAGTTTTGACAACTAGATGGGTTGTCAAACTTAAGTTCAAGCTTTTGTTGGATGTATAGTTGATGTGCCATTTATTTATTAGGTTATTAGTATGAGGCTCTGCTACTTGAAATGAGGCTCAAAATACATACTAACTATTTACATCATGGTGAAGTGAGATCTTGCCACATGGTGTCATCTAGCTTACATAGAGATCTGACATGTTACATGGTTGCATGGTGTTAGGAACCTATATCCTAACCTTCTCTTTGAAATATTAATGTATTAGTGACTATGCACACATATCCATTGTAAGTCATATTTTGAGCATATTTTTAATATCCCACATACATGCAAAGTAGTAGTTTCTATAATAGATTTAGTATTTGAGTAAGTGTTGAGGCGCAAGGAAGACATCCTAAAATATTATTGTATTGAGCTTGCTCAAAGGAATTTTCCCCTTTGAATTGGCCTGTGATATAAAGATTATTTGGCATTATTTTCCAAAGTTCATTTCATTATTCATTTATTTTTTGTAGTTCATAAATTAGTGTAGAAAGATCCTTAAAACTATTATCAGAGCAGTTCCTCAACTTGTGAGTATATTTTGGATAATTTTTTTAATTAGTGGATTTATAGGAGCTACACCATTTATATAAATATTTTTCCTTGCCTATATTTTTTACATATTCATTACAGGTTTGGATAAGGGTAAATAACACTCCATCTAGTTATTGGTAGTACTTAGGCATATGCCCTAAAATTCATTATGAGGAGTACCAAAAGAACCCTAAATTAGTTGGCACATTGAGAGGAGCTTCTAGTGAGAAGAGAAATGACCTCATCTACATTGAATAGTTTCCACCCATGAGGTAATCCAAGAGCTATTGCTTTGGTGTAAATCCATGGCCAAAATATTTTTGGAGAGAAATACTCATTTAAACAACATTAGTGGCTAGAGAGATTCCTTAAAACATTTAGGCAGAAAAACATACATGGGGTCCATACCAATCATAATAGTTTTAGAAGACCAACAATAGAGTGATCAAAGTTGAGAAGAGTTGGTCATCGTGCGCTTGTAGATAAATTTTTTATAGGAAAAACCAAGAAACAATAAATTTTTCAAAAAGAAAATCTATTTCTCACCATATCTATCCCTCTATAGTTATGTTGGCTCTTAAAATTTCCTTAAACACCTAAAATTCCATTTTACACATTTTTTCCTACATGATCCATATCCAAATTCTAATTCTATTAGCCAAAATTCTCAATTTTTTTTAATTTTTTAGGGTTTTGCCGTAACTTCTTTATTTTTTTTCCTCCATCTTTGAAACATTCCCACAATGTTCCTTTCCCTTTTCTTCTACTCTATCCCTCTTGGAATTTTTTTTAGTTTTTCCACTATGATTCTAAAATTTCGCTTACCTTCCTCAATACTAACCAAGAGGTGAAAAAATTGTAGTAGCCCTTCAAATTGAGCCCAAATTAAAAAATTTCCTTACTGATCATATATTAAAACACATTTTTCTATTCCTTTCCAAAAAAAACACTAGTTATGGCATGCAAGCACAAATATTACGGAGGAAGAAATCACCACATTGAAGTCCCAGGTCATTGAGTTAATTGATATAAAGTGTGAAGTGAATCAAAAAAATAACCTTATACTCAACAAATTATAGGAGTCTTCTTTAGATAATAGTTTCTCTTCTCCCAACACATCACATGGACCCAATATAGACTTTTTATGGTTCAATGGTACAAATCCTACATGATAGATATATCGAGGTGATAAATTCTTTAACTTTCACAATACTTATTCTATCAACAAGGTCTCAATTGTTTCCTTCCACTTGGAAAAAGAATCACTATAATGGTACTATAGGTATCTCTATTAAAATGTTGAACCTGATTGGAAAACCTTTGCATCCTTTTGGGTAGGTTTGGTCCTTTGGAATTTGAGGAGTTTACATGATCTCTTACCAAACTTCACCAAATAGGCACCATTCATGGTTATCAAATTGGATTTGAGAAATGGTTAGTCATACTACAGGCTTATGAAATGACTTTTTCAAGAGTTATTTTATTAGTGGCCTCAAAGAGCCAATCTACTCAGAGGTGAAAATGTTTCATCGCAATGACATGATGGATGTCTTTGTTCTGGATAAGTTAGTAGAAGATAAACTATCAGTGCAACATCGACCCTTCACTTTCCCACTTGTAAAGAACACAATTAACTAGTGACAAGCCAAAACCATGTCGGTAAGGCACCTTACTAAGGTAGAGATGTGGGATCATAAGGAAAAATTATTATGTTATAATTTTTATGACAAATGGGCTAAGGTTCATAGGTGCATCACATAAAATTTCTACTTTCTAGATGTGGAATCATTGCTAGAGCATGCCAATGAGCCTAATATCTAAGATTTCCAAGATGTTCAAGTAGAAAAAATACCATTACAAGACTTAATGGCTCAGAAGACAACTTAATATAACTATACATGCACTCTTAGGTTTTACCACCCTTCAAACCATGAAGGTCAAGGTGTTATTTTAATATATCCCTCTCATAATCCTGATTGACTCTAGCAGTATGCACAATTTCATTAATTCCCACATTGATAAGCATGTGGATTACTTTTTACAACCTTGTTCTAGCTTTGAACTGATGATTGATAATGAAAGAACATTTCAATGTAATGGGAAGTGTTAGAATGTGTGTATCATGATAGGTGATTACATTATTCACTTATATATGTTTTCCCTACCCTTCAAAGGATGTGATGTGGTCTTAGGGACATAGAGGCCCTACATATTGGGACCTATTCTATGGGATTTCTATGATATTTTGATGTAGTTCAAAGATAGTGGATAGAATAACATCTTAAAAGGGTTATTGACCAAATATTCTCACATCATCAGTTCCCTTTGCATGGAAAAACTTATGAATAAAGGCTTGCATGGGGTCATTATTGAGTTGCACTCCATCCAACTTCATCTCCCTACTACTAATAAATACCTTGCTGATATACAAGTTATCCTCGACAAGCCTGCAACCATTTTTATAGATATAGTTTTTTTTCTCCCTTCATTCCCTAAATATCATCACATTATGCTCTATCTATGAATCATCCCACCCAACATGTGGCCATATCTTTATCCACATTTATAAGATACTAAGATTGAGTAGCTAGTAAGGGAACTCCTCAAGTCTAGAGTTTTTTGACCCAACATTAGCCCATACTCCTCCCTAATGCTTCTTTTTCACAAAATTGATGGCTTGTGTCACCTTTGCATTAAATTTCTTTCCCCTAACTGAAAGGAGTATAAATATAGAGAAAACAATTCCTTTACACTAAACCTTGAGAGGAGAATAGCAAATGAATTTGAAATATTATATCAATGATAAGAAAAACCCTACACATACATACAATAGCATACAATAATAAGTGATATACATGGAAAATCCCTTTTGGGAAAAAAAAACCTATGCTCCAAAGTAGCTCAATGTATTATCTAATCATCAAGATTACAACACACTTACAAAGAAAGCCTTCATAGGTGCACCACCAATATACAATACGTATGATAAAAATTGGTCTAACAGAGCTTTAGTGCCTTTACACAACTCTCAAGATTATAAGCTTAAAACCAAACTTAACTTCTAGTTTCCTTAAGAACTACAAAGGAGATAATTCATACATATAGAATATACAATGAGAAGGCGATAAGAATAAAGAGATAACTTCATGAGCAAGACACAAAACCACTAGCCTAAGTGGAGTGACTATTTGAGCATAGTGGCAATCTTGTTGTCTTTTGCAAAGGTCAAAAAATGGAGCCTCCACATTCCATATGCATCCAAGATTTGTCATCCACTCACACATGCTTCCAAAACTAAGTATTCCACTCACATATGCATCCAAGACTTAGTGATCCACTTTCACAAGATTCCAAACCTTGTCCTCCACTCACACATGTGACTCTATAAGCTTTCAAAAGATTATTCACTATAGTTTTACTTCTCCTTCTACTCAAAATCATGATACCACTTAAAAATTTTCCCCATTTTCATTCTCTTATCATTTTTTACCTAAATCAAAATCATGTGCATCACCAAAGATAACCATTTGCCTCATTGGTGGAGTGGTAAGCCCCACTTCCACTCACATGAACTTACATGATGTAGATTCCTCCATGGGCCATGCCAACTCATCAAATACCACATCACTATTCCACATCACCTAGGATCCACCACTTAGGACCCACTATGTTCCCACATTCTGAAACCCACCATGGGCCCTACTACCATGCCACCATGAATAGTGACCTATGAATAGTGCTCATAAAAAATAATCATGAATAATGTATTTAATTTTTAAGGCTAAGACACCTCATTTCCCAACATTCTCCCACTTATCAAACACCTTGCAAGATCTAGAAGAATCATACCAACATGAACATAACAACTAGTGGCCAAGAGGCCCATATACTTTGAACACCATCTAAACTTCTTTGTACTCAAGGTCTTAGTCAATAAATCTACAACATTCACTAATGTCTCTACCTTTATCAGCTTCACCCTGCCATCCTCGACCATGTCTCTCATAAAATTATGTTGCACATCAATGTGTATGGCCCTAGCATTAAAATTCAGATTCTTTACCATGCAAATAACACTCTGACTATCACAATAAACTGTCACTGCACCTTATTTCAACCCAATATTTGAGCATAATATCTTAAGCCAAATGGATTCCTTACAGACATGAGTAGATTCCATATATGCTGGCTCCATAGTGGATAAAGTGACCACAGCTTGTCGTTTACTCATCTAATTTATTGCACCACCAAACAATGTAAACACATAAGCACTGGTGGATCTTTTACTATCAACATCAGCTACCCAATTTGAATCCACATAACCAAGTATGTTAAGAGGATGTTTGTCTCTAATCATGTTATTATGATAATATAAGGAATAGTTTGAGGTACCTCGTAAATATCTAAAAACACTTCTAATTGCATCCCAATGAACTCAACCAAGATTAGACATATAATGGCAAAGAACTCCCATTGCTTGGGTAATGTCTAGTCTAATATTCACCATAACATACATTAGAATTCCAAATAAACTTTAGTAAGGCACTTTACTCATGTCTTCCATCTCTGATGGGGATGTAGGACATTGTTCTGCAGATAACTTCATTCCAACTAAAAAAGGAACACACAATGGTCTACAATCTTGCATGTTAAATATCTACAGAATAAAATTCACATGCTTACTCTAGCCAAACCATAACTTTTTTTTTATCTCTATCTCTTAATCTCCATCCCAAGAATGTGTCCCATAGTACCAAGATCTTTCATCTCAAATTTTGTTGAGATTTGGGATTTAAAATCTAAAATCAAAACTTTCCATCACCAACAAATAACATATCATCAACATTTAAGGCAATAACCAAGAAATGATCGCCATTAGTTTTATAATAAACACAATATTGAGATTTAGACTGCTTGAACCCCAAACTCAATAGATATGTACAAAATTTTTGGTACCACATCCTAGGACTTTGGTTAAGACCATACAAGGATTTCTTCAAATTGTAAACGAAATTTATTTTACCATTCACCACGTACTACTCTAGTTGTGTCATATAAATCTCCTCCTCCAAATCACCATGAAGGAAGGCAATATTCACATCCATTTTATCAATCTCTAAATCATGATCTTATACAATAGAAAGCAAGAATATAATGGATGTCATTTTAGCAATAGGAGAAAAAATCTTATTGTAGTCAACACCCTCAACCTAAGAGTATCCCTTTGCAACCAACTGAGCTTTGTACTTCTCAGCATTACCATCTGAACCAATCTTTTTTTTAAACACCCATTTGCATCCAACAAGCTTACGTCCTTCTAGTAATGGTACAAGGTTTCATGTATCATTTTTGTTTCAAAACTTCCATCTCTTCCTCCATAACAACCTTCTAGGACTTTGTATCATTCATACCCAAAACTTCTTCTGCAGACCATAACATGAAGGATTTTAAAGATCCCATAACCTACAACATAATGAAGGTTCCCACAACACAAAAATATATTATTGAGGTAAATTGAGCACCATTATTTGGTTAGCCACACACAAAAATATAATATTGAGGCAAAGTGAGCATGATTTGTTTTTTGTCAGCCAAATAGAAAATTATATTCTACTTGAAAATGAATGATGCCCAAAAAATGTGTGGAGAGAATGCGGCCATGTATAAAAATTGTTAAAACTTAATTTCTTACATCTTTTATGACATTGTGATTAAGAGAGGTTCATGTGAGGGTGTGATGTCGGATTAGTTTTTTTATTTAGTAATGTTAACAAAATTATATAGGAGAAATGATTAAATGGAGATTTAAGAATCATAAAAGTAATTTTAAGATATATTGAAGAGGTATATTTAGAAGTATTCGAATAGTTTGTGAGGGACAAGTTATAAAAGAAGATAAAGTAAAATGAAGTAAATAAAAATATTCATTGTACAATTAATATAATATCATATTATTATGGTATCATTTTTATTGACATAAATATAATGGTTTATTAATTTTATATTTAAAAGTATTCCAATAGTTTTTAAGGGATAAGTTATAAAAAAAGATAAATCAAGATCAAATAAATAAAAATATTCATTGTACAACTAAAGAAATATTATATTATTATAGTATCATCTTTATTGACTTCAATCTCATGGTTTTTTAATTTTATATTTAAAAGTATTAGTAAGGGATAAGTCATAAAATAAGATAAAGGAAGATAGAATAAATAAATATATTCATTGTATAACTAATCAAATATTATATTATTATGGTATCATTTTTATTGACATAAATATAATGGCTTATATATTTATATATTAAATTCTTAATCTTAAATAAATTTATGTAAAATATGGAGAGAGATATCATTCTCGAGGTGTCTATTCAACTTTTGTCACAAATTCAATATGGTATAAGTAGAATAGACATTTCGAGAATGATATCTCTCGATCTCTTTTATATATTTATCTACGATAATTATGTTAACATATCTTCAACTATTTCAATAAATTGGTGGGCCCCATTCTCATTTCAAACTCAAATATGAAATCTTTATTCAATCAAAAAATTAATCCCACGTTGATTTATAGGCTTAGTTTACAGTAATATATAAATCCAATAAACCATTAGTATTATGTCATAAAGGTAATGTTATAATAGAAATGGCATTTATACTAACATAATGGTTGATTTGTTGTGAAATTTCCACCCTCCCATAGAGAGTAGCTAACAAAATATCTGAGCAATAGTTTTTATTAGGTTTCTCCAACCAGTAGGAATCTATCCACAATATTATCATCCAACTTGTTGATCGAGCCTTCAACACGAATGACCAACCAACTATAAGAAAGTGTTTTTAATGCACTTTCCCCTCCTGAAAGGAGGGAATCCTAAAATCTCCACTCCACAAGATCTCTTCTACCTGGTCTAGGTGCATTGATCTTAATTCAGTGACTCATTGTGACCATTCTATTTTAAAGAGTTTTTTTTGCTTACAGGAATATTTTAGACAATTCAATATACATGTGAACTAAGAGCTAATGCCTATAGAATCAAAATAATGATTTAACTATGAATAAATAGTTGATTCAAAGATATACATCTATTACATAGACTCAACAGTGCATAAGCAACAATAGACAATAGTGTGCAATCAAGATATATTTATAAATATATGTTTTATTATTTAAGTATGCTTCTAAATATGTTTTATTATTTCAAGAAGGATTTGTCTCTTTACTATATTTAAGAATTACTTTTACGATTTTAAAATATTTAATGTTATTTTTTTCTAAAGGCAATTGTGTAAATATTATTATCCAAATGAATTCTACCATGTACTACACTCCCAAGAAATTAAACTCAAATCTAAAATCTTTATTCAATCAAAAAATTAATCCCACATTGATTTGTAGGCTTAGTCTGCAGTAATATATAAATGCAATAAACCATTATTCTTATGTCATAAAGGTAATGTTATAATAGAAATGGGATTTATACTAACATAATGGTTGATTTGTTGTGAACCTTCCATCCTCCCAAAAAAAGTAGCTAAAGAAATGTCTAAGCAATAGTTTTTATTAGGTTTCTCCAACTAGTAGGAATCTGCCCACAATATTATCATCCAGATGGTTGATCAAAACTTTAACACGAATGATCAACCAAATATGATAAAGTCTTTTTTATGCACTTGCCCCTCTTGAAAGGAGGGAATCATGAGATCTCCACTCCAAAATATCTCTTTTACCTAGTCTAGGCACACTGATCTTCATTTAGTGACACATTATGACCATTCCATTTCATAGAGTTTTTGTTGGTTGCGAGAATATTTTATAAAATTCAATATACATGTAAACTAAGATCTAATGCCTATAGAATAATCATAATGATTTAACTATGAATAAATAACTGATTCAAATATATAAGTTTATTGCATAAACTCAATAGTCCATAAGCAACAATAGACAACAGTGTGCAATCAAGATAAATATTAGATTCAAATTGTAACCTAGAGGCTAAACTAACATAATCTAATAGAATGATAAAAAAGGAGAGAAAAAGATAGAAGGGTGGGGATAAAAGGGAATAAATAACCTGATTTCTATTGTAGACCAACCTAATTCTATTAAGTAGACAAATATCTCAATAAAAACCAGTCTTTAGTTGATCCAGACCTAGGACAACTCCAACTAAGGATAGTGCAAGAGTCTGTGGGATAAAGTAGTAGAGCCAATAATAAAAACATGGTCACCATATACATGCACAAAATAATTCCATAAAATTCTAAAGCTATTTATAGTGAAGGGATTCATTGAAATTCATCAGATACTCATGTGAGTTACAAACATGGCTTCCAAATAGCTTCGACTTAGAAAGTTAACTAAAAAATTAGGGAAAGTGGACGACAAAAATGATTTATCTACTTATCTAGGGAGAACCAACTTGGATGGTCTACTAATCTAATATAATCTAAGGGAACCAACCCTTATTACAATGTAATAACTTATTTATATAGGTGTGCTAACATGAGTAGTTAGGACTCAAATTCAAATTTCTCATTAATGGGGTAGTTACTAAGAATAGACCAAGGTATTAAGAATAGGTTATTTGATCTAGTGATAAAATGAATATGCAACAACCCACATCCTCAAGTTTAATATGCCTTCTAGTAATGGCTTAATTAAAATTATGTAACATAACTCTAGCAGTCTTAACCCCACCATGGATATACTTCTCAGAAAATTTATTTGGGTTTTTGGGCACTACCCATTTGGACCCCTCCTCTAATCTTCTAAGGGACAATGTGGCCCTTTTTCTTTTGGTAGATATAAATAGAAGATTGGAGATGCTACCATTTTGGAAAGTTTTGATAGTTTATTGGTGTCTAACTTTTGGGTTGGTGATAGGTGGATGACAAGCTCTGAGATTCTGGATTGGTAGGGCATTGATCATGAGCCAATCAAATTCTCTACTTGCCTAGCTATTTTTTTTGAAAATACATCATTTATATTTCAACTCATGTGGCTTTGAGATGTTTCACTTCATGATCTTGTTCTTAGGTGGTGGCACTCTAGGGAGCTAGCTTATAGCACCATAATGTATTTCTTCACAAAGAGGCTTCAATACATCAAGTATATGTTGAAATGGTGGAATAGACACCATTTTGGCAATGTTTTTCAAGGTAAAAGGGTTGCTTAGGAGCACTTGTACTCCATAACTCAGTAGATCTAGGACTAGGGGTTTTTTGAGGACTTGAATATGTTAGAGGCTATAGTCGTGAAGGAGGTGGAGGAGTGGGAGCTTCATGAGGAAATTTTATAGAAGCAAAATTCCTACATTGATTGGATATAGGAACGTGATAGGATTACCTCCTTTTTACATAATTCAATAAAGGACAAAATGTCTCTTATCTTTGATCGCTAGAGGGGGTCCTTCTTTCTTCGTCTACTAAGATTTTAAAAGAGTCTATCCATTTTTTTGCTATATTTTTTGAAGACACCCTTCCTACCTGCAAGGATGAAAATTCAATCTCAGCTTGTATTCCTCCTTCAGTGACTAGTGAAATGAATGATTTTGTTCTCAAACTGATCACCTTGATAGAGTTGGAGGATATAGTGTTTTAGATGAAGAAAGGAAAAACTCCAGGACCTGATGGGTTTCTTGTTGAGTTTTTTTAGGAGTTTTGGGAGGTAATCAATCTTGACCTTCTTGAGGTTATCCAGGAGTCTCATAGGAATAAGCAAATGTTGAGATCCATGAATGTCACATTTCTTTCCCTTATCCCTATGCCAGAGGGAGCTAACTCTTTAGATATTTTTATACCAATTTCCGTTTGTAATATGGTGTACAAAATAATTAGTAAGATGATTTTATAGCACCTAAAATTGTGGTTAAGTAGGTTTATTTTTTAGGAATAAAGTGGTTTTGTTGCAGGTAGATAGATTCTAGATGGAGTTGTTATTGTGACTTAAACTATTCATTTTATGGCCTCATCTAGAGAGAAGGCTATGTTCATTAATTTGGACATGGCTAAATCTTATGATCAAGTAAAATGGGCTGTTTTATCCAAGATTTTGAAGGCTTTTAGTTTTGATAGTGTCTAGATTGAGTGGGTGATGAGTTGTGTTACTTCCTTCTCCTTCTCTATACTTATCAATGGGGAGCCTTCTAATCATTTTATTGCATCTAGGGTCTTTGATAGGGAGATACCTTATCCCCATATTTATTTATTTTTATGGCTAAGGGGCTTGGGAGATTTACTAAATCTCATGTGGAGCTTAGTCTCATTCAGGGTTGGCATTGGGGCTATAATTTACCCCCCTCCCCAATCACATCTTCAATTTTTAGATGACACAACTCTAATGGGATTGCCTAGAGTGGATGAAGTGGTCAACCTGAGGAAGACCCTAGATTGTTATTTGGCTAGTTTGGGACAAAGCATCAATAAAAGTAAGTCCTATATTTATTTATTTAACACTCTTAAGCTTATTCAATAAATAATTGTTAGGATTCCCAGGTTCCATATTGGATCACTTCCCTTTCTCTACCTTAATATTCCTTTTATTATTTGCATGATTCCTAGGGTGTTCTGGCTGGATGTTAATGAGAAATTTCATCGAAAGGTTAGTCATTAGACTTTTAGGTCACTTTCATTTGCTAGTAGAGTGATCCTTTTGAAATCTATGGTTTAAGCCCTCCCATTAAATAGGTGATTTGTGTTGTATATCCCTACCAAATTTATCAAAGACTTCAAGAGCCTTTGTCATCAGGTTTTCTCATCTGGTAATCTTCTTTTGAGGAAGTGGATCTTGGTCAAGTGGGATGATGTGTGCCAGCTAAAGTAGGAAGGTGGTTTGGGGTTACGTCAGGTTGATATGAATAGGAAGCTTTGACGACCAAGCTTTATTGGAGATGTTTTTCTTAATAACACCATATTTGGGCTATGATCCTTACCATAAAATATTTTGGGGATGTGGAGAGTGTTAATGTGCCTAGATTTAATCTTATAGATAAGGGTTCTATGATTTGGGGTACACTAAAAAGCAGATCCAAGTTGGTCAAATAAGGGTTTTTTTGGATTTGCAATAAATGATTAGAAGCTCTCTCTTGGTTTGATTCTTGGGATGGTTACCTAGCTATCATATATTCTCATCCTCACTTGCAAGATTTATGTAGGAATTTTCTTATGGCTGGATGGATTAGAGTGGTAGATTTCAAAGACCCTGAGGTTCTAGAGTAGGATATTGTGTTCAGGTGGAAGGACCAACATGAGAGGCCACCAGGGGATCAATGGAGGAACATCAAGAGTTGGCTTCCATTTTATATATAAATGTTTACAATTCTCTTTTATAAAGATATGTTCTTACTTAGCGTCATGACCAAAAAGGCAAATTTTATGTTTCCTCTGGCTATTGGATGTTGGATAAATAGGTTTTTGGGTGTATGGGGGTTCCCTAGTGGAAATAGATCTAGAATAAATTCTCTTGGCCCAAGTGCAATTTTTTATCTTGGTTAGTGGGCTATAATATATGCTTAACCTAGGAGAATCTTTGGATGTGTGGCTTCTATGGGTCCTATATGTGAATCATGTGCTCCAGTATTGATGAAACCACTTCACATCTCTTTTTTTAATTTTCCTTTGCTAGGACAAATTGACATTCCTAGTGGGATGTCTAGAACTAGCCATGTAAACATTCCTCTTCCTTAGAATATTTTTAGATTAGGTTAGTGAACCCTCTAGCTAAGACTTCCTTCTTCCAAATAGCTTGGATAGTTGGTCCTAATTTGATTATTTGGCATATCTAGTTGGAGTGCAATCATAGGAATTTTTTGGATAAGAATCTTCAGGTGGATTATGTTTGGATGAGAATTTTGGAGGTGCTTTAAGAGACTTTGGATGCAAAGTGTGATCTATCAGTCCCTGTGGACCCTGGAGATGAGAGAATGATTCAGAATCCCAAGCCTGGTTTGGGTTGGAGTGCTAGAGGAAAGGTTCTAAGGGGAAGTCATTGGAAACCCCCTCCTATCAGGGTTCTAAAAATTAACATTGATAGTTCCTCTAAAGGTAATCTTAGTCCTACTGGGATCATTGGAATTAGCAAGGATAGTTCTGGAGTGGTTGAGTTTTTTCCTTGATCTATAGACCTCAACACTCTAGCAATTTTATGGAGGCATTGGCTATCCCTATGGCATTGAAATGGTCTTGTGCCCTTGATTAGAGAAGGATAATTTATGATTCTAACTCTCAGATTAAGTTTGACTTAGTGAATAAGCATCAATTTGAGGATGTGAATTAGTAGTTAGCAATGGTGGTTAAATACATCATTTACCTTGGAGGGGCCCTAGATTCCATCACATTTTTCCATTTCCCATGCGAGTAGAATAAGGTGGTTGATGGTTTGGCCAAATGGGCATCAGAGAAAATGGGGTCTTGGAATATGGATGATTAGGGATGTTTGCCTAATGATCTTTCTTAGGAATTGGAGGATCTAGTTATGGAGGATATGAGATGTTTCTTGGGAGTTTCTTGATGGCTCTATTATTGGTTTTTGACCCTTGGTGGGTCACTTATACTCTTATGCTTTGTACTATTTTCTTGGATCAATAATGATTTTACCCTCTTTTTATTAAAAACAAATTACTATGATCTTGGTCTAAAATAGTGACTAAGATCACAAGTTAATGTCCATTTTCCCTAGAATAGTGGTGTCCTAAAATGCATATTGATAAATGTGTCAATATATGGTATTTTTAGTGTGTGGAACTTAGATTTTTTTTATGTCATGGGTAAGGAGGGGTATAAATAATGCATAGGATTGATGTTCATTGGAATAAATAGTTATATACTTGATTACAACTCTACAAAGTTATAAACCAAGTAAGTAGAAAGAGCAATTTTTGGTGAAACCTTACAATAGGATCATGAAAAATGGAGAACATGTATAATCTAGTGGTAGTGATGAATATTTATTTGTGAAGGGTTTTTTTTAAACCTAAGTGAGAGATAGTGGAACCAAAACACAAAATTATAAAACAAACTAAAGATGCATAGCTATGAAATTTGAACATTCAAGAGAAAGAAGGATAGACAAAATTGCGATAATCTATGCCAAGTGGGTTTAGCAAGATCTATTAAGGAAAATGATAGGGAACAATAGTAGTGAATTTGTGAGAAATATTGTGAATTTGGGTGATTATTGGACACAATAAGAGATATCATAAGGTCTTTTATTATTTTTATATTATCAATATGTGTTCCCAATTTTTGGTTTAAATGATAAGGGTGTAAACCCTTCAGGATAAATGCACATAGAACTTAAAGAGTGCACACAACCTATCAAGAGGCATAGATATAAGGATAAAACATTAGCAATGGAAAATTAATATGAATAAGCTAAACACAAGATCAAGTTATTAATTCTAGGAATAAGTAGAGGAAAATAGGGTATGGATTGTAGGAAACAAGTGGTCACTCAAAAATTGGTTAATGACAAATCACTTCAAATATTACACCTTTCCCAAAGTATATTAGGGTGTCAAATGCTAGTATTGTTCAATAAAGAAATTTTTTATAATAATAAATATTTTATAGTTTTTTTAACCAAATTAATGAACATATTTATTTAAGTTTAAAACTCATATCACAACATTTGATGATATTTAAAACAAGAGCATAACAATGTGAAAAATAGCTCAACATAATTCAATGCAAGTTTTAAGAATTACTAAATGAAGAAAATATATGTAAACACATGGCACATAGATTTTAATTCATCTCAAACCCCCTAGAGCACAAGATCATTTTATAATCTAAGTTTGAACTAGTTATTTGAGTATGAAAACATCCAAATTTCACTAGAGAATAGGAAAATTGAGTTGATCCGATTTTGTCATACTATTGACATACACACAAAAGGAGGATATGGGAATAGGATTCCCATTGAGATAGACAAGGCACCATGACCCTAACCCCTTTGATTTTTTATATAGAGTAGAGATAGATTTGTTCAGCCTAGATCTAGGCATTGTTGAAACACAAAGATCCCTAGCCATGCAATATTAGCTACAAGGATTGGATGCTAAGTGATTGATAAAGTTTAAAATTTTTATAAAACTTAAAGAGGTGGTAATGATGATAATAACTCCATTTAATGATTTATAAATGAATTTTTTCAAGTATATGATTATATACATCAGCACAAAAAAAAGGATGAGGGAAACTAGACTTCCAACCTAAGGTAAATTCCTCTTTCCATATAAAACCAAAATCCCTCTAATTAATTCAAATATAGGAGATAATTATGTCACATGCTCTAGTATAATCCACCTTGATTTAATACAAGATGTCACAGTATGAGTGTTCTCTGATTGCATTTCACATAGATTCTAGCAGACCATTAAAAGTGTATTATAAGCAATAAAAGGGGTCATCAATATTACATATTGCATGATATGACTAAATGAAAATTTAAATTGGCCAGAGTTCCTAATGTTTGAGTTGATTTCCAACTTGGATAAGAGTGTTTTGTGTGTATTATATACTTTCCAAGACCAATTCTTCATATTAATACTCTTCTTTAATCAATAGAAGTCTTTAGATGGTCATGTCATAGTAGATTGATATAGTTGGCCTACAATTACCTTACAGAATTTGGCCTAGACTAGAACAGATTAGTACTATGAATATTTGGGTTGCTTCAATAACTGGTGGATTGAATTCCTATTGATAATTAAATCACAACCTAGGGTGCCCACCAATGTAATGTAATACCTTGCACCCACACATAAATCACCAAAATTCATGATAGAATGTAGATGTGACTCCATGGGTTGGCCAAATAATCCCATGTATCATTTCCATTCTTCATCACCATGTTGAATGTGAAATTAGAATATATAAGGTAACAAGACTTATTATAATGAACAGTGGAACCTCTACATTTTATTGCCCCTAGAGTGTAACAACTAGTGACAAAACCATTACTAAAAGTGAAAACTCATTAGTAAGCACAACCATAAAGATTTGTATCCCCATTTTAAACTTATACATGGAAAAGTAAGGTGTTAATGAAAAGGAAAACATCATGTCTTCCACCAAAGAAGAAGACTCACAACACCAACCCCTAGATTATTGACATGAATATCCTAAAAATTATGACTGAATATGATATTTCCTAGCTTGAAGTAGCCACATAAAAATTGTACAACTCTATGATAGAAAACATAGGCATAAAATTGTGAGGAGGAATAAAAAAATATTTTATAAAGTTATGCACTCTTTCCAAGTGCATAACAACATCCCAAAATTCATATTATTTGGCATTCCAACACCTCCTACTTCAATCGTAGACAATACTATCACAAATTTAGCATAGAGAAAAGGTAGAACAACAACCATCTTTGAAGTTGAAGTGGGAGTTGTATTCTCAACAACACAAGCTTCCCAGCCACAACTAGAGGCAACATAATGCACAAAGAAATAAGTAGGCTCTCAATATCTAATAATGTGTAGACCCAAAACACAGACAATGTTGAATACTTCTCTAACCATTATAAAATGCATGGGCTCCCTTTATCCACCATAAATGGTGAATGGAATTGAATTCAAAGAAGAGAAAGTAGCATAATAATAACCTGTTGTGGTAGTTAGTGCCTATAAGGGTATAAATAAGGTTCTAGTTTCACTTGTTTGTTCAAAGGTGCCAGTAAGTAGGCTCACATTACTGACATCTTCCCATTTACCTTCCCCTCATCATTCACCAATTCAATCAAACCCTTCACACCCTCTATATCCCAAATCCTTGTCTCATTTGTATAATTAGGACATTACATCACAAAAGGAATCTACTTAGGCCAAAATAGAGAAAGAGAAGGTTCAGAAGGAAGTTGATAAAAGGCCATAAAGGTATAAAGGAAAAAAAAGAAGAAATGAGAATCCGATCACAAGGCTCAAGAAGAAGAAGACCACATTAACCAAAAAGATGTGGAGGGGAATCATAAAGATGAAGATGTCAATGTGTAGAAGAAGAAGGATGATGAAGAAGAAGATCCACACAAAAATAAGCAACAAGATATAGAAGAAGAGTAGAAGAATAAAAAATAAGAAGAAGAAACTACAATAAATGAAAATGAAAAAGAAGATAAGGAAGCAAAGGAGGCATAATGAAAAAAGTTGATGTTAAAGAAACAGTGAAAAAGAAGAGAAAATTAAATAAACCCTGTGAAAGTAGTAAGAAGATAGTAATGAAAAGCTTAAAGAGTAAACTGCCAAGGAGACTACGCAGCAAATATCAAAGACAAAAGTAGAAGCAACTAACAACATAAAACAAGAGCTATAAATAAAGAATAAGGATGAATTCCCAACTGATACATAGAAATCTAAGCAAGAGACTTAAAATCTTCAAATTAGGGAGGTATAATCCAAATTTGGATCTTAATTTATTAATCATGTATACTAAATATTTTCACTATATCCAACTGTACATAATCCATGATTGTATTAATTTTATTCTAAGTCATTTCATATTTAAACAATCATATCATAAATGTTTTAGTGGTAGAATTAGTGTGGGGGTGATCTAGAAACCTTCAGAGTGATGAATTCAATGAGTTTTGGGTCTTGAAATTGAGGGGTTTATCATAGATAGTGGAACCACCACTAGTTTTACCCTGTGACAGTTATGAAATCACCCTGATGGTTGTGTATCCATTGGTGTTTTCAAGTGGTGGTTATAAAACTTCTCCAACAATTTTGAAATTGCTAATCTATATATACACCACCAATTTTTCCACAAGACAAGGCATGATAATGGAAACATATGAAAATGTTTCCAAACATCAATGACTACTCATTTAAAACTATTGAAGGACTCAAAAGTTGGAAGAGCATAAATAAAATTATATTTCAAGGTAAAAAATATCAAAAAATTGCAATGAGAAGTCTTGAAGTGGGATTCACATTGTAAGTTACAAGTTTGAGTCATTTCTTTTGGTGTCTCAATTTTTCTTAGTTGTAGATGATTGGTTCAGTTGTGTTAAAATTTATAAAATAATTTGATAAGTAAATAGTAATATTGTATATAGTTATTAAATAAAGTAGTAATGAGAATTCTATCCATGAAGGCTATGTTTTGTTGTACCTTGTAGATATACTTCATTACATAGTGGAAGGGGAGTGTAATTGCCTCATCTGCGTGAGTTTTTCCCACTTTGATTTTCTCCAAGATAACTCATGTTTATTTTGGGATTTTATTATGATTTTGATTCATGTTCATGTACAATAAATTGTATATTTCATTTTCAACACTTTTTCATGTATGTTTTAGCATTGCAAATAGCCTAGAACAATGATCTTACAAACATTGTTGAGCTTGGAGTCATATAATCCATTTTGAAGAAGTTGTGTGTGAAATATCTACCTAATTTATAGATCACCTCAATTGATTTCATTTTCCATCAGTCAGATAGCAATTAGTGGAGACGTTAATAAAATTATTAATTACTATGATATGTAAAAATCTAAAATAAAAACCTTGAAATTGATATATCTCAATGTATTTTAGATATTCCATATCCCATATATATATATATATATATATATATATATATATATATAAACTCCATATCATGCAGGGTGTAAAATATTGGATAAAAATTATATATTTTTTAAGTTTAATAAAATTTAAATTATATATTTTTTAAGCTTAATAAAATCTAAAAATTTAAATTGCAGATAAGTTTAAAATTGTCCAGAACTTTATAATCAAATCCAAAATCCTTGATTAATGTGATGTTGATAAGAGAAATGATGTCTAGAGTTACAAAACATTACATGCAATGAAAGCTTGATCAATCTGACTGAAAAATACAAGTATCATTTACACAGTAACAATTTAAGTTACAAGTGATCACATTATTTCCACATCTTAAGTATGAAAATTACAAAACAAAATGTAAAACATTTAAATATTATAACTATTAGTGTTTGGATAATGTGGAATTTATCCAAATTTAAATGAAATCCAATTCAAAAGTACTTTTTAAAAAAAATGAAAGAAAAAGCCTTTCATTTAAGATTTATGTAACCGTTTGATGCGAAATTACATATGATATTAACATTTTACATTAGAGTGTGGAAAAATATTTTTCAAATGTGTAGAGAAAAAAGAAAAATAAAAAGACTGAAATTCTCCAGGTGCAATCATTGAGTTTTACACAGTAAATCTAAGCAGAAAGACAAGTATATTCGGAGTATGCTTTAAAGAAAAACATGGCAGACCATTTAACATTCATTAAAACTTTACTAACCTTTCAAAATAATATTTTATAGATATTTAAAGATTTTATCATTAAACGATTATTTTTGAAAAAATAAATATATAAAACATTTTCAAATCAATTATACTTTTATCATATATTTTGATTTTTAAACCATTTTCAAATCGATTGTACATTTATCATATATTTTAATTTGTAAAACACTTTCTAATCAATTGTATATTTATCATATCTCTTACTTTATAAAACAATCTCAAATCACTTGTACATTTATCATATATTTTCTAGATATTTAAGTCTTCTACTTGTATGATTACATGTTAATTTTTATTTTATTTTTTATTTTAAAAAAAAAAAACATTTACAAAAGTAAATTTATTTGATTATTTTTTTATTCTCAAGCTTATCATTTGAAATCGTCCCTTCAAAATTTATTTAGATAAAAATTATAATTATTAAAAATACTAAGCCTTTAAAGAATTAAGACGAAATGTTTTTTATGAAATTTATTATAATTATATGTTTAACATAATCATTATCTTTCAATTAATACATTAATTCGAAATTAAAAAAAAAAATTAAACCTTATTTTCTTAATGTTTAGTCGTCAATCCATAGGCTCACACATATATAAATACACCCTAATTTTTTACCATCATAAATAGATATACATTTTATCAGATTCCCTTCCTCCAAATAGTGAGCCACATAGACTCCCTAAGTTTATGTAACCAGTCAGAAAGTTAGGGATCACTTCTATTAATTACACTCATATAGCTTTGGAAGGCTATTACATATTAAAGTTTACAGTTTACAATTTACAACTACTAATGGTGGGAAACTTATATTTTCTCAATCTGCAGGATCTCAATCCCTTTATCTTATTATTGGTGTTGTTTCTCACAAAAAATCCAAAACCTGCAAAACCATACTACTACTCGTTAGGCAACTCAATTTTTTTAAGAGGAGATAAGCCGTAGTCAATAAAAATAATTTTCTATTAATTTTTAAAATCATGAAATTTTAATCTTAAATTAATTATTTTAGAATTATGAAATTTTGATCCTAAGTCAATTATTTAAATCTTTTGATGAAGATTTGGTATATAAATTAATGGTAGAATAATAATAAGAGCAGCCACAAATAAATAATATTTAATATGTAACCCATATTATTTGAATTCTAAATATATATTTGAAATCTACTACTTACATTCAAAAGGGATACATATTATACTATGATTAAAAGTAATTTTTTGCATTCCATATATCTAGAATCAAGTCTTTCAGTTCATATTTATCTTTCTACCCGTGCCTTATATTTTCCATGTGAATGCAATGAAGAAAATATTCTAATTGTGGCTCATGATCTTACAAAGCTATGTTCATCTTGAAATAGACTAAAAAAGGCTCTTACTTTTTTGACCCTGTGTATACCTCTGTTTTTACCCTCGTCATCTTATCGATAGTTTACTTTTAATATTTTAAAAAAAAATTTATTTTTCTCTTATGTTTTATGTTTTTTTTGGTTCATTTTCTAGTAAATGAAACAACGATATGAAGTTTTCCCATTTCCTTTATTAATATCTTGTGGCATAAGATGTTTGGTTTGTTTAGTTCTTTGTCAGAAAACTTTTCACCTTAGATAAAATTTGGAAAAGATATTTGAGATCAAGATGCATACAACATAAGGAACAATAGTAAGGAGGAGAAAATGAAGGATCGGGAGACCATATACAATATCATAATTACAAAAATGTGTCAAGGTGCAAGTGGTGATATTCCAACTAGTGGATTTTGTTCTTCTTTTAAAAATATTTATTCAAATACACAAAATGTATTCAGACACTAATCCTTTCAATTTTCATGTGCTATCCTTTATGGGATAATATTTATAATTTACATTACAAGTTGTAAGTTTATTAAAACATTTGATAGTTGTATAGTAGTTTTGTGTACACTTTTTAAATAAGTTAATAGTGATAATTTTGTTCATGAAGGCCATGTTCTATAATGTTTTATAGATTTATTACATAGTAGAAGGTGAGTTCAATTGTTTCATTTATTAGAGTTTTTCTCATTTTGAGTTTCTTTTTCAAGATAATTATTCTATTCATTTTAGCCTTTTATTATGTTTGTGCTTCATATTCATGTAAATGTGTTGTACATTTCATTTTCAGCACTTTTGTATTTATGTTTTAGTATTGTAAATAGCCTACGATGATGATATTTCAAATTTTGTTGAGTTTGGAGTCATAAAATCTATTTTAATGAAGCTTTCTGTAAAATATCCACCTAATTTATTGATCACCTTAACTGATGTCATTTATCACCAATCATTGGAAAATTAATAAAGAATATAATAAAATTATTAATTAATGTATGTGAGAAATCTAAAATAAAAACATTGAGAAAAATCTAAAACAAAAACATTGATATTGATATATCTCAATATATTTTAGATAAATATATTATATATATATGCTAATTGATATATAATTAGAGGTGATGTAAAAATGATCTTGCATAAAAGAAAATACATCTTAAATTTGAAAAATCTTTTTAAAGTAAAAATAAACATAAGTATTCCATATTAACCTTTATATGTATAAATATTTCATTATTATTAACTCTAAAAATAAGAATAACTACTACATATCTTTATATGTATATATGCAATTCATTATTATTAACTCCATATCATGAAGGGTGAAAAATATTGAATAATTGTTTGTTTGTTTGTTTTTTATTTTTTTTAAAATTTTAATGAAATTAAAAAATTTAAATTGTAAATAAATTAAAAATTGTTTTAAGCTTTACAATCCAATAAAAATTTGTCAATAAAATAAATGATGTCTAAAATTACAAAACATTATATACACCAAAAACTTGTTCAATCTAACTAAAAAGATGATCTCCATTTTACATTGGAGAGTAGATTAAGTCTTTTTCAAAGGACGAGAAAAATAAAAAGACTCAAATCATTGAATTTTACACCCTAAATATAAGCACAAATATAAGTATATTTGGAGTATGCAGACCATTTAACATTCTTAAATCTTTACTCACATTTTAAAATAATACTTTAACGATATTTAATGGTTGTATTAATAAATGATTATTTTTTCTCAAAAGTAAATTTATAAAATACTTTCAAATAATTTGTACATTTATCATATATTTTAATTTGTAAAATACATTCAAATTCATTGTACATTTATCATATACATTATAGATATTTAAGTTTCTTTGTTGTATAATCAAATGATAATAAATTATTATTTTTAAATAAAAAATGAATTTATTTTATTACTTTTTCAATATAGAGATTATGGTTTCAAATCATCCCTTTAATATTTATAAAGATAAAAATATATTATGATTAAAAATACTAAGCTCTTAAAAAATTAGGATGAATTTTTTTTATAAAATTTATTATAATTGTATGTTTAACATAACTATTATCTTTTAATTAATACATTATTTTAAAATACACAAAGAGAATAATACTTTTTTTTAATTTTAATATTATAATCATATTTAATTATGATTATTTTATATTTTCTATGGTATTATGGATAAGATCAGCAGCTTCTTTAAGAGTAGTAACTTTTTGCTACAAGAGTTGGATCCAAATAAATGTTGAATTTGCAATCGAGAATCAGCATTAGCTCCACCTCAAAACACAAATATAATATTATTTTGATAAGTAAATTATGATTAGATTAAAAAGAACATTCAAATAATTATAAAAAGATGTTTTTAGATAAAAATTGTTTGAAGAAGTTTTTTATCTATGTTTTAGATCACATTCTATGATCCATCTTCAAAAAAAAATATGGTAGCTTGATAAATAAATTATGATTGGATTACAAAGAAAGTTCAAATAATTATAAAGAGAGATTTCTGAATAAACAATATATGAAGAAATTTTTAATCAATGGTTTGGATCGTATTCTGTAATCTATCATGAAGAACACATGTTCCTCTTGATGATGGACCATATAATGTGATAGAAAACGTCAATCAAAAACTAATTCACACTTTTTTTGTTGAAAAAAATCTTTTACTATGAATCATAAATTTTGAAAGTGTTCTTGATAATGGATCATAAAATATGATCCAAAAAATTGATAAAAAAAACTATTTACATATACATACATATACATACATACATACATACATACATACATACATACATACATACATACATACATACATACATACATACATACATACATACATATATATATATATATATATATATATATATATATATATATATATATATATATATATATATATAAAATGTTATTATATATATCATGAATTGTAAAAACATAAAATCTCTAACTTAACTAATTATTTTATTATATATAAATAAATGTAATTAATGCAAGAATTTACATACTGCTTCCAATGACTGCACGTCGATTTACAAACTTTGGCTCGACATCCAAATGCTTAGCAATAGTCTTTTGAACTTTAATTAAGATCTCTGGTGTGGCCTACACATTAAATTCATTTGTCAACATAATATGTAATGTATTATCAAGAAAAAATACTATTTAAGAACATCTATTTTATTTTCAAACACATTTTACCCATTTTTTTATTTGATGAGGTAAATGCTTTTGAAACCGAAGTTGTGAACTAGATAAGTGAGGGTTTTGATGACTAGACCCACCTCCAGGTAGAGGGTTTCACACATTGAACCTATAACCAAAATGGAACTAGGCACAACAGAGAGAGTTAAAAATATCCCTCAAACAACCAAGTACAACAACGAGGGTTTGGAGGCTCTACCAAATTTTAACAAACATGACAAATAGTTTGAAGGTTTCCACAACCTTAACGAAACATGAGGATTTTAAAGATCCCACAATCTAACAAAACATAAAAATGTTTTAAAGATCCCACAACCATAACACGAAAGTTTTAAAGAGTCCCACAACCTACAATACAATGAAAGTTCCCATAACCTTAACAAAATGAGAAGGTTTAGAAGATCCTAAAACCTTTACAAAATATAACAAGAAGATTTTGAGACTCTCACAACCCTTATACTTTACCCATTATTATTATTATGAATAAAATTTATTATATTTGTATCAAATTTATGTCCTTCATTATAAACACACCCAAGACTAAATACGTACAAAACATGATACTCTCAAACCATAAACAGAAGAGTGAAATCTTATTGATGTGGATTTGGGTGAAATGGTAGTGAGTTGATTCATGCAATCTCTGCCCTGCCAGATTAAAAACATACAGAGAAGGTTATGTTAATTAGAAAATTCTCCGATCATTATTATAATAAGAAAGAGACCACCAGATGTAAAGTAATAAAGCCCAAGACCAGCCAAAAACAAATTTATATAATTACAAAAACGGACCTGCCAGAGATCAAGAAACATAACTTACCATTTATATAATTCGGGGAGTAGAGGCAGTGTTGGAAGAGTGCCATTGGTCAAAAATATAATATTGTGGCAAATCGAGCACCATTTTTTGTCCGGCCACACAAAATTATATTCTATTTGAAAACGAATGATACCCAACAAATGTGCGGAGAGAATGCCATTATGAATACAAAATTATATTCTATTTGTTAAAATTTAATATTTTTACATCTTTTATGACATCATGTTGGACGAGTGCATAGAGAGGTTGGTGTGAGCGTGTGACGTAAGATTAATTTTTTAATTTAATAATTTTAAAAATCATATATAGGAGAAATGATTAATTGGAGAGGATTTAAGAGTCGTAAAAATAGTTTTAAGATATATTGACGAGGTATATCTAATTTAATTTAGTGAAATATATATTTACAAATATTTCAATAGTTTTTAAGGGATTTGTCTCTTCATTGTATTTAAGAATTGTTTTTATGATATTAAAATATTTAATGTTATTTCTTTTTAAATGCAATTGCGTAAAAATATTATTATCCAAATGAATTCTACCATGTATTACACTCTTAAGAAATCAAATTCAAATTTGAAATCCTTATTCAATCAAGAAATTAATCCCACGTTGATTTGTAGGCTTAGTTTGCAGTAATATATAAATCCAATAAACCATTATTCTTATGTCATAAAGGTAATGTTATAATAGAAAGGGTATTTTTACTAACATAATGGTTGATTTGTTGTCAATTTTCCATCCTCCCATAAAAAGTGGCTAATCAAATATCTAAGCGATGGTTTTTATTAGCTTTCTCCAACCAGTAGGAATTTGTCCACAATATTATCATCCAACTTGTTGATCAGACCTTCAACATGAATGACCAACCAACTACGAGAATGTGTCTTTTATGCACTTGCCCCTCCTAAAAGGAGGGAATCCTGAGATTTCCACTCCACAAGATCTCTTCTCCGTGGTCGACGCGCACTGATCTTAATTCAATGACTCGTTGTGACCATTCCATTTCAAAGATTTTTTGTTGGTTATGAGAATATTTTAGACAATTCAATATACATGTAAACTAAGAGATAATGCCTATAGAATCAACATAATGATTTAACTATAAAAAAATAGTTGATTCAAAGATATACATCTATTGCATAGACTCAATAGTGCATAAGCAACAATAGACAAAAATGTGCAATCAAGATAAATATTAGATATAGAATGTAACTTAGAGGCTAAACTAACCTAATCTACCAGAATGATTAAAAAAAAGAGAGAAAAAGATAGAAGCACAGGGATAAAAGAGCATAAAGAATCTAATTTCTAATGTAGACCAACCTAATTCTATTGAGTAGACAAATCTCTCAATAAAAAATAATCTTTAGTTGATCAAGACTTAGGACAATTCCAACTAAGGATGGTTCAAGAGTCTATGGGATAAATTCGCAGAGTCAATAAGGAAAACATGGTCACCATATACATGCACAAATAAGTCCATCGAATTATAAAGCTATCAGATAAAGTTATTTATGTTAAAGAAATTAATTGGAATTTATCAGATAATCATGTGAGTTACAAACATGGCTTCCAAACAGCCTTGACTTAGAAAGTTAACTAAAAAGGTAGGGAAAGTGCATGAAAGAAATGATTTATCTACTTAGCTAGGGAGAACTAGCTAGTATGTTCCACTAACCTAATATATTCTAAGGGAACCAACCCTTATTACAATGCAATTGCTTATTTATATAGGTGTGCTGACATGAGGAGTTGGGACTCAAATTCAAATTTCTCATTAATGGAGTAGTTATAATCATTATTGATTAAGGGAATCTAGTTAGGACTCTGATAAATTAGAGGCAATTATAAGATTTATGTAATTAAAATCATGATGTAATTGAATATTGCTAGTTAAAAGCAACTGGGATTGCATTTGGATAGCCAGTCACCCACATCCTGCACAGCTAAAATCATGCCTCTTTAAATAAATATTTTATCTTTTATGCTTCTATGTTAGATCATAATATCCATGCCACCTATTGACTAATGTTATTTCTTAGTAGTGTATTAAATTTAAATTATATTTGATCATTTATTTGTGATAAAACAAATATAACTTGATTCTATGAATCAAATTGGATGCATTGTCTATTCTTGGCTTTTGATGGTTTTGGTGGCCAAATACACTGTCAAACTTAAGTTTGAGTTTTGCCTAACTACGTAGCCACTGTGTCTTTCTTTTATCGAGTTATTTTTATGTGGATCCCTCATGTTCTTCCAATGCTTAGAAAGAGGCTTCAAATGCATGATCACTATTTATATTGAGGTAAATTGAGCTCTCACTACATAGTGTCATCTAGCTTACTTGAACATCTAACACACTGCTTGGTACATGGACTGCCCTAAGACCATAGAGTATTAAGATTTTTCCAGTCTTAATCACACACTTACTTCAAGATTATTATTTTGTATGATCATCTTTGAGATAGTGAGTCACCAAGGTAGTGCCACATGAAAGCATCCCACTAACCTACTTGCCTAGAACTTGCTGACATCACTATTTTTGTACAAATCTTCCAAGAATAATAATCACCAAGATTTATCCATGTGATGTAATCCTACTACCCTACTTGACCATAAGCTTTGCATTAAACAGTTCTGACAGGGATTAATAGGTTGTCGAATATTGACACTATGTAACATCCCACTATTCAATACACCTAGATATTCACAAATGTAAAGGCCTATTAAATAAAATTTTAAAATAGACTAATCTCGTAAGATGACAAAAAATGTGCCACATGGATCTAACAACTCCTTCAAAGAATTAGATAAGTCTCGTTGAGCATAAATTTGACATGTGGATCCAAGTAACTTATACAAAATAGACTAATTATTGAAATTTTTTTGGAATAAGCTCGTGATGTTGAGACCTGTAAAAAGTTTCCATGTGTTGTCAAATAAAGATTAATCACCTATGGACAGAATAAGTAAAGATCAAGTTAGTAAATTAAAATTTTAAAATCCAACGACTAAGTTTATTCAAATGAAAATGGTTATGTATTTTGAAATACAACAAAGAGGCACAAAAGCTTAGTAAAATAAATCTATTTTTAAAATCAAATTTCATTCATTTTAATGAAATTGACTAAGGAAAGGATAAAACCTTATAAACATCTAGCCAACTTCGATCAAATTAAAATATAAATGGATCAAACTTGCTAATAAATATTAGTATAAAACTCAAATAGTTAGATAATTTACACAAAACTAAGGTGAAATAGTATAACATGAAGATTTAGGTGTGTTTCAAAACACAAGTAAAATAGACTAAGACTTTATGGATTTATGCAAATTCAGGTATTTAAAATTAATGTAGCCTAAATGTGATTTCCATGCCATGTTTCTATATAATATTATTATTATTATCAAGCTTGGTGAAAATAATGAAACTCTCTTAGATTAAAATATTCACATCTAGAAAAACATTTACAAGAAGACGATTTTAAACAAGAAGCCACCAATGAACTATTTAAGGTATAAGATCAAACTACAAAGCAAAAATAGCATCCTTGATTTCATTTTGAAAATGGGATGTGTTGTTCAAGAAACAAAAATGGTGACTCTTGCTGAGAAATACTCTTGAGCCTTTGGAAAATCTAGAATATCTGATTTACACAAGAATAAAAATTATTATTACAACCAATCACCTAGAACAAACCAAAATTGAAAGGTACTAAAATTTATAGGAATAAGTGATAAACTAAACTAAAAATCTAGCCAAAGACCATATAAGTGTATGATCAAGTGATTAATTCACTTTATTTATATTCACATATAGTAATTCAAATTGTAATAAGACCAGAAATACTAAAGAAAAATGATTTTATAGTTTATATTGGGGGAGTAGTGGCATGAGCATTGATCTTTTGTCATTCAATCATTTATATCCTTGACAGAGGTACCTGTGGTCCTATACAAAGTCCATTATCAACTTTTAATGATGCTTGAAAGCCTATGGTGGAGGCTACCAAGATAACCCTTTCGAACAAGTTTTTTTTGTTAATTTTATATTTTTCTTCAATTATTTTTGAAAAGAGATTTTTCATTTTCATCCATAGAGGGTTGGGGATCAAGCCATGGGTAAAAAGAAAACATCAATTTCATTACAACTCAATACAAATCAGAATTGAAGTAATAATATTTTTTTCTTCATTAAGTGTATTAAATGATCTTGTTTTATTTTTTCTAGATATTTCATTAAGTGTATTAGATGGTTTTGGAAAAGATTATAACCTTTTTAAATTCAAAATTTTTGTTTAAAATCATTGACATTTTAAATTTATAAATCAAAAAATTAATCATAGTAGTTTCATACATGATTTTTAGTAAAATATATAATTAGTTTCTTTTAGTACCATCTATGTTACATTTACAATAGCCTTTCTTCTTATTACTTTGACTAATAGGGGAACCACAAGAAAAAATAGTTTTGATAATCCCAACACCAAAAGTATAAAAGAAACAAAATCAAACCTAAGCTTAGAACAAAGGACATGAAAGAAAAAATTAAAATAAAACAATACAGGGAAAATAAAATATGCATAGGCGTTTTCAAGCAAATAAATGCCTAAATGAGTTAGACACTTGATTTTCTAGGATTTTGAGAAAGCTAAAGGAAACATATACTTCCATCTATGTTGTCCTTTATGAATTAAACACTATCCCATAAAGATTTATCAATGTTCGGTTCATGCAATTCGAGTAAACTAGAAATGTAAAATCTTGCATTATATTTGTTTCTAAATTGTTTAACAATTGAGTGATAGGGTAAATAAAATACCTAAACCTATGTATTAATATTGTGCATAATGGCATTGGGAATTCAAACATACTAGAATTATTCAGAGATCTAACCTGAAAGTGGTATGTTTTTGATGGCAGATGGATGCTTATGCAACATTTTCTTTGTTTCCTTTGTCATTTGGAAGGCACGGGAGTGGTTTAGGTTCCTCCCCTATCATATACCTTATAAATTTGTGATCATTGGTTGAATTTCATGGAGATATAACTTATATTAGATCATTTTTAGTTTGCATCTCCATTGGCATGACTCTTCCATTTAGACTATCATTTTTATGATCTTTTATTTGAATCTTGGCCATCCTTGTTGCCTTGAACATGTAACATGTTGGCATTGGGAAATCATGGATGGTTATGGTGTCATCATTGGAATTCATGATATCCTTCTCTTCCTATAACTCGGGATCAGAGAGAGAATATTATTGACTTCTTATTCTAGGATTGACTCCCTTTACTACTGGTAGGAACACTTAGCTATTCCCATTGAGTTTTTAGCCATCTTAAATAAGTTTTGGAAATATAGGAGAAGGATCATAGGATAATAATTATTTAAGTTCATAACATTGATCTTCCTTATCCATTTTATTCAATTCTTCTAGTTGTTCATTTAGATGACTGCAAGAGAAGTTAGATTATTTTTTATATGTAGTCAACTCTTCATCAAATTATTTTTTGGCCACCAGGTCATCTTCTATAACTACTACTTCCTCATGTTTAGATTTAGTGTCACCACTATTACATTTTTCAAAGAATAGATCAAGCTTGTGAAATGAGAAATCATCAATATGCATGATCATCTCAACATTGGTAGCACAACTAAATTAGTAGACTTCAAATGATACACTAGGGTGTGCAACCTCATAACTTGGATTGTACATTCTTGTAGGTTGTCTCTTGAAAAAAATGGTATTTTATTAAAAATATAAAACAAATATATTGAATTACTAAGATAATAAGAAGTCTACTGATTATAAATAGAATTTACTGAGTTATATTCATTAAAAGAGCAAGTAGGACCCTCATTTATCATAGAGAGGTTTGGTTGGATGAAGGCTTAGGGTAGTGACTCATTGCAAGGCACATATTGGTCCACAGGATGACTTATAGGTATGTAAATCAAAGTATATTGGTTAGAAATGCTATGTTGTTCCAAAATAATAGGAAGGGTTAGTAGTAGATCTCTAACTCACTAATTGTTGTTCTACATTAACAACCTCTTAATAGACCAATGCTAATGATGTGAGAGTAGATGGGTTTATTTTAATGAACATAATAGTCAAAGGATCTAAATAATTGAGGTAAAATGATATAGATGCAACCTCTGCTTATAGGAAAAGATCCTTCTACCTAGTAAATAGTTGATGGAATTTATAGTTGAACATACTAATTTGTTCATTACGCTCTTTACGAGATATGGTAAATTGATCAAATAAGATAGAAGGGTCAATGGGTACACTAAAATGGTTAAGGAATAGGTTCTCAAAGATGGTTCAAGTGGTGATTCACAATTATAGTAGACCAAGGTACTAAGAAAAATGTTGTTTGATCTAGCGATAAGATGAATATATGACAAGCCACATCCTCAAGTTAAATATGCCTTCTAATAATTGCTTCATTAAAATTTTAAAACACAACTCTAGCAGTCTTAACCCCACCATGGATATACTTCTCACATAATTTATGTGGGTTTTAAGGCAAGTCATAGGAAGGTCTTAGAATATTAAAAAGATGATTATATAATGCTAGCCATGCAATGCCATTGGAAGACTCTTATAATCTTTTTCCTAGTCTAAGAACCTAACAAATAGCTATAAAACCTTTTAAAAATAAATAATAAGTCTAAAAAAGGTTAGTTCAGGTCCTCCTTCTAGCACTAGAGTATTGATCAGTCCTTGAGTATGAATGATCGACCAACTACAAAAAAGTGTTTTTTATGCACTTGTCCTCCCTAAAAGGAGGGAAATACCAAGATAGCTAATCCCTAAGGTCTCTTCTACCTAATCTAAGTTCACTAATATTCATTGAGTGGATCATTATGACCATTCAATTTCAAGGGGACTTTGTTGGTTACTAGAATAATTTAGATAGTTCAATATGCATGTAAATTAAGAACTAATACCTATATAATCAACATGATGATTTAACTATGAATAAGAAATGTTATTCAAATATATACATCTATTAAATAGAATAAATAGTGCATAAGCAACAACAAATAAGATCATGCAATTAAGATAAACATTAGATTTGGATTACAACGTAGAAGCTAAACTAACATAATCTAATATAACGAGAAAAGGAGATAAGGTTATGGATAAAATAGAATAAATAAATTGCTTCCTAATGTAGACTAGACTAATTTAATTGAGCAAACAAATCCCTGGATAAACCAATCCTTAGTTTAGCTAGACCTAGCATAACTCCAACTAATGATGGTGAAATAGTATGTGAGATGAAGTAGTAGAGACAATAATAAAAACACGGTCACCATATAAATGTGTATACCAAGTCTATCAAATGACAAATTTGTAGGATAAAAATATTTATATTAAGGATATCAATTAGGTTTGATCAGATACTCATATAAGTTATAGACATGGATTCCAAATAGCCTTGACTCATAAATCTAACTAAAAAAGTAGGAAAAGTGTATGCAATAAATTATTTATCTATTTAACTAGGGATAAACAACTAGTGTAGTCCATTAATATATTATATTCTAAGGACCTAACCCTTATTAGAATGTAAGATATGATCTTGTATAAGTGATCAATCCTAAGGACTTAGAACTAAAATTCAAATTTCCTACTAATGAGTTAGTTTAAAACATTCATTGTTGATTAACGAAATGTGGTTGGGACTTTGATAGATTATAAGCATGAAAAAGATTTATGTATTTGAAACCATGCTTCAATTAAATTTTAGTAGCTAAAATTAGTTATGATTGCATTGAGATAGCAATCCACCCATGTCCTATAAAGATTAAATCATGCCTCTTTAAGGTGGTATTTTATCTTTTATGCTTTTGCATTTGATTTAAATGTGCATGCCACCTCTTGACTCATGTTTTTATTCAGTCATGCATTGAATTCCATTGTTATTTGATCATTTTTTAGTAAGATTTAAATTTCAATTTGATTTTGTGAATCAAATTGGATGTGTAGTCCATTCTTGGCTTTTGACACTTTTGACAACCAAATGGGTTGTCAAACTTAAGTTCAATATTTTTTTGGTTGTATAACCGATGTGCCATTTATTTATTAGGTTATTTATATGAGGCTCCCTCATGCTCTTATACTACTTGAAATGAGGCTTAAAATACATACTGACTATTTATATCATGGTGAAGTGAGATCTTGCCACATGGTGTTATCTAGCTTACATAGAGATCTGACATGTTACTTGGTTGCATGGTGTTAGGAACCTATGTCCTACCCTTCTCTGTCAATTATTAATGTATTAGTAACTGTGAACACATATCCTTTGTAAGTCATCCCTTGAGCATATTTTTAGTATCCCACATACATGAGAAGTAGTAGTTGTTATAATAGATTTATTATTTGAGTAAGTGTTGAGGCCCAATGAAGGCATCCTTTAATATTATTGTATTGAGCTTGCTCAAATGAGGTTTACCCTTTGAATTGGCTTGTGATATAAAGGTTATTTAGCATTATTTTCCAAAGTTCATTTCATTGTTCATTTATTTTTTTTAGTTCATAAATTTGTGTAGAAAGACCCTCAAAACTATTATTAGAGCACTTCCTCGACCTGTGATCATATTTTGGATAATTTTTTTCATTAGTGGATTTACAGGAGCTACACCATTTATACAAATATTTTTCCTTGCCTATACTTTTTACATATTCATTACAGGTTTGGATAAGGGTAAATACCTCTCCACATAACTATTGGTAATACATGGGAATATGCCCTAAAATTCATTATGAGAATTACCACAAGAACCCTAAATTATTTGGCCCATTGACAAGACCTTCTAGTGAAAAGAGCAATGATGCCATCCCCATTGAATAGTTTCCACCCATGAGGTAATCTAAGAGCTATTGATTTCAGGTAAATCCATGGCCAAAATATTTTTGGAGATTAATACACGTTTAAACAACATTAGTGGATAGAGAGCTTACGTAAAACCTTGAGGTAGAAAAATAGACTTGGGGCCCATAGCCAACATAATAGTTTCAAAAGACCAACAATAGAGTGATCATAGTTGAGAAGAGTTGGTCATCGTGTGCTTGTAGACAAATTCTTTACAGGAAAAACCAAGTGAAAATGAATTTTTCAAAAAGAAAATCTATTTTCACCATATCTATGCCTCTATAGTTGTGTTGAATCTTAAAATTTCCTAAAACACCTAAAATTCCATTTTTCACATTTTTTCCTGGAGGATCCATATCCAAATTCTAATTTTATTAGCCAAATTTCTCATTTTTTTTTATTTTTTGGGGTTTTGCTATAACTTCTTTATTTTTTTCCCTCCTTCTTTGAAACTTTCCTACAATATTCCTTTCCCTTTTCCTCTACTCTACTCTTGTAATTTTTTTTATTTTTTCCTTTACGGTTCTAAAATTTCCCTTACCTTCCTCAATACTAACCAAGAGGTGAAAAAACTAGTAATAGTATATTTACCCCTTCCAATTGAGCCCAAATTTGAAAAACTCCTTACTGATCATATATTAAAACACATTTTTATATTCATTTCCAAAAAACCACTGGTTATGGCATGCAAGCACACAGATTATTGAGGAAAGAAATCACCATAATAAAATCCCAGGTCACTGAGTTAATTGATATGAAGTGTGAAGTGAATAAGAAAAATAACCTTATAATCAACAAATTATAGAGGTATTCTTCTTTAGATAATAGTTTCTCTTGTCCCGAAACATCACATGGACCCAAGATGGACTTTTCATGGTTGAATGGTAAAAATCCTACGTGATAGATATATCGAGGTGATAAATTCTTCAACTTTTACAATACTTATTATATCAACAAAGTCTCAATTATTTCCTACCACTTGGAAAAAAAATCACTCCAATGGTACCACTGGTATCTCAATTTAAATGATGAACCTAATTGGAGAACCTTTGCATCCTTACTTTTTGACATGTTTGGTCCCTTGGCATTGGAAGAATTTACATGATCTCTTATCAAACTTAACCATATATGAACCATTCATGATTATCAAATTGAATTTAAGAAATGGTTAATCACACTGAAGGCTTATCAAATGACTTCTTCAAGAGTTATTTTATTACTGGCCTCAAAGAGCCAATCTACTTAGAGGTGAAAATGTTTCATCCCAACAACATGGTGGATGTCTTGGTTATTGATAAGTTAGTAGAAGATAACTATCAGCACAGCATTGACCCCTCACTTTCCCATGTGTAAAGAACATAATGAACCAGTGAAAAGCCATAACCAGGCTTGTCAAGCACCTTACTAAGCTAGAGATGTGAGATCGTAAGGAAAAAATATTATGTTATAATTGTTGTTACAAATGGGTTAAGGTTCATGGATGCATCACACAAAATGTCTACTTTCTAGATGTGGGATCATCGCTAGAGCATGATAATCAGCCTAATATCCAATATTTTTAGGATGTTTAAGTAGGACAAATACCCTTTCAGGACTTAATGGCTCAGGAGACAACCTAATATAACTATACATGCACTATTAGGTTTTACCACCCTTCAAACCATGATGGTCAAGGTGTTATTTAAAAATATCCCTCTCATAATCCTCATTGACTTTGGCAATACTCACAATTTCATTGATCCCCACATTGCTAAGCATGTAGATTGCTTTGTACACCCTTGTTCTAGCTTTGAACTCATGATTGATAATGAAAGAACATTTCAATGTAATGGGAAGTGTTATAATGTGTGTATCATGATAGGTGATTACATTCTTCACTTATTTATGTTTTCCCTATCCTTTAAAGGATGTGATGTGGTCTTAAGGGCATAATGGCTCTAAAAATTGGGACCATTCTATGGGATTTCTATGATATTTGGATGTAGTTCAATGATTGTGGATAGAATCACACATTAAAAGGGTTATTGACCAAATATGCTCACATCATCAGTTCCCTTTGCCTGGAATTTTTTTTGAATAAAGGCTCACATGGAGTCATTATTGAGCTGCACTCCATCCAACTCCATCTCTCTACTACTCTGAAAGACCTTGTTGATATACAAGCTATCCTCAACAAGCATACAACCATTTTTATAAATCTAGTGGGTTTTCTCCCTTTATTCCTTGAATATCATCACATTCTACTCTATCTAAGAATCATCCCACCCAAAATCTGGCCATATTACTATCCACATTTATAAGATACTAAGATTGAGTAGATAGTATGGGAACTCCTCATTTCTAGAGTTTTTTGACCCAACACTACCCATACTCCTCCCCAGTGCTTCTTTTCCACAAAAAGGATGACTTGTGTCACCTTTGCATTAACTTTCTTTCACTTAACTAAAAGAAGTATAAATATAGTGAAAACAATTCCTTTACACTAAACCTTAAGAGGACAATAGAAAACCAAGTTGAAATATTACATAAATGATAAGAAAAACCCTACATATACATACAATAACATACAATAATAAGTGATATACATGGGGAAAACCCTTTTGGTAAAAACACCCCTCACTCCAAAGTAGCTTAATGTATTATCCAATCATCAAGATTACAACACACTTACAGAGCAAGCCTTCACAAGAGCAGCACTAGTATGCAATACATAGGAGAAAAACTGGTCTATCAGAGCTTTAGTGCCTTTGCACAACTCTTAAGCTTATAAGCTGAAAATCAAACTTAACTTCCAATTTCCTTAACTAAAAAGGAAATAATTCATATATATATATATATATATATATATATATATAATGAGAGGGAGATAAGGATAAAGAAATAACTTCATGAGCAAGACACAAAATTGCCACCCTTAGTGGAGTGACTATTGGAGCATATGGCAATCTTGTTGTCTTCTACAAAGGCCAAAAAATGGATACTCCACTTTTCATATGCATCCAAGACTTGTCCTCCACTCACACATGCTTATGAAACTAAGTGCTCCACTCACATATACATCCAAGACTTAGTGATCCACTTTCACAAGCTTCCAAAACTTATCCTCCACTCACACATCTAACTCTATAAGATTTCAAAAGATTATCCACTATATTTTGACTTCTCCTTCCACTAAAAATCATGATGCCAATTAAAAATTCACCCCATTTTCATTCTCTTATTATTTTTCACCTAAATCAAAATCATGTGCATCACAAAGATAACCACTTGCCTTCTTGGTGGGGTGGTAAGCCCCACTTCCACTCACATGAATTTACATGATGTAGATTCCTCCATGGGCCATGCCAACTCATCAAAATACACATCACTATTACACATCACCTGGGATCCACCACTTAGGACCCACAATGGGCCCACATTTTGAGACCCACCATGGGCTCCATTGCCTTGTCACCATGATTAGCGACCTATGAATAGTGCTCATGAATAGTGTATTTAATATTAAAGGTTGAGACACCTCATTTTCCAACATTCTCCCACATATCAAACTCCTTGCAAGACCCAAATGAATCATACCAACATAAACTTAATAACTAGGGGCCAAGAGGCCCATAGACTTTGAACACCATCTAAACTTCTTTGTACTGATGGGCTTAGTCAATGAATCTACAAAATTCATTAATCTCTCTACCTTTATTAGCTTCACTATACCATCTGTGACCTTGTCTCTCATAAAATGATATTGCACATCAATATGTTTGGTCCTAACATGAAAATTTAGATTCTTTACTATGAAAATAACACTCTGACTATCAGAATAAATTGTCACTACACCCTATTTTAACCCAATATCTGAACACAATACCTTAATCCAAATGGTTTCCTTATAGTCATGAATAAATTCCATATACTCTACCTCTATAGTGGATAAAACAATCACAACCTAACACTTACTCATGTAATTTATTGTACCACCAAACTGTGTAAAGACATAAGCACTAGTGGATCTTCTACTATTAACATCACCTACCCAATCTGAATCCACATAACCAAGTATGTTAAAAGGATGTCTATTTACAATCATTGATAATATAAGGAATAATTTGAGGTACCTCACAAATATCTAAAAACACTTCTAATTGCATCCCAATGAACTCTACCAAGATTAGACATATAATGGCAAAGAACTCCCATTGCTTGTGTAATTTATAGTCTAATACAGACCATAACATACATCAGATTTCCAACTACACTCTGGTAAGGCACTTTGCTCATGTCTTCCATCTCTGATGTGGATATAGGAAATTATTCTGTAGATAACTTCATTCCAAATGAAAAAGGAACACATAATGGTCTACAATCTTGTATGTTAAATCTCTGTAGAATTGAATTCACATACTTACTCCAGCCAAATCATAGCATTTTGTTCTATCTCTCTCTTTTAATCTCAATCCCAAGAATGTGTCCCCTAGTACCAAGATCTTTCATCTCAAATTTTGCTGAGAGTTGGGATTTAAAATCTGAAATCAAAACTTTCCCATTGCCAACAAATAACATATAATCAACGTATAAGGTAATAACCAAGAAATGATCACCTTTAGTTTTATAATAAACATAATGATTAGATTTAGACTGCTCAAACCCCAAACTCAATACATATGTATCAAATTTTTGGTACCACATCCTAGGACTCTACTTGAGACCATACAAGGATTTCTTCAAATTTCAAACCAATTTTATTTTACCTTTCACCACATACTGCTTTGGTTGTGTCATATAAATCTCCTCCTCCAAATCACCATGAAGGAAGGTAGTCTTCACATTAATTTGCTCAATCTCTAAATCATGAGCTTCTGTAATAGAAATAACGAATCTAATGGATGTAAATTTAGCAATAGGAGAAAAAATCTCATTGTATTCAACACCCTCAACCTAAGTGTCTCCTTTTGTAACCAATCGAGATTTGTACTTCTCAACATTTCCATCTAAACCAATCTTTTTCTTGAACACCCATTTGCATCTAATAGGCTTACATCCTTCAGGTAATGGTATAAGGTTCCATGTATCATTTTTTTTCAAATCTTCCATCTCTTCCTCCATAGCAACCTTCTAGGACTCTATATCAATCATACCCAAAACTTCTTATGCAGACCATAACATGAAGGTATTCGAAGATACCACAATCTAAAATAGAATGAAGGTTCCCAAAACAAAATAATATATTATTGAAGCAAATTGAGCACCATTTTTTGGTCGTCCACACACAAAAATATAATATTGAGGCAAATTGAGCATGATTTGTTTTTTGTCAGCCAAATGGAAAATTATATTCTATTTGAAAATGAATGATGCCCAACAAATGTGTTGAGAGAATGCTGCCACATAGAAAATTTGTTAAAAATTTAATTTTTCACATCTTTTATGACATCATATTAAATGAGTGCATAGAGAGGTTGGTGTGAGGGTGTGATGTCAGATTAGATTTTTTATTTAATAATTTTAAAAAAAATATATAGGATAAATGATTAAATGGAGAGGATATAAGAATCATAAAAGTAATTTTAAGATATATTGAAGAGGTATATTTAGAAGTATTCGAATAGTTTGTAAGGGACAAGTTATAAAAGAAGATAAAGTAAAATAAAGTAAATAAAAATATTCATTGTACAACTAATATAATATTTTATTATTATGGTATCATTTTTATTGACATAAATATAATGGTTTATTAATTTTATATTTAAAAGTATTCCAATATTTTTAAGGGATAAGTTATAAAAAAAGATAAAGCAAAATCAAATAAATAAAAATATTCATTATATAACTAAATAAATATTATATTATTATAGTATCATCTTTATTGACTTTAATCTCATGGTTTTTTAATTTTATATTTAAAAGTATTAGTTAGGGTTAAGTCATAAAAGAAGATAAAGGAAGATAGAAGAAATAAATATATTCATTTTACAACTAATAAAATATTATATTATTATGGTATCATTTTTATTGACATAAATATAATGGTTCACTAATTTTATATATTAAATTCTTAATCTTAAATAAGTTTATGTAAAAGATGGAGAGAGATATCATTCTCGAGGTGTCTATTCAAATTTTGTCACAAATTCAATATGATATAAGTAGAATAGACATTTCAAGAATGATATCTCTCGATCTCTTTTATATATTTATCTAAGATGATTATGTTAGCATATATTCAACTATTTCAATAAATTGTTGGACCCCATTCTCATTTCAATTTATATCTCTCAAAATAAGAAGCAAATGTTGGAGTAAAATTCTTTGTGATAAAGTTTTATAATTAAAAAATGGTGTTTTTAAACATTTCCAAATACATGTTTTAATATTTAAGTATGCTTCTAAATATGTTTTATTATTTTAAGTAGGATCTATCTCTTCCATTATTTAAGAATTACTCTTAGGATTATAAAATATTTAATCTTAATTTTTTTTTTCTAAAGTCAATTGTGTAAAAATATTATTATCTAAATGAATTCTTCCATGTATTACACTCCTAAGAAATTAAAATCAAATATGAAATCTTTATTCACTCAAAAAATTAATCGCACATTAATTTGTAGTCTTAGTCTGCAGTAATATATAAATATAATAAACCATTATTCTTATGTCATAAAGGTAATGTTCTAATCTAAATGAAACTTCTAATAACATAATGGTTGATTTTTTGTGAACTTTCCATCCTCCCATAGAATGTGGCTAACAAAATATGTAAGCGATAGTTTTTATTAGGGTTCTCCAACCAGTTGAATCTGCCCACAATATTATCATCCAACTTAATGATCAAACCTTCAGCACCAATGACCGACCAACTACGAGAAAGTGTTTTTTTATGAACTTGTCACTCCTGAAAGGAGGGAATCCTAATATCTCCACTCCATAATATCTCTTCTAGCTGGTCTAGGAGCACTGATCTTCATTTAGTAACTCATTGTGACCATTCCATTTTAAAGAGTTTTTTTTTTCTTATGGGTCTATTTTAGAAAATTCAATATACATGTGAACTAAGAGCTAATGCCTATAGAATAAACATAATTATTTAACTATGAATAAATAGTTGATTCAAATATATACGTCTATTGCGTAGACTCAATAGTGCATAAGCAACAATAGACAATAGTGTATAATTAGGATATATTTCTAAATATATATTTTATTATTTAAGTATGCTTCTAAATATGTTTTATTGTTTCAAGAAGTATTTGTCTATTTACTGTATTTAAGAATTGCTTTTAGGATTTTAAAATATTTAATGTTATTTTTTTCTAAAGGCAATTGTGCAAAAATATTATTATCCAAATGAATTCTACCATGTATTAGACTCCTAAGAAATTAAACTCAAATATAAAATATTTATTCACTCAAAAACTTAATCCCACATTGATTTGTAGGCTTAGTTTGCAGTAATATATAAATCCATTAAACCATTATTCTTATGTCATAAAGGTAATGTTAAAATAGAAATGGGATTTATACTAACATAATGGTTGATTTATTGTGAACTTTTCTTCTCCCATAAAAGTGTCTAAAGAAATATCTAAGCAATAGTTTTTATTAGGTTTCTCCAACTAGTAGGAATCTGTTCACAATATTATCATCCAACTTCTTGATTGGACCTTTAACATGATGACCAACCAACTATGAGAAAGTGTTTTTTATGCACTTGCTCCTCTTGAAAGGATGGAATCCTGAGGTCTTGACTCTAAAATATCTCTTTTACCTGGTCTAGGTACACTGATCTTCATTCAATGACTCATTATGACCATTCCATTTCAAAGAGTTTTTGTTGGTTACAAGAATATTTTAGAGAATTCAATATACATGTAAACTAAGAGCTAATGCCTATAGAATCAACATAATGATTTAACCATGAATAAATAGTTGTTTCAAATATCTACGTCTATTGCATAGACTCAATAGTGCATAAGTAACAATAGACAACAGTGTGCAATCAAGATAAATATTAGATTTAGATTGCAACTTAGAGGCTAAACTAACCTAATCTATCAAAATGATAAAAAAGATAGAAAGATATAGAAGGGTGGGGATAAAAGAGAATAAATAACCTAATTTCTAATGTACACCAACCTAATTCTATTAAATAGACAAATATCTTGATAAAAACTAGTCTTTAGTTAATCTAGACCTAGGACAACATCAACTAAGGATAGTGCAAGAGTCTATGGGATAAATTAGTAGAGCCAATAAGAAAAACATGGTCCCTATATACATGCATAAAATAAGTCCATAAAATTATAAATCTATTAGATAAATTTATTTATATTGAATATATTAATTGAAATATATCAAATACTCATGCGAGTTACAAACATGGCTTCCAAACAGCCTCGACTTAGAAAGTTAACTAAAAAGGTAGGGAAAGTGCATGAAATAAATGATTTATCTACTTAGGTAGGGAGAACCAGCTAATATGGTCTACTAATCTAATATATTCTAAGTGAATCAACACTTATTACAATGCAATAGCTTATTTTTATAGGTGTGCTGACATGAGGAGTTAGGACTCAAATTCAAACATCTCATGAATGGGGTAGTTACTAAGAATAGACCCAGGTACTAAGAATAGGTTGTTTGATCTAGTGATAAGATGAATATGCGACAAACCACATCCTCAAGTTTAATATACCTTCTAATAATGGATTCTTTAAAAGTTTGTAGCATAACTCTAGCAGTCTTAATCTGACCATGGATATACTTCTCACAAAATATATGTGGGTTTTTGGGCACTGCCCATTTAGACCCCTCCTCTGATCTTTTAAGGGATAATGTGGCCCTTTTGAATTTGGTAGGTATAATAAGAGGATTGGAGATGCTACAATTTTGGAAAGGTTTGATAGGTTCTTGGTGTCCATCTTTTGGGTTGGTGAGAGGTGGATGTTGAGCTCTAATATTATGGATTGGTAAGGCTCTGATCATTAGCCAATCAAATTTTCTACTTGCCTAGCTAATTTTTCCAAAAATTAGTCTTTTAGATTTTAGCTCATGTGCCTTTGAGATGTGTCACTTTATGATCTTGTTCTTAGGTGGTGGCAATCTAGGAAGCTAGCTTATGGCACTGTAATGTATTCCTTCACAATAAGGATTCAATACATCAAGTATATGTTGAAATGGTGGAACAGACACAATTTTGGTAATGTTTTTAGGCTAAAAGGGTTTTAAAAAAGCACTTAGACTCCATAACTTGGTAGATCCATGACTAGGGGTTTTCTGAGGACTTGAGTATGTTAAAAGCTATGGTGGTGAAGGAGGTGGAGGAGTGGGAGCTTCACGAGGAAATATTCTAAAAACAAAAGTCCCACATTGATTTACTATATGAAGGTGATAGGATTACCTCCTTTTGCACAATTCAATGAAGGATAGAAGGTAGGGTAATATCATCTCTTATCTTTGATCCCTAGAGGAGGTCCTTCTTTCTTCCTCTGCTAAGATTTTAAATAGGTCTATTCATTTTTTTGTTATATATTTGGAAGACTCCCCTCCTACCTACAAAGATGAAGCTTAAATCTTATCTTGTATTCCTTGTTTGGTTACCAGTGAAATGAATGATTCTCTTCTCAAACTAATCACCTTGATAGAGTTGGAGGATATAGTGTTTTAGATGAATAAAAGAAAAACTCCAAGACTTGATGTGTTTCTTGTTGATTTTTTTAAGGAGTTTTGGGAGGTAATCAATCTTGACCTTGTTGAGGTTGTCCAAGAGTCTCATACGAATAAGCAAATGTTAAGATCCATGAATGTCAATTTTATTTCCCTTATCCCTAAGAGAGAGGGAGATAACTCTTTAGATATTTTTATACCAATTGCCCTTTGCAATGTGGTGTACAAAATAATTAATAAGTTTATTGTAGAGAACCTAAAATTTTGGTTAAGCAAGTTGTTTTTTGAGGAATAGGGTGGTTTTGTTAGAGGCATATAGATTCTAGATGGAGTTGATATTGTGACTTGCACTATTCATTTTATGGCCTCATCTAGAGAGAAGGCTAAGTTCATTAACTTGGGCATGGGTAAAGCTTATGATCAAGTAAAATGGGTTTTTATCCAAGATTTTGAAGGATTTTATGTTTGATAGTGTCTAGATTGAGTGGGTGATGAGTTTTGTCACTTCCATCTCCTTCTTCATGCTTATCAATGGGGATCTTTTTGATCTTTTTGTTGCATCTAGGGGTATTTGATAGAGAGATCCCTTATCCCCTATTTATTTATTTTTATGGCTGATGGGCTTGGGAGATTTATTAAATCTCATGTGGAGCTTGGTCTCATTCAGGGTTGGCATTGGGGTGATAATTTACCCCAATCACATCTTCATTTTGAGGTGCTTTGGGGTTGCATTAGGTTGATATGAATGTGAAATCTTTGGTGGCCAAGATTTATTAGAGATGGTTTTCTTAATAGCATTAGATTTGGGATAAGATCGTTACCATAAAATATCTTGGGGATGTGGAGAGTGATGATGTGCTAGATTCAATCTTATGGGTAAGGGTTCTATTAATTGGGGTATACTAAAAAGTGGAGCCAAGTTGGTCAAGTAAGGTTTTTTCTAGATTTGCTATAGAGGCTTAGAAGCTCTCTTCTAGTTTGATTCTTGGGATGGTTACCCTCCTATCATGACTTCTCATCCTCACTTGCAAGATTTATGTAAGAATTTTCTTGAGGCTGGATGGAGTAGAGTGGCAGATTTCAAAGACCCTAAGGTTCTAGAGTAAGCTATTGTGTTCACGTGGAAGGACCCGCATGAGAGGCCACTAGGGGATTAATGGAGGAACATCAGGTGTTGGTTTCCCTTTTGGCTAGTAATTTTTAAAATTCTCTTCTAGAGAGAGATGTTCTTGTTTAGGGTCATGACCAAAAAGGCCAATTTTTTATTTCCTTTCATTATTATGTGTTGGACAAATACGTATTTGGGTATACGGGGGTCCCTTAGTTGAAACAGATCTGGAATAAATTCTCTCGGGTAAAGTGTAATTTTTTTATCTTGGCTAGTGGGCTATAATATATGCTTCACCTAGGAGAATATTTGGGAGTGCATCTTTTAGGTACCCTCCATGTGCATCATGTGCTCCAATAATGATGAGACCACTTCACATCTCTTTTTTTAATGTTCTTTTCATAGGACAAATTGGAATTCCTAGTGGGATCTCTAGAACCAACCATGTAGACATGCCTATTCATTGGAAGATTTTTGGATTAGGTTAGGGAACCCTCTAGCTAATACTTCCTTCCTCCAAATAGCTTGGATAGTTGGTCCCAATTTGATTATTTGGCATATCTGGATGGAGTGAAATCATAAGTTTTTTTTTGGATAAGAAGCTTCAGGTGGGCTAGGTTTGGATGAGAATTATGGAGGTGCTTTAAGAGACTTTAGATGAAAAGTGTGATCTATCAGTCCCTGTGGACCTTGGAGATGCAAGAATGATTCAGACATTGTGGATTATGGTTTGTGATAGGGACAATCCCAAGCTTGGTTTGGGCTAGAGTGCTAGAGGGAAGGTTCTAAGGGGAGGTCATTGGAAACCCCCTCCTATCAAGGTTCTAAAAATTAACATTGATTGTTCCTCTAAAGGAAATCATGGTCCTACTGGGGTCAGTGGCATTAGCAGGGATAGTTCTAGAGTGGATGAATTTTTTCCTCGATCTATAGAGCTCAACACTCTAAAAATTTTATGGAGTTATTGGCTATCCTTATGGCATTGAAATGGGTGTGTGCCCTTGGTTAGAGAAGGATAATTTATGATTCTGACTCGCAAATTATGATTGACTTGCTAAATAAGCATTAATTTGAGGATGTGAATTTGCAGTTAGTGGTGGTGGTTAAATAAATCATTTATCTTGGAGGGGCCCTAGATTCCATCACATTTTTCCATATCCCATGGGAATAGAAGAAGGTGGCTGACGGTTTGGCCAAATTGGCATCAGAGCAAATGAGGACATGAAATATGGATGATTGGGGATGTTTGCCTAAGGATCTTGCTTAGGAATTAGAGGATCTATTTATGGAGGATATGAGATGTTTCTTAGGAGTTTCTTGATGGCTCTATTATTGGTTTTTGACCCCTAGTGGGTCACTTGTACTCTTGTGCTTTGTACTATTTTATTGGATCAATAAAGTTTTTACCATATTTTTATTAAAAAAAATTACTATGATCTTGGTTTAAAATAGAAACTAAGATCACAAGTCAATTTCCATTTTCCCTAGAGTGGTGGTGTCTTGAAATGCATATTCATAAATGGTTCAATATATGGTATTTTTAGTGTGTGGAACCTAGATATTGGGTACATGTATATAGTTATACTCTATGATGTATTCAAATATCCTATTAAATGGACCAAGAGTGTAGGTGGGAAACTAAGATTTGGCCACAAATCTAGTAAGATTTTATTCAAAACTTTGTTGTTGAAGACATGAATCCCATGGTGTATAAATCTATGTAAAATACAAATATTGTTTTATGTCATGGGCAAGGAGAGGATATAAATAGTGAATAGGATTAATGTTCATTGGAATAAATAGTTATATAGTTGAATACAACTCTAAATTGCTATAAACCAAGTAAAAAGTGCAATTTTTGGTTAAACCTTACAATAGGATAATGGAAAATGGAGAACATGTATAATCTAGTGGTAGTGATGAATATTTATATTTAAAGGGTTTTTTTGAAACCTAAGTGATAGATAGTGGAATCAAAAAAAATATATAAAACAAGCTAAAGATGCATAGATATGAAATTTGAACATTCAAGAGAAACAAGGATAGACAAAATTGTGATAATCTATGCCAAGTGGGTCTAGCAAGATATATCAAGAGCTATTAATGAAAATTATAGGGAACATTAGTAGTGAGTTTGTGAGAAATATTGTGACTTTGGGTGATTATTGGACACAATAAGAGATATCATAAGGTCTTTGATTGTTTTGATATTATCAATATGTGTTCCCAAAAATGTTTTTAAAAGACAATGGTGTAAACCCTTCAGTGGGAGAAATGTACATAGAACTCAAAGAGTGCACACAAGCTACCAAGAGGAATAGATATAGGATAAACCTTGAGCAATGGAAAATTAATATGAATAAGGATAAACACGAGATCAAGTAATTAATTCTAGGAATAAGTAGGTGTGGATGGTAGGAAACAAGTGGTCACTCAAAATTGGTTAATGACAAATCAATTCAAAGATTACACCATTCCCAAAGAATATTAGGCTGTCAAACACCAATATTATTCCTTGAAGGAAATTTTTATAAGAATAAATATTTTATAGTTTTGTTAACCAAATCAATGAATATATTTAGTTAAGTTTAAAATTCATATCACAACATTCGATGATATTTGAAAAATAGCTCAACATAATTCAATGCAAGTTTCTAGAATTATTGAATGAAGAAAAAATATATAAACACATGTAATATAGATTTTAATTCATCTTAAACCCCCTAAATCACAAGATCCTTTTACAATCTGAGTTTGAACTAGTTATTTGAGTATGAAAAAGTCCAAATTTCACTATAGAATAGGAAGACTGATTTTATCAGATTTTGTCATACCATTAACATACACACAAAAAGAGGATATGAGAATAGGATTACCATTGAGATAGATAAGTTACCATGACATTGACCCCTTTTATTTTTTATATATAGTAGAGTTAGATTTGTTTAGCCTACATCTAGTCATTATTGAAAAACAAGGATCCTTAGCCATGCAAAATTAGCGACAAAGGTTGGATGCTAAGTCATTGAAAAAATTTACATATTTTATATAACTTAAAGAGGTGGTAATGATGATAATATCTCCATTTAATGAGTTACAAATTCATTTTTTAAGGTATATTGTCATATTCATCAGCACAAAAATAAGGATGAGGGAAACTAGAATTCCAACCTAAGGTAAATTCCTCTTTCCATATAAAATCAAAAGCCCTCTAATTAATTCAAATATAGGAGATAATTAAGTCACATTATCTAGTATAATCCACCTTTATTCAATACAAGATATCATAGTATGAGTGCTCTTTGATTGCATTTCATATAGCTTCTAGCAGACCATTAAAAGTGCATTATAAGCAATAAAAGGGGTCATCAATATTACATATTGCATGATATGACTAAATGAAAATATAAATTGGCTAGATTTCCTAATGGTTGAGTTGATTTCCAACTCAAATAAGAGTGTTTTTGGTGTATCATATACTTTCTAATACCAATTCTTCATATTAATAGTCTTCTTTAATCAATAGAAGTCTCTGGATGGTCATGTCATAGTAGATTGATATAGTTGGCCTAAAATTACCTTATAGAATTGGGCCTAGACTAGAATAGATTATTACTATGCATATTTGGGTTACATCAATAAATGGTGGACTGAATTCCTACCGATCATTACATCACACCCTAGGGTGCCCACTAATGTAATCCAATACCTTGCACCCACATAGAAATCACCAAACTTCATGATAGAAACCATATGTGACTCCATGAGTTGGCCAAATGATCCCATGTATCATTTACATTCTTCATCACCATGTTGAATGTGAAAGTAGAAGATATAAGGTAACATGACTTATTAGAAAGAACAGTGGACCCTCTACATTTTTTGCCCCCTAGAGTGTAACAACTAGTCACAAATCCATTATTAAAATTGAAAACTCATTAGTAATCATAGCCATAAATACTTTTAGCCTCATTTTAAACTTGTACATGGAAAATTAAGGTGTTAATGCAAAGGAAAACATCATTTCTACCACCAAAGAAGAAGACTCACAACATCAACCCCTAGATTATTGACACGAATATCTTAAAATTTATGACTGAATATGATATTTCCTAGCTTGAAGTAGCCACATAAAATTTGTACAACTCTATGATAGAAAACATAGGCATAAAATTCTGAAGAGGAAGAAAAAAATCTTTTAGAAAGTTATACATTCTTTCCAAGTGCATAACAACATCACAAAACACATATCAGTTGGCATTCCAACACCTCCTACTTCAATCATAGAAGATACTATCACAAATGTGGAAGGGAGAAAAGGTAGAATGATAACCATCTTTGAAGGAGAATTGGGAGTTGTATTCTCAGCAACACAAGCTTTCCAACCACAACTAGAGGCAACATAATGCATAAAGAAATAAGTAGGCTCTCAATATCTAATAATGTGTAGACCCAAAACAAACACAATGTTAAATACTTCTCTAACCATTATAAAATGCATGGGCTCCCTTTTTACACCATAAATTGTGAATGGAATTGAATTATAAGAAGAGAAAGTAGTGTAATAATAATCTATTGTGGTAGTTAGTGCCTATAAGTGTATAAATAAGGTTATAGTTTCACTTATTTTTTCAAAGGTGCTAGTAAGTAGGCATACATTACTGACATCTTCCCATTTACCTTCCCCTCATCATTCACTAGTTCAATCAAACCCTTCACACCCTCTATATCCCAAATCCCTATCTCATTTGTATAAGTAGGACATTGCATCATAAAAGGCATATAATTAGGCTAAAATAGAGCAAGAGAAGGTTCAGAAGGAAGTTGATAAAAGGCCATAAAGTTATAAAGGAAAAATAAAAATAAATGAGAATCCAAACACAAGGTTCAAGAAGAAGAAGACTAGATTAAGAAACAAGATGTGGAGGGGAATCATAAAAATGTAGAGATTGATGTGTAGAAGAAGCATCATGATGAAGAAGATGCACATAAAAATAAGAAACAAGATAGAGAAGAATATTAGAAGAAGAAAATATAAGAAGAAGAAACTACAATAAATAAAAATGAAAAAGAAGATAAGGAAGCAAAGGAGGCACAATGAAAAAAGTTGATGTTAAAGAAATAGGTGAAAAAGAAGATAAAATTAAATAAACCCTATGAAAGTAGGAAGAAGATATTAATGAAAAGGTTGAAGAGCACAGTGCCAAGGAGACTATGCAATAAATAGTAAAGACAAAAGTAGAAGTAACTAACAAAATAAAACAAGATCTATAAATAAATAATAAGGATGAATTCCCAACTGATACATAGAAATATGAGCAAGATACTTAAAATCCCCAAATTAGGGAGGTATAATCCAAATTTGGATCTTAATGTACTAATCATGTATACTAAATATTCTCACTATATCCAACTGTATTTAATCCATGATTGCATTAATTTTATTCTAAGTCATTTCATATTTAAACCATCATATCATATATGTTTTAGTGGTAGAGTTAGTGTGG
>JARHVA010003737.1:642500-722500 GCA_037957365.1 Torreya grandis
AGATAGAGAAATAAAAATATTTGTTGTACAATTAATCAAATATTATATTATTATAGTATCATTTTTATTGATTTCAATATAATGGTTTATTAATTTTATATTTAAAAGTATTTGAATAGTTTTTATGGGATAAGTCATAAAAAAAAGATAAAGCAAGATTGAGTAAATAAAAATATTCATTGTACAATTAATCAAATATTATATTATTATGGTATCATTTGTATTGACATAAATATAATGGTTTATTAATTTTATATATTAAATCTAATACCTCAAATAAATTTATGTAAAATATGGAGAGAGTTATCATTTTCGAAGTGTCTATTCTAATTTTATCACAAATTTAATATGATATAAATAGAATAGGCATCTCAAGAATAATATCTTTCAACATTTTTAACATATTTATCTAAGATAATTATACTAGCATATCTTCTACTTTAACAATGAATTATTGGGTCACATTCTCATTTCAATTTCTATTTGTCAAAATAAGAAGTACATATTGGAGTAAAATTCTTTATGATAAAATTTTATAATTAAAAATAAATAAAATGTGTTTTAATATTTATAAATATACGTTTTATTATTTATGTATGCTTCTAAATATGTTTTATTATTTCAAGAAGGATTTGTCACTTTATTGTATTTAAGAATTACTTTTACGATTTTAAAATATTTAATGTTAATTTTTTTTTCTAAAGTCAATTGTGTAAAAATATTATTATCCAAATTAATTCTACCATGTATTACACTCCTAAGAAATCAAAATCAAATATGAAATATTCATCCACTCAAAAAATTAATCACACGTTGATTTGTAGGCTTAGTCTGCAATAATATATAAATCCAATAAACCATTATTCTTATGTCATAAAGGTAATGTTATAATAGAAATGGGATTTCTACTAACATAATGGTTGATTTGTTGTGAACTTTCCATCCTCCCATAAAAAGTGGCTAACAAAATATCCAAGAAATAGTTTTTATTAGGTTTCTCCAACCAGTAGGAATCTGTCCACAATATTATCATCCAACTTGGTGATCTGACCTTCAACACGAATGACAAACCAACTATGAGAAAGTGTTTTTAATGCACTTGCCCCTCTTGAAAGGAGGGAATCATGAGATCTCCACTCCAAAAGATCTCATCTACATGGTATAGGTGCACTAAAATTCATTCAATGACTTATTGTGACCATTCCATTTCAAAGAGTTCTTGTTGGTTATGAGAATATTTTAGACAATTTAATATACATGTAAACTAAGAGCTAATGCCTATAAAATTAGCATAATGATTTAACTATGAATAAATAGTTAATTCAAAGATATACATCTATTTCATAGACTCAACAGTACATAAGAAACAATAGACAATAGTGTGCAATCAAGATAAATATTAGATTCAAATTGCAACTTAGAAGCTAAACTGACCTAATCTAACAAAATGATTAAAAAAAGAGAGAAAAAGATAGAACAGTAGGGACAAAAGAGAATAAATAAACCTAATTTCTAAGGTAGACCAACCTAATTCTATTGAGTAGACAAATATCTCGATAAAAACCTATCTTTAGTTGATCTAGACTGATCTAGACCTAGGACAACTCCAACTAAGGATGGTGAAAGAGTCTATGGGATAAATTAGTAGAGCCAATAAGGAAAACATGGTCACCATATACCTATGTAAAATAATTCTATCAAATTATAAATCTATATGATAAATCTATTTATATTAAATGGATTAATTTGAATTCATTAGATACTCATGTGAGTTACAAACATGGCTTCCAAGCAGCCTCGACTTATAAAATTAACTAAGAAAGTAAGGAAAGTGCATGAAAAAAATGATTTATCTGCTTAGCTAGGGAGAACCAACTAGTCTGGCCCACTAATCTAATATATTCTAAGGGAACCAATCCTTATTACAATTCAATAGATTATTTATATATAGGTGCTAACAAGAGGAGTTAGCACTGAAATTCAAATTTTTCATTAATGGGGTAGTTACAAACAATCATTATTGATTGATGGAATGTGGTTAGGACTTTGATAAATTAGAGGCACGTATAGGATTTAGGTAATTGAAACCATAATATAAATGAATATTAGTAGTTAAAATCAATTGGGATTGCATTTGGATAGCTTGTCACCCACATCCTGCATAGCTAAAACCATGCCTCTTTAAAGAAATATTTTATCTTTCATGCTTCTATGTTTGATCCTAATATGCATGCCACCTATTAACTGATGTTATTGCTTAGTAGTGTATTAAATTTCAATGTTATTTGATAATTTATTTGTGATAAACCAACTACAACCTAATTCTATGAATCTAATTGGATGCATTGTCAATTATTAGCTTTTGATGGTTTTGGTGACCAAATAAATTGTCAAACTTATGTTTGAGTTTTGGCTAACTACATAGCCAATGTGTCTTTTTTTATCAAGTTATTTTCATGTGGATCCCCCATGTTCTTCCACTACTTATAATGAGGCTAAAAATGCATGATGACTATTTATATTGAGGTAAATTTAGTTCTTACCACATAGTGTCATCTACCTTACTTAAAGATCGAACACACTGCTTGGTACATGGACTGCCCCAGGGCTATAGAGTAGTAAGATTTTTCCACACCTACTCACCTACTTACTTTAGGATTATTACATTTTATGGAAATATTTAAGATAGTGGGTCACCAAGGTAGTGCCACATGAAATCATCCCACTAACTTGCCTGCCGAAAACATTCTAACATCACTATTTTTGTACAAATCTTTGAAGGATAACGGTAACCAGGATTTATCCATGTGATGCAATCCTACTAACCTACTTAGACATGAGCTTTGAATTATACAATTTTGACAAGAATGAATAGGTTTTTGGGATATTGACACTTGGTAGCATCCCACTATTCAGTTCACTTCAATATTTGCTAATGTAAAGGCTTAACAATTTTTTTTTTTTAAAATAGACTAATCTCATAAGATGATGAAAATGTGCCATATGGATCTAACAAGTCCTTCAAAGAATTAGATTACTCTCACTAATCATAAATTTGACATGTATATCCAATTAATTTATACAAAATCAACTAATTATTAAAAGCTTTTTGGAATAGGCTCAGGATGTCAAGACTTGTAAATATTTGCCATTTGGTGTCAGATAAATATTAATCAGCTATGGATAGAATAAGTAAAGATCAAGTTAGTAAATTAAAATTTGAAAAGATAATGAATAAGTTTATTCAAATGAAAATGATTCTGTATTTTGAAATATAACAAAGAGGAACAAAAACATAGTAAAATAAATCTATTTTTAAAATCAAATTTCATTCATTTTAATGAAATTAACTAAGGAAAGGATAAAAACTTATAACCATCTAGCCAACTTGGATTAAATTAAAATAGAAATGGATCAAATTTGCTAAGAAAAATTAGTATTAAACTCAAATAATTAGATAATTTACACAAAACTAAGGTGAAATACTACAAAAGGAAGATTTAGGTGTGTTTCAAAACACAAGTAAAATAGATTAAGACTTAATGGATTTATGAAAATTTGGGTATTTAAAATTAATGTCTCCTAGATGTGATTTTCATGCCATGTTTTTATGCAAATTTATTATTATCAAGCTTGGTGAAAACAATGAAACACACTTAGATTCAAATATTCACATCTAGAAAAAACATTTACAAGATAATTTTAAACAAGAAACCACCAATTAACTATTTAAGGTATAAGATTAAACTACAAAGAAAAAAGAGCATCCCTGATTTCATTTTGAAAATGGGATGTGTTATGCAAGAAAAAAATATGGTGACTCCTGCTGAGAAATAATCTTGAGTCTTTGGAGAATCTAGAATCTCTGATTTACACAAGAATCAAAATTATTAGTTACAACCAATCACCTAGAAAAAACCAAAATTGAAAGGCAATAGAGTTTATAGGAATAAGTGACAAACTAAGTTAAAAATCTAGATCAAAGACCATCTAAGTGTATGATCAAGTTATTAATTCACTTTATTTATATTCACATGTAGTAATTCAAATTTGAATAAGACCAAAAATACTAAAGAAAAATGATTTTATAGTTTATATTAGGGGAGTCGTGGCATGAGCTTTGCTCTATTGTCAGCTAGTAATTTATAGCCCTAACAAAGATACTTGTGGTCCTGTACAAAGTCCTTTATCCACTTCTAACCATGATGAAATGCCTATGGTGGAGGATACCAACATAACCCTTTTGAAGGTTTTTTTTTTTTAATAATTATTTTTCTTCAATTATTTTTGAAAAGAGAATTTGCATTTTCATCCATAGAGGGTTGGGGACCAATCCATGGGTAAAAATAAATCATCAAGTTCATGGCAACTTGAGACAAACCAAAATTGAAGAAATGATGTTTTTTTCTTCATTAAGTGTATTAAATGGTTTTATTTTGTTTAAAATCATTGACCTTTTAAATTTATAAATCAAAAAATTAATTACAGTAGTTTCATACATGATTTTTAGTAAAATTTACAATTAGGTTCTTTGAGTACCATCTATGTTACATTTAAAATAGCCTTTCTTCTCCTTACTTTGACTAATACGGGAACCACAAGAAAAAATAGTTTGTACAAACCCAACACCAAAAGTAGAAAACAAAAAAAATCAAACCTAAGCTTAGAACAAGGGACATGAAAGGAAAAAAATAAAAATAAAATAATAAAGGGAAAATAAAATATCCATAGGGGTTTTAAAGAAAATAAATGCCAAAATTAGTTAGACACTCTATTTTTTAGGATTGTGAGAAAGGTAAAGGAAACCTCTACTTCCATATATGTTGTCCTTTATGAATAAAACACTATCCCATAAAGATTTATCTATGTTCGGTTCACGCAATTTGAGTAAACTAGAATTGTAAAATCCTACATTATATTTGTTTCTAAATTGTTTAACAATTGAGTGATAGGGTAAATAAAATACCTCAGCTTGTGTATTATAATATGGTGAATAATGGGGTTGGGAATTCAAACATACTAGACTTATTCAAAGATCCAACCTAAAAGTGGTATGTTCTTGATGGCAGATGGATACTTATGCAACAATCTCTTTGTTTCCTTTGTCATTTGGAAGGCATGGGAGTGGTTTAGGTTCCTCCCCTATCAGATACCTTATAAATTTGTCATAATTGGTTGAATTACATGGAGATATAACTTATATTAGATCATTTTTAGTTTGAATCTCCATTGACATGAGTCTTTCATTCAGACTACTGTGCTTATAATCTTTTGTTTGAATCTTGGCCATCCTTGTTGCCTTGAACATGTAACATGTTGGCATTGGGAAATCATAGATGGTTATGGTGTCATAATTGGAATTCATGATCTCCTTCTCTTCCTATAGCTCATGATTAGAAAGGGAATCCTATTCATTTAGTCCTAGATATACTTGACTTCCTATTCTAGGATTGACTTCCTTTACTACTGGTAGGAACACTTGGCTACTGCCATTGAGTTGTCAGCCATCTTAAATAAGTTTTGGAAATATAGGATAAGGATCATAGGATAAGAATAATTTGAGTTTATAACATTCATCTTCCTCATCCATTTTCTTCAATTCTTCTAGTTGTTCATTTGTATTACTACAATAGAAGTTACATTGCTTGTTATATACAGTCAACTCTTCATCAATTTATTTTTTGGCCACTAGGTCATCTTCTATATCTACTACTTCCTCATATTTAGATTCATTGTCACCACTATTACATTCTTGAAAGAATAGATCAGGCTTGTGAAATGAGACATCATAAATATGCATGATCATCTCAACATTCATGTTCATAGACTTCAAATGGTACAGTAGGGTGTGAAACCTCATAACTTGGATTATGCATTATTGTAGATTATCTCTTGTAAAAAATTGTATTTTATTAGAAATAGAAACAAAAGATATTGAATCACTAAGATAATAATAAGTCTACTAATTATAAATAGAATTAACTGAGTTACATTCATTAAAAGAGTAAGTAGGACCCTCATTTATCATAGAGAGATTTGGTTGGATGAAGGATTGGGGTAGTGCCTCATTGCACAACACATATTGGTCCACAGGATGACTTATAGGTATGTAACTAAAAGTATATTGGTCATAAATGTTATGTTGTTCAAAAGAATATGAAGGGTTAGTAGTTGATCTCTAACTCACTAACTATTGTTCTACAGTGACAACCTCTTGATAAACCAATGTTAATGACGTGAGAGTAGATGGGTTTATATTAATGAACATAACAGTGAAACGATCTAAATAATTGAGGTAAAATGATATAGATACAACCTCTACTTGTAGGAAAAGATCCTTCTACCTAGTAAATAGTTGATAGAATCTATAGTTGAATGTACTAGTTGGTTCATTAGGCTCTTTACGAGATATGGTAAATTGATAAAATTAGACATAAGGGTCAGTGGGTACACTAAAATCATTAAGGCATAGGTTCTCAAAGATGTTCCAAATGGTGATTCACCCTTATAGTAGACCAAGGTACTAAGAATATGTTGTTTTATATAGTGATAAGATGAATATACGATAAGCCACATCCTCAAGTTAAATATGCCTTCTAATAATGGCTTCATTAAAAGTCTGAAACATAACTCTAGCAGTCTTAACCCCACCATGGATATACTTCTCATAAAATTTATGTGCATTTTTGGGTAAGTCATAGGAAGGTCCTAGAATATTAAAAAGATGATTGCATAATGCTAGCCATGCAATGCCATTGGAAGACTTAGATAATCTTTTTCCTAGTCTAAGAACCTAAAAAAATAGCTAGAAAAAATTCTAAAAATAAATAATAAGTCTAAAAAAACTTAGTTCAGGTCCTCCTTCTAGCACCAAAATATTGATCAATCTTAGATTATGAATGATTGACCAACTGCAATAAAGTTTTTTTTATGCACTTTTCCTTCCTAAAAGGAGGGAAATACTAAGATATCCACTCCCTAAGGTCTCTTCTACCTATTCTAGGTTCACTGATCTTCACTCAGTGGCTCATTGTGACCATTCATTTCCAAGGGGTGTTTCTTGGTTACTAGAATAATTTAGATAGTTAAATTTGAATGTAAATTAAGAGATAACACCTATATAATCAACACAATGATTTAACTATGAATAAACAAATTATTCAAATATATACATCTATTACATAGATTCAATAGTGCATAAGCAAAAATAAATAATATCATGAAATTGAGATAAACATTAGATTCAGATTACAACTCAGAAGCTAAACTAACCTAATCTAATAGAAAGAGAAAAAGAGAGAAGGTTAGGGATAAAATAGAATAAAAAAATTGATTCCTAATGTAGACGAGACTAATCTCATTAAGCAAAAAAATCCATGGATAAACCAATCCTTTGTTTAGGCATACCTAGCATAAATCCAACTACAGATGGTGAAATATTATGTGAGATGAAGTAGTAGAGACAATAATAAAAACATGGTCACAATATACATGTGTATACCAACTCTATAAAATGACAAATTTTTAGGATAAAAATATTTATATTAAAGGTATCAATTCGGATTCATTAGGTACTCATGTAAGTTATAGACATGGATTCCAAATAGCCTCGACTCAGAAATCTAACTAAGAAAGTAGGGAAAGTGCATGAAATAAATTATTTATCTATTTAACTAGGGATTAAAAAACTAGTGTAATCTACTAATATATTTGATTCTAAGGGAGCTAACCCTTATTACAATGTAATATCTGATCATATATAAGTGTACAATCCTAAGAATTTATAACTCAAATTCAAATTTCCTACTAATGGGGTAGTTAAAAATATTCATTGTTTGTTAAGGGAATGTGGTTCAGACTCTGATAAATTATAGGCATGCAAAATATTTGTGTATTTGAAACCATGCTTCAATTAAATGTTAGTAACTAAAATCAATTGGGATTTCATCAAGATAGTAATCCACCCATGTCATACATAGATTAAATCATTCCTCTTTAAGGTGATATTTTATCTTTTATGCTTTTACACTTGATTTAAATGTGCACGCCACCTCTTGACTCATGATGTTATTCAGTCATGCATTGAATTCCATTGTTATTTGATAATTTATTGGTGATTTTGTGAATAAAATTGGATGTGTAGTCTATTCTTGGCTTTTGATAGTTTCGACAATGAGATGGGTTGTCATACTTAAGTTCAAGATTTTTTTGGTTGTATAGCTAATGTGCCATTTATTTATAGGTTATTGATACGAGGCTCCCTCATTTTCTTCTACTACTTGAAATGAGTCTTAAAATACATATTGACTATTTATATCATGGTGAAGTGAGATCTTGCCACATGGTGTCATCTAGATTACATAGAGATCTGACATGTTACTTGGCTACATGGTGTTACGAACATATGTCCTAGCCTTCTCTTTGAATTATTAATGTATTAGTAACTATGCACACATATCCTTTATAGGTCATCACTTGAGCATATTTTTAGTATCCCACATACATGAGAAGTAGTAGCTGTTATAATATATTTAGTATTTGTGTAAGTGTTGAGGCCCAAGGAAAGCATCCTTGAATATTATTATATTGATATTTCTCAAGGGAGGTTTCCCCTTTGAGTTGGCCTGTGATATAAAGGTTATTTGGCATTATTTTCCAAAGTTAATTTCATTGTTCATTTATTTTTTGTATTTCATAAGTTTGTGTAGAAAGATCCTCAAAACTATTATCAGAGCACTTCCTCAACCTATGAGTATATTTTGGATAATTTTTTCATCAGTGGATTTACAGGGTATACACCATTTATAGAAATATTTTCCCTTGCCTATATTTTTTACATATTCATTACAATTTTGGATAAGGGTAAATACCCCTCCACATAACTATCAGTAGTACTTAGGCATATGCCCTAAAATTCATTTTGAGGAGTACCACAAGAACCGTAAATTAGTTGTCTCATTGAGAGGACCTTCTAGTGAAAAGAGTAATTATTCCATCCACATTGAATAGTTTCCACCCATGAGGTAATCTAAGAGCTATTACTTTGGGGTAAATCCACAGCCAAAATATTTTTGGAGATTAATACTCATTTAAACGACATTTTTTGCTAGAGAGATTCCTCAAAACCTTTAGGTAGACAAATAGACTTGGATCGCATACCAAACATAATAGTTTCAGAAGACCAACAATAGAGTGATCATAGTTGAGAAGAGTTGGTCATCATGTGCTTGTAAACAAATTTTTTACAGGAAAACGCAATTGACAATACATTTTTCTTAAACAAAATCTATTTTTTACCATGTCTATCCCTATATAGTTGTGTTCACTCTTAAAATTTCCTTAAACACTAAAAATTCCTTTTTGCAAATTTTTTCTTGTAGGATCCATATCTAAATTCTCATTCTATTAGCCAAAATTCTCAATTTTTTATTTTTTGAAGTTTTTCCATAACTTCTTTAGTTTTTTTCCTCATTTTTTCAAACTTTCCCATAATTTTCCTTTCCCTTTTCCTCTACTCTACCCCTCTTGGAATTTTTTTTTAGTTTTTCCATTAAGATTCTAAAATTTACCTTACCTTCCTCAATACTAACTAAGAGGTGAAAAAACTAGTAATAGTATATTTACCCCTTCCAATTGAGCCCAAATTAAAAAATTTCCTTACTAATCATATATTGAAACACATTTTTCTATTCCTTTCCAAAAAAAAAATTAGTTATGGCATGTAGGCACAAAGATTATGGAGAAATAAATCACCACATTGAAATCCCAGGTCACTGAGTTAGTTGATATGAAGTGTGAAGTGAATCAGAAAAATAAACTTATATTCAACAAATTATATTTTTAGATAATAGTTTCTCTTCTTCCCACACATTACATGGACCCAAGATGGAATTTTCATGGTTCAATGGTACTAAATGATAGATATGTCGAGTCAATAAATTCTTCAACTTTCACAATACTTATTCTATCAACGAAGTCTCAATTATTTCATTCCACTTGGAAAAAGAATCAATCTAATGGTATTTCAATTCAAATGATGACCCTAATTGGAAAACCTTTGCATCCTTACTTTTGGGTACGTTTGGTCCCTTGGCATTCAAGGACTTTACACGATATCTCACCAAACATCACTAGATGGGCACCATTCATGATTATCAAATTGGATTTGAGAAATTGTTAATCACATTGAAGGGTTATCAAATGACTTCTTCAAGAGTTATTTTATCAGTGGCCTCAAAGAGCCAATCTACTCAGATGTGAAACTATTTCATCCCAACAACATGGTGGATGTTTTGGTTGTAGATAAGTTAGTATAAATTAAACTATCAGTGCAGTATTAACCTTTCAGTTTCCCACCTATAAAGAACACAATGAACCAGTGACTAGCCACAACCATGCCAATCATGTACCTTACTAAGGCAAAGATGTGGGATCATACGGAAGAATTATTATGTTATAATTGTTATGACAAATGGGTTAAGGTTCATAGGTGCATCACACAAAATGTCTACTTTCTAGATGTAGAATCATCACCAAAGCATGACAATGAGCCTAATATCCAAAATTTCCAAGATGTTCAAGTATAACAAATACCCTTACAGGACTTAATGGCTGAGGAGACAACCTAATATAATTGTACATACACTATTAGGTTTTACCACCCTTCAAACCATGAAGGTCAAGGTGTTATTTAAAAATCCCTCTTATAATCCTCATTAACTCTAGCAGTACTCATAATGTCATTGATCCCCATATTGCTAAGCATGTAGATTGCTTTGTACACCCTTCTTCTAGCTATGAACTCATGATTGATAATGTAATAAGAAGTGTTAGAATGTGTGTATCATGATAGGTGATTACAATCTTCACTTATATATGTTTTCCCTACCCTTCAAAGGATGTGATGTGGTGTTAGGGGTATAGTGGCTCTACACATTGAGACCTATTCTATGGGATTTCTATGATATTTGGATGAATTTAAAAGATAGTGGATAGAATCACACCTTAAAATGGTTATTGACCAAATGTTCTCACATCATCAATTCCCTTTGCATGGAAAAACTTTTGAATAAAGGATCACATGGGGTCATTATTGAGTTGCAATCCATCCAACTCCATCTCCCTACTACTACTAAATACCTTACTGATACACAAGCTATCTTTGACAAGCATGCAACCATTTTTATAGATTTCATGGGTTTTCTCCCTTCATTCCCTGAATATCATCACATTATACTCTGTCCAAGAATCATCCCACCCAACATCTGGCCATATTGTTATAAACATTTTAAAGATACTAATATTGAGTAGCTAATATGAGAACTCCTCAAGTCTAGAGTTTTTTGACCCAACACTAGCCCATACTCCTCCCCGGTGCTTTTTTTCCACAAAAAGGATGGTTGTGTCACCTTTGCATTAAATTTATTTCCCTTAGCTCAAAGGAGTATAAATATAGTAGAAACAATTCCTTTACATTAAACCTTGAGATGATAATAACAAACCAATTTGAAATATTAGAGAAATGATAAGAAAAACCCTACATATACATATAATTGCACACAATAATAAGTGATATAAATGGAGAAAAACCTTTTGGGAAAAAAATACCACACTCCAAATTAGCTCAATTTATTATCAAATAATCAAGATTACAACACACTTACAGAGCAAGCCTTCACAAGAGCACCACTAGTATACAATACATAGGAGAAAAACTAGTCTAATGGAGCTTCAATGCCTTTGCACAACTCTCAAGATTGTAAGCTTAAAGACTAATTTATATTCTAATTTCCTTAACAAATATAAAGGATATAATTCATATATATATATATATATATATATATATATATATATATATATATATATATATAGAATATACAATGAGAAGGAAATAATAAAATATATATATATATATAACTTCAAGAGCAAGACACAAACTCACCACCCTTAATGGAGTGACTATTTGAGAATAGTGTCAATCTATGTTTTGACTTCTCCACTATATTTTGACTTCTCCTTTAACTCAAAATCATGATACCACTTAAAAATTCACCCTATTTTCATTATCTTGTCATTTTTCACCTAAATCAAAATCATGTGCATCACAAAAGATAACCACTTGCCGCCTTGTTGGAGTGGTAAGCCCCACTTCCATTCATATGAACTTACATGATGTATATTCCTCCATGGGCCATGTCAGCTCATCAAAAGCCACATCACTATTCCACATCACCTGGGATCCAACACTTAGGACCCACTATGCTCCCACATCCTAGGACCCACCATGAGCCCCACTACCATGTCAGCATGAATAATGACCTGTGAATAGTGATCATGAAGAGTTCTTGTCTGTCTTTAATTTTAAGGTTGAGACACCTCATTTCCAAAAATTCTCCCACTTATCAAACACCTTTAAAAACCCAGAAGAATTGTACCAACATGAACTTAACAACTAGGGGCCAAGAGGCCCATAGACTTTGAACACCATCTGAACATCATTATATTCATGGGCTTAGTCAATGAATTTACAACATTATTTAATGTCTCAACCTTTATCAGATTCACTTTGACATCCTCAACCATGTTTCTCATAAAATGATATTGTACATCAATAAGTTTGGTCCTACCATGAAAATTTGGATTCTTTACTATGTAAATAACACTCTAGCTATCACAATATACTATCACTGCACCTTATTTTAACCCAATATCTGAACATAATATCTTAATCCAAATGAATTCCTTATAGGAATGATTATATGCCATATACATTGCCTCTATAGTGGATAAAGTGACCATAACTTGTTGCTTACTCATCTAATTTATTGCACCACCAAACAATGTAAACATATAAGCACTAGTGGATCTTCTGCTATCAACATCACCTACCCAATCTGAATCCACATAACCAAGTATGTTAAGAGGATGTTTGTCTCCAATCATGTTACTATGATAATATAAGGAATAATTTGAGGTACCTCACAAATATCTAAAAACACTTCTAATTGCATCCCAATGAACTCTACCAAGATTAGACATATAATGGCAAAGAACTCCCATTGCTTGGGTAATGTCTAGTCTAATACAAACCATAAAAAAACATTAGAATTCCAACTACACTCTGATAAGGCACTTTGCTCATGTCTTCCATCTCTGATGTGGATGTAGGAAATTTTTCTATAGATAACTTCATTCCAACTGAAAAAGGAACACATAATGGTCTACAATCTTGTATGTTAAATCTCTGTAGAATTGAATTCACATACTTACTCTAGCCAAATCATAGCATTTTGTTCTATCTATCTCTTTTAATCTCCATCCCAAGAATGTGTCCCCTAGTACCAAGATCTTTCATCTCAAATTTCACTGAGAGTTGGGATTTAAAATCTGAAATCAAAACTTTCCCATTGCCAACAAATAACATATAATCAACGTATAAGGCAATAACCAAGAAATAATCACCATTAGTTTTATAATAAACACAATGATCATATTTAGACTGCTCAAACCCCAAACTCAATACATATGTATCAAATTTTTGGTACCACATCCTAGGACTCTACTTGAGACCATACAAGGATTTGTTCAAATTGCAAACCAAATTTATTTTACCTTTCACCACATACTTCTATGGTTGTGTCATATAAATCTCCTCCTCCAAATTGTCATGAAGGAATCTAGTCTTCACGTCTATTTTCTCAATCTCTAAATCATGAGCTTCTGCAATAGAAAGAAAAAATCTAATGGATGTGATTTTAGCAACAAGAGAAAAAATCTCATTGTAGTCAACACCATCAACCTAAGAGTGTCCTTTTTCAACCAACCAAGCTTTGTACTTCTCAACATTACCATTTGAACCAATATTTTTCTTGTACACCCATTTGCATCCAATGGGCTTATGTACCTCAAGTAATGGTACAAGGTTCCATGTATCATTTTTTTTTCAAATCTTCCATCTCTTCCTCCATAGAAACCTTCTAGGACTCTCCACCATTCATACCCAATCTTTATTCTGTAGACCATAACACGAAGGTTTTCAAAGATCCCAAAACCTACAACACAATGAAGGCTCTCACAACACAAAAATATATTATTGAGGCAAATCAAGAACCATTTTTTGGTCAATGACACACAAAAATATAATATTGAGGCAAATTGAGCATGATTTGTTTTTTGTCGAACAAATAGAAAATTATATTCTATTTTAAAATGAATGATGCCAAATAAATGTGCGAAGAGAATGTGACCATGTAGAATTTTTTTAAAAATTTAATTTTTTACAGCTTTTATGATGTCATGTTGAATGAGTGCATAGAGAGGTTGGTGTGAGGGTGTGACGTCAGATTAGTTTTTTTATTTAATAATTTAAAAAAAATTATATAGGAGAAATGATTAAATGGAGAGGATTTAAGAATCATAAAAGTAATTTTAAGATATATTGAAGATGTATATTTAGAAGTATTCAAATAGTTTAGAAGGGACAAGTTATAAAAGAAGATAAAGTAAAATAAAGTAAATAAATATATTCATTGTACAACTAATCTAATATTATATTATTATGGTATCATTTTTATTGACATAAATATAATGGTTTATTAATTTTATATTTAAAAGTATTCCAATAGTTTTTAAGGGATAAGTTATAAAATAAGATAAATCAAGATCAAATAAATAAAAATATTCATTGTACAACTAAAGAAATATTATATTATTATAGTATCATCTTTATTGACTTCAATCTCGTGGTTTATTAATTTTATATTTAAAATTATTATTAAGGGGTAAGTCATAAAAGAAGACAAAGGAAGATAGAATAAATAAATATATTCAATGTACAACTAATCAAATATTATATTATTATGGTATCATTTTTATTGACATAAATATAATGGTTTATTAATTTTATATTTAAAAGTATTCCAATATTTTTTTAAGGGATAAGTTATAAAAAAAGATAAAGCAAGATCAAATAAATAAAAATATTCATTGTACAACTAAAGAAATATAATATTATTATAGTATCATCTTTATTGACTTCAATCTCGTGGTTTATTAATTTTATATTTAAAATTATTAGTAAGGGGTAAGTCATAAAAGAAGATAAAGGAAGATAGAATAAATAAATATATTCATTGTACAACTAAACAAATATTATATTATTATGGTATCATTTTTATTGACATAAATATAATGGTTTATTAATTTGTATATTAAATTTGTAATCTTAACTAAATTTATGTAAAAGATGGAAAGAGATATCATTCTCGAGGTGTCTATTCAACTTTTGTCACAAATTCAATATGATATAAGTAGAATAGACATTTCAAGAATGATATCTCTCAATCTCTTTTATATATTCATCTAAGATAATTATGCTAGAATATCTTCGAATATTTCAATAAATTGGTGGGCCCTATTCTCATTTCAATTTCTATCTCTCATAAAAAGAAGAAAATGTTGGAGTAAAATTATTTATGATAAATTTTTATAATTAAAAAAGGCATGTTTAAACATTTCTAAATACATGTTTTAATATTTAAGTATGCTTCTAAATATGTTTTATTATTTCAAGTAGGATATGTCTCTTCACTGTATTTAAGAATTACTTTTATGATTCTAAAATATTTAATGTTAATTTTTTTTTCTAAAGTCAATTGTGTAAAAATAATATTATCCAAATGAATTATACCATGTATTACACTCCTCAATAATTAAACTCAAATCTGAAATCTTTATTCACTCAAAAAATTAATCCCACATTGATTTGTAGGCTTAGTCTGCAGTAATATATAAATCTAATAAACCATTATTATTATGACATAAAGGTAATGTTATAATAGAAATGGGATTTCTACTAACATAATGGTTTATTTTTTGTGAACTTTCCATCCTCCCATAGAAAGTGGCTAACAAAATATCTGAGTGATAGTTTTTATTAGGGTTCTCCAACTAGTAGGAATCTGTCCACAATATTAACATCCAACATGTTGATCAAACCTTTAGCATGAATGATCGACCAATACAAGAAAGTATTTTTTATGCACTTTCCCTCCTAAAAAGAGGGAATCATGAGATCTCCACTCCATAAGATCTCTTCTACCTGATCTAGGTGCACTGATCTTCATTCAGTGACTAATTGTGACCATTCCATTCTAAAGTGTTTTTTGTTGCTTACAAGAATATTTTAAAAAATTCAATATACATGTGAAATAAGAGATAATTCCTATAGAATCAACATGATTATTTAACTATGAATAAATATTTGATTCAAAGATATACGTCTATTGCATAGACTCAACAGTGCATGAGCAACAATAGACAATAGTGTGCAGTCAAGATATATTTTTAAATGTATGTTTTATTTTTTAAGTTTGTTTCTAAATATGTTTAATTATTTCAAGAAGGATTTGTCTTTTTACTAAATTTAAGAATTACTTTCACAAATTAAAAATATTTAATGTTATTTTTTTTCTAAAGGCAATTGTGTAAAAATACTATTATCCAAATGAATTCTACCATGTATTACACTCCTAAGAAATTAAACTCAAATATAAAATATTTATTCACTCAAAAAATTAATCCCACATTGATGTTTAGGCTTTGTCTGGAGTAATATATGAATCCAATAAACCATTATTCTTATGGCATAAAGGTAATGTTATAATAGAAATGGGATTTATACTAACATAAAGGTTCATTTGTTGTGAAATTTTCATCCTCCCATAAAAAGTGGCTAAAGAGATCTCTAAGCAATAGTTTTTATTATGTTTCTCCAACTAGTAGGAATATGTCCACAATATTATCATCCAACTTGTTGATCAGAAGTTTAACATGAACGACCAACCAACTATGAGAAAGTGTATTTTATGAACTTGCACCTCTTGAAAGAAGGGAATCTTGAGATCTCCACTCCAAAATATCTCTTTTACTTGGTTTAGGCACACTGATCTTCATTCAATGACTCATTGTGACCATTCCATTTCAAAGGGTTTTTGTTGGTTAAAATAATATTTTAGACAATTAAATATACATGTAAACTAAGAGCTAATGCCTAATACTTGATTCAAATATATATAGCTATTACATTGACTGAATAGTACATAAAAAGTAATAGACAACAGTGTGCAATTAAGATAAATATTAGATTTAGATTGGAACTTGGAGGATAAACTAACCTAATCCAACAAAATGATAAAAAAAGAGAGAAAAAGATAGAAGGGTGGGGATAAAAGAGAATAAAGAACCTAATTTCTAATGTAGACACACCTAATTCTATTTAGTTGACCAATATCTTGATAAAAACTAGACTTTAGTTGATCTAGACCTAGGACAACTCCAACTAAGGATAGTGCAAGAGTCTAAGGGATAAATTAGTAGAGCCAACAAGATAAACATGGTCACCATATACATGCACAAAATATGTCAATAAAATTATAAAGCTATTAGATAAATTTATTTATATCAAAGGGATTAATTGAAATTAATCAAATACTCATGTGAGTTACAAACATGGCTTCCAAATATCCTCAACTTAGAAAGTTAACTAAAAAGGTAGGGAATGTTCATGAAAGAAATGATTTACTTATTTTGCTAGGGAGAACCATCTAGTATGGTCTACTAATATAATATATTCTAAGGGAATAACCATTGTTACAATGAAATAGCTTATTTATATAGGTGTGATGATGTGAGGAGTTAGGATTGAAATTCAAATTTCTCATTAATGGGGTAGTTACTAAGAATAGAACAAGGTACTAAGAATAAGTTGTTTGATCTAGAGATAAGATGAATATGAGACAAGCCACATCCTCAAGTTAAATATGCCTTATAATAATGGCTTCATTAAAAGTCTAAAAAATAACTCTAGCAGTCTTAACCCCACCATGGATATACTTCTCAAAACAATTATGTCATTTTTTGGGCACTACCCATTTGGAACCCTCCTTTGATATTTTAAGAGACAATGTGGCCCTTTTGCATTTGGTAGATATAATAAGAGGATTGGAGATGCTACCATTTTGGAAAGGTTTGACAGGTTCTTGGTGTCAATTTTTTGGGTTGGTGATATGTGGATGACGAGCTATGAGATTCTAGATTGGTAGGGCTCTAATCATTGCCCAATCAAATTCTCTGCTTGCCTAGCTAGTTTTTTTGAAAATTAGTCTTTTAGATTTCAAACCATGTTCCTTTGGGATGTGTCACTTCATGAACATGTTCTTAGGTGGTGGCTCTCTAGGAAGCTAGCTTATGGTACTATAACGTATTCCTTTACAAAGAGGCTTCAATACATCAAGTATATTTTGAAATGTTTGAACAGACACCATTTTAGCAATGTTTTTCATGATAAACGGGGTTTTCAGGAGCACTTGGACTCTATAACTTGATATATCTAGGAATAAGGGTTTTTTGAGGACTTGAGTATGTTAGAGGCTATGGTGGTGAAGGAGGTGGAGTGGGAGTTTCATGAGGAAATTTTATAGAAGTAAAAGTCCCACATTGTTTGGCTATAGGAATGTGATAGGATTACCTCTTTTTTTCACAATTTAATGAAGGATAGAAGGCCAGGTAATATCATCTCTTATCTTTGATCCCTATAGGGGGTCCTTTCTTCCTCTATTAAGATTTTAAAAGAGTCTATTCATTTTTTTTGCTATATTTTTGGAAGACTCCCCTCTTGCCTATGAGGATGAATCTTTAATATTATCTTGTATTCCTCCTTTGGTGACTAGTGAAATGAATGATTCTCTTCTAAAACTAATCAGCTTGATAGAGTTGGAGGATATATAGTGTTTTGGATGAAGAATGGAAAAAATTGAGGACCTAATGGCTTTCCTATTGAGTTTTTTCAAGAGTTTTGGGAGGTAATCAATCTCAACCTTCTTGAGGTTGTCTAGGAGTCTCATAGGAATAAGTAAATGTTGAGATCCATGAATGTCACCTTTCTTTCCCTTATCCCTAAGCAAGAGGAAGCTAACTCTTTATATATTTTTAAACCAATTTCCCTTTGCATTGTGGTGTACAAAATAATTACTAAATTGATTATAGATCACCTAAAATTGTGGTTAAGCAGGTTTATTTTTGAAGAATAGGGTGGTTTTATTATAGGTAGATAGATTATAGATGGAGCTATTATTGTGACTTAAACTATTCATTATATGGCCTCATCTAGAGAGAAGGCTATGTTCATTAAGTTGGACATGGCTAAAGCTTATGATCAAGTAAAATGGGTTTTTTTATCCAAGATTTTGAAGCCTTTTAGGGTTGATAGTGTCTGTATTGAGTGGGTGATGAGTTGTGTTACTTCCTTCTCCTTCTCTATGCTTATCAATGGGGAGCATTCTAGTCTTTTTGTTGCATCTAGGGGTATTTGATAGGGAGATTTCCTATCCCTATATTTATTTATTTTTATCGTTGAGGGGATTGGGAGATTTATTAAATATCATGTGGATCTTAATCAAATTTAGGGTTGGCATTGGGGTGATAATTTACCACCCAGTCACATCTTTAGTTTGTGGATGTCACAACTCTGATGGGATTGGCTAGAGTGGATGAAGCGGTCAACCTAAGGAAGACCCTGGATTGTTATTTCACTACTTTGGGACAAATCAACAATAAGAGTAAGTCCTATATTTACCTCTTTAACACTCCTAAGCTTATTCAACAAATAATTGCTAGGATTCCCAGGTTCCATATTGGATCACTTCCCTTTGTCTACCTTGATATTCCTTTTGTTATCTACATGATTCATAGGGTGTTCTGGTAGGATGTTATGATAAATTTCATCAAAAGGTTAGTCACTATACTTGTAGGTAGGTTTATTTTATTGGTAGTGTGATCCTTTTGAAATATATGGTTTAAGCCCTCCCATTAAATAGGTGATTTGTGTTGTCTATCCCTGCCAAATTTACCAAATACTTCGAGATTCTTTGTCATCAATTTTCTCTAGTTTGGTAGTCTTCCTTTGAGGAAGTGGATCTTGGTCAAGTGGGATGATGTGTGTTAGTTAAAGTAGGAAGGTGGTTTGGGGTTGCATCAGGTTGATATGAATGTGAAAGCTTTGGTAGCCAAACTTTATTGGAGATGGTTTTCTTAACAGCATTAGATTTGGCCTAAGATCCTTACCATAAAATATCCTGGGGATGTGGAGAGTGCTGATGTGCCTAGATTCAATCTTATGGGTAAGGGTTATATGATCTGGGCTACACTAAAAAGTAGATCCAAGTTGGTCAAATAAGGGTTTTCTAGATTTGCAATAGAGGCTTAGAAGCTCTCTTCTAGTTCAATTCTTGGGATGCTTACCATCCTATCATGTCTTCTCATCCTCACTTGTAAGATTTATGTAGGAATTTTATTGAGGCTAGATGGAGTAGACTGGCAGATTTCAAATACCCTAAGATTTTGGAGTAGGCTATTATGTTCAGGTGGAAGGACCTACATGAGAGGCCACCTAGGGATCGATGGAGGAACATCAGTAGTTAGATTCCATTTTGGCTAGTAAGGTTTATGATTCTCTTATAGAGAGAGATGTTCTTGCTTAGGGTCATGACCAAATAGATCTGGAATAAATTCTCTTGGCCTAAGTGTAATTTTTTTATCCTGGCTAGTGGGCTATAATATATGCTTGACCTAGGAGAATCTTTGGAATTTCAGATTTTAGGGCCCATCGATGTGCATCATGTGCTCTAGTAATGATGAGACCATTTCACATCTCTTTTTTTAATGTTCCTTTGCTAGGATAAATTGGAATTCCTAGTGGTATGTCTGGAACTAGCCATGTAGACATGCCTCATCCTTGGAATATTTTTGGATTAGGTTGGGGAATCCTCCATCTAAGACTTCCTCCAAATAGCTTGGATAGTTTGTCATAATTTAATAATTTGGCATATTTGGTTGGAATGCAATCATAGGATTTTTTTGGATAAGAAGCTTCAGGTGGGCTAGGTTTAGATGAAAATTATGGAGGTGCTTTAGGAGACTTTGGATTCAAAGTGTGATCTATCAGTCCTTATGTACCTTGGAGATGTGATATTGATTCAAACTTTGGGGATTATGGTTTGTGATAGGGATAATCCCAAGCCCGGTTTGGGTTGGAGAGCTAGAGGGAAGGTTTTAAGGGGAGGTCATTTGAAACCCCCTCCTATTAGGGTTCTAAAAATTAATAGTGATGGGTCCTCTAAAGGAAAACCTCATCCTACTAGGTTTAGTGGCATTAGTAGGGTTAGTTTTGGAGTGGTTGATTTTTTTTCCTTGATCTATAGAGCTCAACACTATACCAATTTTATGGAAGTATTAGATATCCTTATGGCATTGAAATGGGCTTGTGCCCTACATTAGAGAAGGATAATTTTTTATCTTGACTCTCAGATTATGATTGACTTGTTGAATAAGCATCAATTTGAGGATGTGAATTAGTAGTTAGTGGTGGTGGTTAAATAAATCATTTATCTTGGAGGGGCCCTAGATTCCATCACATTTTCCCATATCCCATGGGAATATAATAAGGTGGTTGATGGTTTGTCCAAATGGGCATCAGAGCAAATGGGTACATGGAATATGGATGATTGGGGATGTCTGCCTAAGGATCTTGCTTAAGAATTGGAGGATCTGATTACGAAGGATATGAGACGTTTCTTGGGAGTTTCTTGATGGCTCTATTAATTGTTTTTGACCCCTGGTGGGTTGCTTGTACTCTTTTACTTTGTACTCCTTTCTTGGATCAATAAATTTTTTACCCTCTTTTTATTAAAAAAATACTATGATCTTGGATTAAAATAGTGACTAAGATCACAAGTTACTATCCATTTTCCCTAGAATGGTAGTGTCCTAAAATGCATAATCATAAATGTGTCAATATATGGTATTTTTAGTTTGTGGAACCCATATATTGGGTACATATATTTAGTTATAATCTAGCATGTATTCAAATAACCTATTACATGGACTAGGAGTGTAAGTGGGAAACTAAGATTTGGCCACAAATCTAGCAAGATTTTATTCAAAACTTTGTTGTTGAAGACATGAATCCCATGGTGTAGAAAGCTATGTAAAATGCAAATATTTTTTTATGCCATGTGCAAGGAGAGGATATAAATAATGAATAGGATTGATGTTCATTGGAGTAAATAGTTATATACTTGAATACAACTCTAAAAAGTTATAAACCAAGTAAGCAGAAAGTTCACTTTTAGGTGAATCTAGTGGCAGTGATGAGTATTTATATTTGAAGGGTTTTCTTAAACCTAAGAGAGAGATAATGGAACCACAAAACAAAATTATAAAACAAGCTAAAGATGCATAGCTATGAAATTTGAACATTCAAGAGAAATAAGGATAGACAAAATTGTGATAATCTTCGCCAAGTGGGTCTAGTAAGATATATCAAGAGCTATTAAGGAAAATGATAAGGAACATTACTAGTCAGTTTGTGCAAAATATTGTGCCTTTGGGTAATTATTGGAAATAATAAGAGATATCATAAGGTCTTTGATTATTTTGATATTATCAATATGTTTTCCCAAAAATGTTTTTAAAAGACAAGGGTGTAAACCCTTCATTGGGAGAAATGCACATAGAACTCAAAGAGTTCACACAACCTATCAAGAGGCATAGATATAGGATAAACCTTGAGCAATGGAAAATTAATATGAATAAGGCTAAACATGAGATAAAGTAATTAATTCTAGGAATAAGTAGTGGAAAATAGGGTGTGGATGGTAGGAAATAAGTGGTCACTCACAAATTGGTTAATGACAAATCACTTCAAAGATTACACCATTCCCAAAGCAAATTAGGGTGTCAAAAGCTAGTATTGTTTAGTAAAGGAAATTCTTATAATAATAAATATTTTATAGTTTTGTTAACCAACCCCATGAATATATTTATTTAATTTTAAAAGTCATATCATAACATTTGATGATATTTAAAACAAGAGCATAACAATGTGAAAAATAACTCAACATAATTCAATGCAAGTTTTTAGAATTATTGAATGGATAAAAGCTATATAAACACATGGCACATATATTTTAATGCATGTCAAACCCCATTGAGCAAAATATCCTTTTACAATCTATATTTGAACTAGTTATTTGAGTATGAAAATGTCCAAATTTCACTAGAGAATAGGAAGAATGAGTTGATCATATTTTTTCATACCATTGGCATAAAAAAAAGGGAGGATATGGGTATAGGATCACCATTGAGATAGACAAGGTAACATGACCTTGACCCCTTTGATTTTATGGATATAGCAAAGATAGATTTGTTCAGCCTAGATCTAGTCATTATTGAAAAACAAGGATCCGTAGCCATGCAACATTAGCTACAAGGGTTGGATGCTAAGTGATTGATAAAGTTTAAAATTTTTATATAAATTAGTTAAGTGTTAGTGATGCTAATAACTCCATTTAATGAGTTAGAAATGCATTTTTTCAAGTATATTATCATATACATCAGCACAAAAATAAGGATGAGGAAAACTAGACTTCCAACCTAAGTTAAATTCCTCTTTCCATATAAAACCAAAATAAATCTAATTAATTAAAATATAGGAGATAATTAAGTCACATGCTCTGGTATAATCCATGTTTCTTAATTACAATATGTTGTAGTATGAGTGCTCTCTGATTGCATTTCACATAGATTCTAGTAGACCATTAAAATTGCATTATAAGCAATAAAAGGGGTCATCAATATTACATATTTCATGATATGACTAAATGAAAATCTAAATTAGCCAAAGTTCCTAATGGTCAAGTTGATTTCCAACTCAAATAACAATGTTTTGGGTGTATCATATACTTTCCAATACCAATTCTTTGTATTAAAACTCTTCATTAATTAATAGAAGTCTATGGATGGTCATGTCATCGTAGATTTTAATAGTTGGCCTACAATTACCTTATAGAATTTGGCCTAGAATAGAACACATTAGTACTATGCATATTTGGGTTGCATCAATAAATGGTGGAGTAAATTCCTGGTGATCATTACATCACACCCTAAGGTGCCCACCAATGTAATCTAATATCTTGCACCCAAAAGAAATCACCAAACTTCATGATAGAATGTAGGTGTGACTCCATGGGTTGGCTAAATCATCCCATGTATGATTTCCATTCTTCATCACCATGTTGAAGGTGAAAGTAGAAGCTATAAGGTAACAAGACTTGTTATATTGAACATTGGAACCTATACATTTTATGGCCCCTAGAGTGTAACAACTAGTGACAAAACCATTATTAAAAGTGAAAACTCAGTAGTAAGAACAACCAAAAAGATTTCTAGCCCCATTTTAAACTTCTACATGGAACAGTAAGGTGTTAATGCAAAGGAAAATATCATGTGTACCACCAAAGAAGAAGACTCACAACACCAACCCCTAGATTATTGACATGAATATCCTAAAAATCATGATTGAATATGATATTTCCTAGCTTGAAGTAGCCACATAAAAATTGTACAACTCTATGATAGAAAACATAACCATAAAATTGTGAGTAGGAAGAAAAAAATCTTTTAGAAAGTTATGCAATCTTGCCAAGTTCATAACAATATCCCAAAATTCATATTAGTTGTCAATCCAAAACCTCCTAATTCAATCATAGACAATACTATCACAAATGTATAAGAGAGAAAAGGTAGAACAACAACCATCTTTGAAGGAGAAGTGGGAGTTGTATTCTCATCAACACAAGATTTCTATTCACAACTACAGGCAACATAATGCATAAATAAATAAGTAGGCTCTCAATATCTAATAATATGTAGACCCAAAACACACACAATGTTGAATACTTCTCTAACCATTATAAAATGCATGGGCTCCCTTTTTTCACCATAAATGGTGAATGGAATTGAATATAAAGAAGAGAAAGTAGCATACTAAAAACCTATTATGGTAGTTAGTGCCTATAACTATATAAATAAGGTTCTAGTTTCACCTTTTTGTTCAAAGGTGCCAGTACATAGGCACACATTACTGACATCTTCCCATTTACTTTCCCCTCATCATTCACCAGTTCAATCAAACGCTTCACACCCTCTATATCCCAAATCCTCATCTCTTTTGTTTAAGTAGGAAATTTCATCAAAAAATGCCCAAGAAGAAGAAGACTAGATTAAGTAACAAGATGTGGATGGGAATCATAAAGATGAAGAAGTTGGTGTGTAGAAGAAGAAGGATGTTGAAGAAGAAGATGCACTTAAAAATAAGCAACAAGACAGAGAAGAAGAGCAGAAGAAGAAACTACAATAAATAAAAATGAAAAAGAAGATAAGGAAGCAAAGGAGGCACAATGAAAAAAGTTGAAATTGAATAAATAGGTGAAAAAGAAGAGAAAATTAAATAAACCCTATGAAATTAGGAAGAATATAATAATGAAAAGGTCGAAGAGGAAACTGCCAAGGAGACTATGCAGCAAATAGCAAAGACAAATGTAGAAGTAACTAAAAAAATAAAACAAGAGCTATAAATAAAGAATAAGGATGAATTCCCAACTAATATATAGAAATCTGAGCAAGACACTTAAAATCCTCAAATTAGGGAGGTATAATCCAAATTTGGATCTTAATGTACTAATCATGTATACTAAATATTTTCACTATATCCAACTATATGTAATCCATTATTGTATTAATTTTATTCTAAGTCACTTCATATTTAAACCATCATATCATATATGTTTTAGTGGTAGAGTTAGTGTGCGGGTGATCTAGAAACCTTCGTAGTGATGAATTCAATGAGTTTTGGGTCTTGAAATTGAGGGGTTTCTCATAGATAGTGGAACTACCACTATTTTTACCCTGTGACGGTTGTGAAATCACCCTAATGGTTTTTTATGCATTGGTGTTTTCAAGTGGTAGTTATAAAACTTCTCCAACAATTTTGAAACTACTAATCTATATATACAACACCAATTTTGCCACAAGACAAGGCATGATAATTGAAACATATTTGAATGTTTCCAAACCTCAATGACTATTCATTTGATCTTCTTAGAGGACTCAAAATTTGGGAGAGCATAAATAAAATTCTTTTGCAAAGTAAAAAAATATCAAAAAATTGCAATGAGAAGTCTTGAAGTGGAATTCACATTGTAAGTTCCAATGCCAGTCATTTCTTTTGGTGTCTCCTTTTTTCTTAGTTGTAGATGATTGGTTCAGTTGTGTTAAATTTTATAAAAGTGTTTGATAAGTGAAAAGTAGTCTTGTATAAAATTATTAAATAAAGTAGTAATGAGAATTCTATTCATGAAGGCTATGTTTTGTTGTACCTTGTAGATATACTTCATTGCATAGTGGAATGGGAGTGTGATTTCTTCATCTACTAGAGTTTTTCCCACTTTGATTTTCTCCAAGATAACTCGTGTTTATTGTGCATTTTATTATGCTTGGGATTCATTTTCATGTTAAATATATTGTATATTTCATTTTCAACACTTTTTCATGTATGTTTTAGCATTGCAAATAGCATGGAACAATGATCTTACAAACATTGTTGAGATTGGAGTCATATAATCCATTTTGTAGAAGTTGTGTATGAAATATCCACCTAGTTTATAGATCACCTCGATTGATTTCATTTTCCATCAATCATCAAGAAATTGTTGGAGATGTTAATGAAATTATTAATTATTATGGTATGTAATAAATCTAAAATAAGAACCTTGAAATTTATATCTCTAGATGTATTTTAGATACATTTATTTTATATATATGTATTATTTCATATATAGTTAGAAATGTTGTAAAAACGGTCTTGGATAAAAAAAAATATTTTGAATTTAATGAAATAAAAATAAGCATAATTATTCCGTATTACTTTATATATATATAAATAAGTTGTTATTAGTAATAAAAATAACTATTCCCCACACACACACCCCCACACACACACACAACTTATTTTTATTAACTCCATATCATGCAGGGTGTAAAATATTGGATAAAAATTATATATTTTTTAAGCTTAGTAAAATCTAAAAATTTAAATTGTAGATAAGTTTAAAATTGTCCAGAGCTTTATAATCCAATCCAAAATCCTTGATTACTGTGATGTTGATAAGAGAAATGATGTCTAGAGTTACAACACATTACATGCAACGAAAGCTTGATCAATTTGACTAAAAAATACAAGTATCGTATACACAGTAACAATTTAAGTTACGAGTGATCACATTATTTGCACCAAAAGCTAAAGCAGAACTTAAGTATGAAAATTACAGGACAAAATATTTAATTAGTGTTTGGATTGTGTGTATGGGATAATATGGAATTCATCCAAATTTAAATGAAATCCAATTCAAAAGGACTTTAAAAAAAAAAGAAAGAAAAATTCTTTCATTTAAGATTTATGTAATCGTTTGATGCGAAATTACATATGACATTAACATTTTACATTAGAGTATGGAAAAATATTTTTCAAATGTTTAGAGAAAAAAGAAAAATAAAAACACTGAAATTCTCCAGGTGCAATCATTGAATTTTACACACTAAATATAAGCAGAAAGACAAGTATATTCGGAGTATGCTTTACTAACATTTCAAAATAATATTCTATATAGAATTAAAGATTCTATCATTAAATGATTTTTTTTTTTCAAAAATAAATATATAAAATATTTTCAAATCAATTATACATTTATTATATATTTTGATTTTTGAACCATTTTCAAATTGATTGTACATTTATCATATATTTTAATTTGTTAAACACTTTCTAATCAATTGTATATTTATCATATCTCTTATTTTATAAAACACTCTCAAATCAATTGTACATTTATCATATATTTTCTAGATATTTAAGTCTTCTACTTGTATAATTACATGTTAATAAAAAAAAAAAATCACAAAAGTAAATTTATTTGATTACTTTTTCATAGTCAAGCTTATCATTTTAAATCATCCCTTTAATATTTATTTGGATAAAAATTATAATTATTAAAAATACTAAGCCTTTAAAGAATTAAGACGAAATATTTTTATGAAATTTCTTATAATTATATATTTAACATAATCATTATCTTTCAATTAATACATTAATTCTAAACAAACAAACAAAAATGATACACTTCTTTATTTCAATACTATAATCATATTTAATTATGATTATTTTATATTTTCTATTGTATCATGGATAAGATCAATGACACCTTTATGAATAGTAATGTTTCCAACAAAAGTTGGATCCATATAAATGTCAAATTCTTGATCTAGACCCAACATCAGCTCTGCCTAAAAACACATATAATATTATCTTGTTAAATAAATAATGATTGAATTAAAAATAAAGTTCAGATAATATAATATGTAGTAATAACTTCTATATTAAGAAGAACTCTTCATATATTCGTCTTACAAAGAAAATATTCCTCAATTAAACCTTATTTTCTTAATGTTTAATCCTCAATCCATAGGCTCACACATATATAAATACACCCTAATTTTTTACCATCATAAATAGATATACATTTTATCACATTCCCTTCCTCCAATTAGTGAGCCACATAGACTCCCAAGTTTATGTAATCAGTTAGAAAGTTAGGGATCGTCTCTGTCACTTTTGATGGAAGAAACAAAGATTTTCTTTGACATCAAACCATGCCTCTCAGCTATCACTTCTATTAATTGCACTCCTATATCTTTGGAAGGCTATTACATATTAAAGTTTACAGTCTATAGTTTACAATTGACAACTATTAATGATGGGAAACTTATAAACAAAGATTTTCTTTGACAAAAAATCATGCTTCTCAAATATCACTTCTATTAATTACACTCATATATCTTTGGAAGGCTATTACATATTAAACTCTACAGTTTACAATTTACAACTATTAATGATGGGAAACTTATAAACAAATATTTTCTTTGACAGCAAACCACGCCTCTCAGCTATCACTTCTATTAATTACACTCATATATGTTTGGAAGGCTATTACATATTAAAGTTTGCAGTTTACAATTTACAACTATTAATGATGGGAAACTTATAAACAAAGATTTTCTTTGATAGCAAACCATGCCTCTCAGCTATCACTTCTATTAATTACACTCATAGATCTTTGGAAGGCTATTACATATTAAAGTTTACAGTTTACAATTTATAACTATTAATGATGGGAAACTTATAAACAAAGATTTTCTTTGACAACGAACCATGCCTCTCAGCTATCACTTCTATTAATTACACTCATATATCTTTGGAAGGCTATTACATATTAAAGTTGCAATTTATAATTTACAACTATTAATGATGGGAAACTTATATTTTCTCAATCTGTAGGATCTCAATCCCTTTATCTTGTTATTAGTGTTGTTTCTCATAAAAAATTGAAAGAAAATGAACTTTTGTTTCCTCATTGAAGGATGTAGGTGCCTTGCTAACCTTTCGACCCACTTATTGTTATCAAAGTTTATACAACCATTTTTTTTTACAACAAATTGTATATATGAAAAAGAACAAATTCACAATACATCATAAATTAACTCCATAGAATTGATGTGGGAGTTGAATAAATCTTGGATAGTAAGTACTTCTGTTTTTATTACATTTATTTCTCAAATTTTCATTTTCATCTTAGAGGAGGAATTCTCCATGCCATCTTTTTTCATATTTTTATTCATTTTTAACTTTCTCCATTTTCTTTTTTTTTTTAATAAAAAAATCCAAAACCTGCAAAAAAAACCCCATATTTTATAATGAATCTTGATATCAACTCTCTAATGTTGATTTTTTTAATAACATAAAAGCATACTACTATTCGTTAGGCAACTCAATGATATCAACAAGAAATTCAAACAACATAAATTTTTGCTAATAATCTTCGGCAACTCTGGTGGGAATTGAACAATACATTCAATTTCTAAAATATAAAAAGAATCTTCTCATTTAAAATGAATATTGGATTCACGTCGTCCATTGATATTTTGAACTTATTTAAAGGTAACAAATGTTTTTAACATGAAAAAGTAAGAATATGCCCAACTCTAAAATATTGGGTGCAAAAGATAAAATGATAGAAGGATTTTTTTTCAAAAAGCAGGCCAAACCAATTGATGATGCTAACTAAAAATAATTTACTCTTTGTGCATGCGTTTAAATAGGACATCACATAAGGAAGCTCTGATGCTTCCAAAGTTGTCAACTGAAATTTCCCTTTTGAGAATAATACCGAATTCTGAATTTTTTTATTCTAAATAAAATCTGGAATGACATAAACCACTGGTGATCCAAGTTTAAACTTGTCGTACGATCACGATAACACTTTATTTCTTTTTGGAAGGTACAAACATCAAGGTAAAACATACATAAAAGACAGCAACGGGCAGTATACAGTTTTTTTTCCTGATTTTTTCCATACCCTAACCTGGTTTGGATCCATGAACAGCCTATTTTCTGGTACGGCAGGCTGAAGCAATTGGCGCTAGGGTTTTTTGAGTGATACGACAGCCTTTAATTGCGGTGTTTTGACATAGCCAGCCCTCAAACTCCATCGATCATGTCTTCTATGGCAGCGAATGCTGGTTTGGTGCTGGAAATGGCCCTTGAATGGCAGAAGAAACCTTGAATAAAGTCTGGTTTTTTTATAGTAACAGCAGCAAATAATGGTTATCCTCGATTTGATGCTCCAAACAATGAATATTGATGATGAACAACAGCCACATATGATGATAAATTCTGAAAATCAACATTAACAATGATTTGCTTGCAAGTAAAATTCAATCCATTCCTCTACAAGCTGAAATCTTCAATAATTTACTGTAGTGTCATTGTAGCAATACATTAGCAAGCTGAAAATGACTGAAATCTTTGAACAATACTTTCTTTATTGTTGAAAAAATAAAGAAAGTGGATGTGATATGCTCACCGTCTCCTCCTCGATTCTTAAATAATTATTTATGGATGTATGCAAAAACAAAGCAAGTAGGAATGGACCAATTTAAAAATATACACAAGGTGGGTTAAATACAAGAAGTTCTTAATGGTTTGCATGAGATTAATGGCATGGTGTTTATTACATAGGATAACATTACATTCATAAAAGAATCATTTTTTTAGTTTTGATTTAAAGATGATCTTGATATTTTATTTTTTTTGAAAAAATATAATTTTAGCATCATTCAAAAAAAGATGAGATGAATTATGAGCACATCAAGATTCACATTGATGAAAAATTTATATGTGAGGATGTTGAAAATAAACACATATAATTTTTTTAAGAAGAGATAAGCCATAGTTAATAAGAATAATTTTCTACTAATTTTTAAAATCATGAAATTTTAAACTTAAATTAATTATTTTAAAATTATGAAATTGTGATCCTAAGTCAATTATTTGAAACCTTTGATAAAGATTTGGTATATAAAATAATGGTAGAATAATAATAAAATCAACCACAAATAAATAATATTTAATATGTAACCCATATTATTTGAATTCTAAATATATATTTGAAATCTACTCTTTACATTCAAAAGTGATACATATTATACCATGATTAAAAATAATTTTGGCATTCCATATATCTATGATCAAGTCTTTCAGTTCATATTTATCTTTCCATCCATGCCTTATATTTTCCATGTGAATGCAATGAAAAAAATATTCTAATTGTGGCTCATGATCTTACAAATCTATGTTCATCTTGAAATAGACTTAAAAAAAGCTCTTACTTTTTTGAGCTTATGAATGATCATGTATACCTTTGTTTTTACCCTCCTCATCTTATTGATAGTTTATTATATTTAAGTTTATATTTTATATGTGTGTGTGTTTTAGGTTCATTTTCTAGTAAATGAAACAACAATATGAAGTTTTCCCATTTCTTGTATTAATCTCTTGTGGCATAAGATGTTTGGTTGGTTTAGTTTTTTGTCAAAAAAACTTTTCACTTTAGATAAAATTTGGAAAAGATATTTGAGATCAAGATGCATAAAACATAAGGAACAATATTAAGGAGAAGAAAATGAAGGATCGAGAGACCATATACCATATCATAATTGTGCAAGTGGTAATAATCCTACTAGTGGATTTTGTTCTCCTTTTAAAGATATTTATTCAAATATACAAAATGTATTAAGACAATAATCCTTTTAATTTTCATGTACTATCATTTATAGGATAATATTTATAATTTACATCACAAGTTGTAAGTTTATTAAAATATTTGATAAGTGTATAGTAGTTTTGTGTACAATTTTTAAATAAATTAATAGTGATAATTTTTTTCATGTTTTATAATGTTTTATAGATTTATTACATTACATAGTAGAAGGGGAGTTCAATTGTTTCATCTATTAGAGTTTTTCTCATTTTGAGCTTCTTCTTTAAGATAATTATTCTATTCATTTTAGCTTTTTATTATGTTTATGCTTCATATTCATGTAAAATATGTTGTACATTTCATTTTCAGCACTTTTATATTTATGTTTTAGTATTCTAAATAGCCTACGATAATGATCTTTCAAATATTTTTGAGTTTGGAGTCATAAAATCTATTTTGATGAAGCTTTATGTAAAATATCCACCTAATTTATTGATCACCTTAACTAATGTCATTTGTCACCAATCATTGGAAAATTAATAAAGAAAATAATAAAATTATTAATTGATGTATGTGAGAAATCTAAAATAAAAACATTAAGAGAAATCTAAAACAAAAATATTGATATTGATATATCTCTATATATTTTATATATGTATGCTAATTCATATATAATTAGAGGTGATGTAAAAATGATCTTGCATAAAAGAAAATCCATCTTAAAGTAAAAGTAAACATAAATATTCCATATTACCCTTTATATGTATAAATATTTCATTATTATTAACTGTAAAAATAAGAATAGCTAGTCCATATCCTTTATATGTATATATGCAATTCATTATTATTAACTCCATATCATGAAGAGTGAAAAATATTAAATAATTGTTTGTTTTTTTTTTAAAAAAAATCTTAATGAAATTCAAAAATTTAAATTTTAAATAAATTTAAAATTGTTTTAAACTTTACAATCCAATAAAAAATTGTCAATAAGATAAATGATGTATAAAATTACAAAACATTATATACACCAAAAACTTGATCAATCTAACTAAAAAGACGATTAGCATTTTACATTGGAGAGTAGATTGTCTTTCAAAGGACACGAAAAATAAAAAGACTCAAATCATTGAATTTTACACCCTAAATATAAGCAGAAAGATAAGTATATTCGGAGTATGCAGACCATTTAACATTCTTAAATCTTTACTCACATTTTAAAATAATACTTTAACGATATTTAATGGTTGTATTAGTAAATGATTATTTTTTCCCAAAAGTAAATTTATAAAATACTTTCAAATAATTTGTACATTTATCATATATTTTAATTTGTAAAATATATTCAAATTCATTGTACATTTATCATATACATTATAGATATTTAAATTTCTTTGTTGTATAATCAAATGATAATAAATTATTATTTTTAAATAAAAAATGAATTTATTTGATTACTTTTTCAATATAGAGATTATGGTTTCAAATCATCCCTTTAATATTTATAAGGATAAAAAAATATTATGATTAAAAATACTAAGCTCTTAAAAAATTAGGACAAAAGTTTTTTATAAAATTTATTATAATTGTATGTTTAACATAACTATTATCTTTTAATTAATTTTTAATTAATACATGATTTTAAAATAAACAAAGAGAATAATAATTTTTTTTATTTTAATATTATAATCATATTTAATTACGATTATTTTATATTTTTTATAGTATCATGGATAAGATCAACTTCTTTACGAGTAGTAACCTTTGTTACAAGAGTTGGATCCAAATAAATGTCAAATTCATGATCTAGAATCAGCATTAGCTCTGCCTAAAAACACAAATATAATATTATTTTGATATGTAAATTATGATTAGATTAAAAAGAACATTCAAATAATTATAAAAAGATGTTTTTAGATAAAAATTGTTTGAAGAAGTTTCTTATCTATGTTTTAGATCACATTCTGTGATCCATCTTCAATAAAAATATGTTAGCTCGATAAATAAATTGTGATTGGATTAAAAATAATGTTCAAATAATTATAAAGAGAGATTTCTAAATTAAAAATGTATGAAATTTTTTTTTTATCAATGTTTTGGATCACATACTATAATCTATCATGAAGAAGAACACATGTTCCTCTTGATGATGGACCACATAATGTGATAGAAAACATCAATCAAAAACTAATTCACACCTTTTTTGTTGAAAAAAATCGTTTACTAAGAATCATAAATTTTGAAAGTGTTCTTGATAATGGATCATAAAATATGATCCAAAAAATTATAGATCAGACAAATGATTAAATGGAGAGGATTTAAGAGTGTTAAAAAATAAATTTAAGATATATTGAAGAGGTATATCTAATTTAATGTAGTGAAATATATATTTACAAATATTTCAATAGTTTTTAAGGGATTTCTCTCTTCACTGTATTTAAGAATTACTTTTACGATATAAAAATATTTAATGTTAATTTTTTTTTTCTAAAGGCAATTGTGTAAAAATATTATTATCCAAATGAACTCTACCATGTATTACACTCCTAAAAAATCAAACTCAAATCTGAAGTCTTTATTCACTCAAAAAATTAATCTCACGTTGATTTGCAGGCTTAGTTTGTAGTAATATATAAATCCAATAAACCATTATTCTTATGTCATAAAGATAATGTTATAATAGAAATGGGATTTCTACTAACATAATGGTTGATTTCTTGTGAATTTTTCATCCTCCCATAAAAAGTGGCTAATCAAATATCTAAGTGATAGTTTTTATTAGGTTTCTCCAACCAGTAAGAATCTGTCCACAGTATTATCATCCAACTTGTTGATCAGACCTTCAACACGAATGACCAACCAAGTACGAGAATGTGTTTTTTATGCCCTCTCCCCTCCTAAAAGGAGGGAATCTTGAGATCTCCACTCCAAAAGATCTCTTCTACCTGGTCTAGGCACATTGATCTTCATTCAGTGACTCATTGTGACCATTCCATTTCAAAGAGTTTTTGTTGGTTATGAGAATATTTTAGACAATTCAATATACATGTAAACTAAGAGATAATGCCTATAGAATCAACATAATGATTTAACTATGAAAAAATAGTTGATTCAAAGATATATGTCTATTGCATAGACTCAATAGTGCATAAGCAACAATAGACAACAATGTGCAATTAAGATAAATATTAGATATAGATTGTAACTTAGAGGCTAAACTAACCTAATCTAATAGAATGATAAAAAAAGGGAGACAAAAAGATAGAAGGGTAGGGATAAAAGAGAATAAAGAACCTGATTTCTAATGTAAACCAACCTAATTCTATTGAGTAGACAAATCTCTCGATAAAAACTAGTCTTTAGTTGATCCAGATATAGGATAACTCTAACTAAGGATGGTGCAAGAGTCTATGGGATAAATTAGTAGAGCCAATAAGGAAAACATGGTCACCATATACATGCACAAAATAAGTCCATCAAATTATAAATCTATTAGATAAAGTTATTTATATTAAAGAGATTAATTAGAATTCATCAAATACTCATCTGAGTTACAAACATGGCTTCCAAATAGCCTTGACTTAGAAATTTAAATGAAAAATTAGGGAAAGTGCATGAAAGAAATGATTTATTTGCTTAGCTAGGGAGAACTAGCTAGTTTGGTCCACTAATCTATATATTTTAAGGGAACCAACCCTTATTACAATGCAATAGATTATTTATATAGGTGTGCTGACATGAGGATTTAGGACTCAAATTCAAATTTTTAATTAATGGAGTAGTTACAATCATTATTGATTAAGGGAATGTGGTTAGGACTCTGATAAATTGGAGGCATGTATAGGATTTATGTAATTAAAACTATGATCTAATTTAATATTTGTAGTTAAAAGAAATTGGGATTGCATTTAGATAACTAGTCACCCATATCTTGCATAGCTAAAACCATGCCTCTTTAAAGAAATGTTTTATCATTTATGCTTCTATGTTCAATCCTAATGTCCATGCCACCTATTGAATAATGTTTTTTATTAGTAGTGTATTAAATTTCAATGTTGTTTGATCATTTATTTGTGATAAAAACAATTATAACTTAATTCTATAAATCAAATTGGATGAATTGTCTATTCTTGGCTTTTGATGATTTTGGCAACCAAACAAACTTTTAAACTTAAGTTTGAGTTTTGGATAACTACGTAGCCAATGTGTCTTGTTTTTATTGATTTATTTTCATGTGGATCCTTCATGATCTTCCAATGCTAAAAACAATGCTTCAAATCCATGATGACTATTTATATTGAGGTAAATTGAGTTCTCACCACATAGTGTCATCTACCTTACTTGAAGATCTAAGACACTGCTTGGTACATGGACTGCCCTAGGGCTATATAGTAGTAAGATTTTTCCACTCTTAATCACACACTTGCTTCAAGATTATTATTTTTTATGAAAATCTTTGAGATAGTGGTTCACCAAGGTAGTGCCACATGAAAGCATCCCACTAACCTGCTTTCCAGAAACTTGCCAACATCACTATTTTGTACAAATCTTTCAAGGATAACAATCACTAGGATTTATCCATGTAATGCAATCCTACTACCTTACTTGACCATAAGCTTTGCATTAAATAGTTCTGACAAGGATGAATAGGTTTTTGAAATATTGACACTTGGTAACATCCCACTATTCAGTACACCTGGATATTTTCTAATGTAAAGCCTACCAAATAAACTTTTAAAATAGACTAATCTCGTAAGATGATGAAAATGTGCCACATGGATCTAACAACTCCTTCAAAGAATCAGATAAGTCTCGTTGAGCATAAATTTTGCATGTGGATCCAAGTAACTTATACAAAATAGACTAATTATTGAAAGCTTTTTGGAATAGGCTCGGGATGTCGAGACCTGTAAAAAGTTGCCATGTGGTGTCAGATAAAGAATAATCACCTATGGATAGAATAAGTAAATATCAAGTTAGTAAATTAAAATTTGAAAAGCCAATGACTAAGTTTATTCAAATGAAAATGGTTATGTATTTTGAAATATAACAAATAGGCACAAAAATTTAGTAAAATAAATCTATTTTTAAAATCAAATTTCATTCATTTTAATGAAACTAACTAAGGAAAGGATAAAACCTTATAACCATCTAGCCATCTTAGATCAAATTAAAATAGAAATGGATTAAATTTGCTAAGAAAAATTAGTAGAAAACTCAAATAGTTAGATAATTTACACAAAACTAAGGTGCAATAGTATAAAAGGAAGATTTAGGTGTGTTTCAAAACACAAGTAAAATAGACTAACACTTAATGAATTTATGTAAATTCAGGTATTTAAAATTAATGCAGCCTAAATGTGATTTCCATGCCATGTTTTTATGCAAGTTTATTATTATCAAGCTTGGTGAAAACAATGAAACACACTTAGATTCAAATATTCACATCTAGAAAAACATTTACAAGAAGACAATTTTAAACAAGAAACCACCAATGAACTATTTAAGGTATAATATCAAACTACAAAGCAAAAAGAGCATCCTTGATTTCATTTTGAAAATGGGACGTGTTGTGCAAGAAAAAAAATGGTGACTCTTGCTGAGAAATAGCCTTGAGCCTTTAGAAAATCTAGAATATTTGATTTAAACAAAAATTAAAAATTATTAGTTACAAACAATCACCTAGAACAAACCAAAATTGAAAGGTACTAAAGTTTATAGGAATAAGTGACAAACTAAATTAAAAATCTAGTCAAAGACCATTTAAGTGTATGATCACGTGATTAATTCACTTTATTTATATTCACATATAGTAATTCAAATTGTACTAAGACTAGAAATACTAAAGAAAAATGATTTTATAGTTTATACTGGGGGAATAGTGGCATGAGCATTGCTCTTTTGTCAGCCAGTCATTTATAGCCCTGATAGAGGTACATGTGGTCCTGTACAAAGTCCTTTATACACTTATAATGACGCTGGAAAGCCTATGATGGAGGCTGCTAAGATAACCCTTTCGAACAAACTTTTTTTTTAAATTTTATATTTTACTTCAATTATTTTTGAAAGGAGATTTTGCATTTTCTTCCATAGAGGGTTGGGAACCAATCCATGGGTAAAAGGAAATCATCAAGTTCATGAAAACTCGAGACAAAAAATAATCTAAGTAATTGGTTGAAGTGCATGGAGATATAACTTATATTATATCATTCTTAGTTTGCATCTCCATTGGCATGACTCTTTCATTTAGACTATCGGGCTTATGATCTTCTATTTAAATCTTGGACATCCTTGTTGCCTTGATCATGTAACATGTTGGCATTAAGAAATCATGGATGGTTATGATGTCATCATTAGAATTCATGATCTCCTTATCTTCTTATAACTCATGATCAGAGAGGGAATCCTCTTCATTCAGGCATAAATATTCTTGACTTCCTATTTTAGGATTGACTCCCTTTACTACTGGGAGGAACACTTGGCTATTGCCATTGATTTTTCATCCATATTAAATAATTTTTGGAAATATATGAGAATGATCATAGGATAAGAATGATTTAAGTTCATAACATTCATCTTCCTCATCCAGTTTCTTCAATTCTTCTAGTTGTTCATGTGGATGACTTCAAGAGAAGTTAGATTGCTTGTTATATGCAGTTAACTCTTCATCAATTTATTTTTTGGCCACCAAGTCATCTTATATAACTATTTATTCCTCATATTTGGATTTAGTGTCACCACTATTACATTCTTCAAAAAATAGTTCAGGGTTTTGAAATGAGACATCATCAGTATGCATGATCATCTTAACATTGGTAGCACAACTAGGTTCATAAACTTTAAATCGTACACTAGGGTGTGTAACCTCACAACTTGGATTGTGCATTCTTGTAGATTCTCTTGTAAAAAATGTTATTTTATTAGATTTAGAAACCAAAGATATTGAATCGCTAAGATAAAAATAAGAAGTCTATTAATTATAAACAGAATTAACTAAGTTACATTCATTAAAAGAGTAAGTAAGACCCTCATTTGTCATATAAAGGCTTGGTTGGATGAAGGCTTGGGCTAGTGCCTCATTTTGAGGCACATATTGGTCCACAAGATGACTTATAAGTATGTAACTCAAAGTATACTAGTCATAAATGCTATGTTGTTCCAAAGAATAAGAAGGGTTAGTATTAGATCTCTAACTCACTAACTGTTGTTCGAGATTGACAACCTCTTGATAGACCAATGCTAATGATGTTAGAGTAGATGGGTTTATTTTAATGAACGTAACAGTCAAAGGATCTAAATAATTGAATTAAAATGATATAGATGCAACCTCTACTTATAGGAAAATATCCTTCTACCTAGTAAATAGTTGTTGGAATCTATATTTGAACATACTAATTAGTTCATTGCACTCTTTAAGATATATAGTAAATTGATAAAATAAGATAGAAGGGTTAATGAGTACACTAAAATGGTTAAGGAACAGGTTCTCAAAGATGGCTGAGGTGGTGATTCACCTTTATAGTAGACCAAGGTACTAAGAATATATTGTTTGATCTAGCAATAAGATGAATATACGACAAGCCACATCCTCAAGTTAAATATGCCTTCTAATAATGGCTTCATTAAAAGTCTGAAACACAACTCTAGCAGTCTTAACCCCACCATGGTTATGCTTCTCACAGAATTTATGTGGAATTTTAGGCAAGTCATAGGAAGGTCTTAGAATATTAAAAAGATGATTACATAATGCTAGCTATGCAATGCCATTGGAAGACTCATATTATCTTTTTCCTAGTATAAGAAACTAAATAATAGCTATAAAACCTTTTAAAAATAAATAATAAGTCTAAAAAAAGTTAGTTCAGGATATCCTTTTAGCACCAGAATATTGATAAGTCCTTGAGTACAAATGATTAGCCAACTATAGGAAAGTGTTTTTTATGCACTTGTCCTTCCTAAAAGGAGGTAAATACCAAGATATCCAATCCCCAAGGTCTATTCTACCTAATATAGGTTCATTAATATTCATTTAGTGGCTCATTATGACCATTCAATTCTAAGGGGCCTTTGTTAGTTACTAGAATGTTTCAGATAGTTCAATATGCATGTAAATTAATATCTAATACTTGTTTATTCAAGACAATGATTTAAATATGAATAAACAAATTATTCAAAGATATACATCTATTACATAGATTCAATAGTGCATAAGCAACAACAAATAAGATCATACAATTGAGATAAACATTAGATTCAAATTACAACTCAGAAGCTAAACTAACCTAATCTGATAGACTGAGAAAAAGAGAAAAAGAGAGAAGGGTAGAGATAAAATAGAATAAAGAGCTTGCTTTCTAATGTAGACTAGAATAGTTTCATTGAGCAGACAAATCCCTAGATAAACCAATCCTTAGTCTAGCTAAACCTAGCATAACTCCATATAAGGATGGTGAAATAGTATGTGGGATGAAGTAGCAAAGACTAATAAAAACATGGTCACCATATACATGTGTATACCAAGTCTATCAATGAAAAAATTTTAGGATAAAAATATTTATATAAAAGGTATCAATTAGGATTCATTAGATACTCATGTAAGTCACTAGCCTCGACTCAGAAATCTAACTAAGAAAGTAGGGAAAGTGCATGAAATAGATTATTGATCTATTTAACTCAGGATAAACAACTAGTATATTCCACTAATATATTATATTCTAAGGGAGATAACCCTTATTAAAATTTAATATATGATCTTATATAAGTGTGTAGTCCTAAGGGGTTAGAACTCAAATTCAAATTTCCTACTAATGGGGTAGTTAAAAACATTCATTGTTGATAAAGGGAATGTGGTTGGGACTCTGATAGATTATAGGCATGAAAAGGATTTGTGTATTTGAAACCATGATTTAATTAAATTTTAGTAGCTAAAATAAATTGGGATTGCATCGAGATAGAAATCCACCCATGTCCTACAAAGATTAAATCATGCCTCTTTAAGGTGATATTTTATCTTTTATGCTTTTGCACTCTATCTAAATGTACACGCCACCTCTTGACTCATGTTGTTATTTAGAAATGCATTGAATTCAATTTTTATTTGATCACTTATTGGTGAGATTTAAATTTAAATATGATTTTGTCAATCAAATTTGATGTGTAGTCCATTCTTAGCTTTTGACAGTTTTGATAACTAGATGGGTTGTCAAACCTAAGTTCAATCTTTTGTTGGTTGTATAGCCAATGTGCCATTTATTTATTAGGTTATTGTTATGAGGATCCCTCATGCTATTCTACTACTTGAAATGAGGCTTAAAATACATAATGACTATTTATATCGTGGTGAAGTAAGATCTTACCACATGGTGTCATCTAGCTTACACAAAGATCTGGCATGTTACTTGGTTGCATGGTGTTAGGAACCTATGTCCTACCCTTCTCTTTGAATTATTAATGTATAAGTAACTATTCAAATATATCCTCTTTAAGGCATCCCTTGAGCATATTTTTATCATCCCACATACATGCGAAATAGTAGTTGTTATAATAGATTTAGTATTTGAGTAAGTGTTGAGGCCCAAGGAAGGCATCCTCAAATATTATTGTATTGAGCTTGCTCAATGGAGGTTGCCCCTTTGAATTTCCCTATGATATAAAATTTATTTTGAATTATTTTCCAAATTTCATTTCGTTGTTCATTTATTTTTTGTAGTTCATAAATTTGTATACAAAGATCTTTAAAACTATTATCAAAGCACTTTCTTGACCTGTCAGTATATTTTGGAGAATTTTTTTCATTAGTGGATTTATAAGAGCTACACCATTTATAAAAATATTTTTCCTTGCCTATATTTTTGACATATTCATTATAGGTTTGGATAAGTGTAAAAACCTCTTCACATAACTATTAGTAGTACTTGGGCATATGCCCTAAAATTCATTGTGAGGAGTACCACAAGAACCCTAAATTAGTTGGTCCATTGGGAGGACCTTCTAGTGAAAATAGCAATGATGCCATCCCCATTGAATAGTTTACACCCATGAGGTAATCCAAGAGCTATTGATTTCAAGTAAATCCATGGCCAAAATATTTTTGGAGAGCAATACTCATTTAAACAACATTGGTGGCCAGAGAGATTCCTTAAAACATTTAGGTAGACAAACAAACTTTGGGCCCATACCCAATATAATAGTTTCATAATACCAACAATAGAGTGATCATAATTGAGAAGAGTTGGTCATTGTGTGCTTGTAGACATTTTTTTACTGGAAAAACCAATTGACAATCAATTTTTCAAAAATAAAATCTATTTTCACCATATCTATCCCTCTATAGTTGTGTTGACTCTTAAAATTTCCTAAAACACCTAAAATTCCATTTTGCACATTTTTTCCTGGAGGATCCATATCCAAATTGTAATTCTATTAGCCAAAATGTCAATTTTTTATTTTTCTGGGTTTTGGCATAACTTCTTTAGTTTTTTTTCCTCCTTTGAAAATTTCCCACAAGGATTTTTTTTTTAGATTTCTCATTACGATTCTAAAATTTCCCTTACCTTCCTCAATACTAACCAAGAGGTGAGAAAACTAGTAATAGTATATTTACCCCTTCCAATTAAGCCCAAATTAAAAAATTTCCTTACTGATCATATATTAAAACACATTTTTCTATTCATTTCCAAAAAAAAATTGGTTATGGCATGCAGGCACAAAGATTATGGAGGAAGAAATCACCACATTGAAATCACAGGTCACTACATTAATTGATATGAAGTGTGAAGTGAATCAGAAAAATAACCTTATGCTCAACAAATTACAGAAGGAGTCTTCTTTAGATAATAGTTTCTCTTCTCCCTCCACATCACATGGACCGAAGATGAACTTTTCATTGTTCAATGGTATAAATCCTACATGATAGATATATCAAGGTGATAAATTCTTCAAAATTCACAATACTTATTATATCAACAAAGTCTCAATTGTTTCCTTCCACTTGGAAAAAGAATCACTCCAATGGTACTACTAGTATCTCAATTCAAATGATTAACCTAATTGGAAAACCTTTACATCCTTCGTTTTGGGCAGGTTTGGTCCCTTGGCATTGGAGGAATTTACATGATCTCTCACCAAAATTCACCAGATAGGCACCATTCATGATTATCAGATTGGATTTGAGAAATGGTGAATCACACTAAAGGCTTATCAAATGACTTCTTTAAGAGTTATTTTATTAGTGGCCTCAAAGATCCAATCTACTCAGAGGTGAAAATGTTTCATCCCAACAACATGGTGGATGTCTTGGTTCTAGATAAGTTAGTAGAAGATAACTATCAGTGTAGCATCGATCCCTCACTTTCCCACCTATAAAGAACACAATGAACAAGTGAAAAGCCACAACCATGCCAGTCAAACACCTTAATGAGGTAGAGATGTGGGATCATAAGGAAAAATTATTATGTTATAATATTTATGATAAATGGGTTAACATTCATAGGTGCATCACACAAAATGTCTACTTTCTAGATGTGGAATCATCTCTAAAACATGACAATGAGCCTAATATCCAAGATTTCTAAGATGTTTAAGTAGAACAAATACCCTTGTAGGACTTAATGGCTCAGGAGACAACCTAATATAAATATACATGCACTATTAGGTTTTACCGCCCTTAAAACCATGAAGGTCAAGGTTTTATTTAAAAATATCCCTCTCATAATCCACATTGACTCTGGTAGTACTCACAATTTCATTGATCCCCACATTGCTAAGCATGTAGATTGCTTTGTACACCCTTGTTTTAGCTTTGAAATCATGATTGATAATGCAAGAACATTTCAATGTAATGGGAAGTGTTAGAATGTGTGTATCATGATAAGCGATTACATTCTTCACTTATATATGTTTTCCCTACCCTTCAGAGGATGTGATGTGGTCTTAGGGGCATAGTGGCTCTGCACATTGGGACCTATTCTATGGGATTTCTATGATATTTGGATGTAGTTCAAATATATTGGATATAATCACACCTTAAAAGGATTATTTACCAAATATGCTCACATCATCAGTTCCCTTTGAATGGAATTTTTTTTGAATAAAGGCTCAAATGGAGTCATTATTGAGTTGCACTCCATCTAACTCCATCTCCCTACTGCTACTAAATACCTTGCTGATATACAAGCTATCCTTGACAATCATGCAACTATTTTTATAGATCTAATGGGGTTTCTTCCTTCATTCCCTGAATATCATCACATTCTGCTCTGTCTAAGAATCATCCCACCCAACATTTGGCCATATTGCTATCCACATTTATAAGATACTAAGATTGAGTAGATAGTATGGGAACTCCTCAAGTGTAGATTTTTTTGACCCAACACTAGCCCATACTCCTCCCTAGTGCTTCTTTTCCCCAAAAAAGATGGCTTGTTTCACCTTTGCATTAACATTATTTCCATTAACTAAAGGGAGTATAAAGATAGTGAAAACAATTCCTTTACACTAACCTTGAGAGGAGAATATGAAACCAAGTTGAAATATTACATAAATGATAAGAAAAACCCTATATATACATACAATAGCATACAATAATAAGTGATATACATGGGGAAAACCCTTTTTGGAAAAACACCCCACACTCCAAAGTAGCTTAATGAATTATCCAATCATCAAGATTACAACACACTTATAGAGAAAGCCTTCATAGGAGCACCACAGTATGCAATACTTAGGAGAAAAATTGGTCTAATGTAGCTTCAGTGCCTTTGCACAACTCTCAAACTTATAAGATTAAAAACAAACTTAGCTTCCAATTTCCTTAACTTCAAAGGAGACTCTATATATATCTATATATATATATATATATATATATATATATACATGTATATGTATATATATGTATATGTATATATATGTACATATATATATATGTATATGTACATATATATATATACATATATATACATATACATATATATACATATACATATATATATACATGTATATATATATATATATACATACATATATATATATATATATATATATATATATATATATATATATACATATACATATATATACATATATATATATATACATATATATATATGTATATATATATATGTATATATATATATGTATATATATATATGTATATATATATGTATGTATATATATATATATGTATATATATATATATATGTATATATATATATGTATATATATATATATGTATATATATATATATATATGTATATATATGTATATGTATATATGTATATATATGTATATATGTATATATATATATGTATATATATATATATGTATATATGTATATATATGTATATGTATATATATATATATATGTATATGTATATATATATATGTAAATATATATATATATATGTATATATATATGTATATATATATATGTATATATATATATATGTATATATATATATATGTATATATATATATATATATATAATGAGGAGATAAGAATAAAGAGATAACTTCATGAGAAAGACACAAACTCACCACCCTTAGTGGAGTGACTATTTGAGCATAGTGGTAATCTTGTTGTCTTCTACAAAGGTCAAAAAAGGGATCCTGTACTATCCATATGCATCCAAGACTTATCCTCCACTCACACATGATTCTAAAACTAAGTTCTCCACTCACATATGGATCCAAGACTTAGTGATCCACTTTCACAAGCTTCCAAAACTTGTCCTCCACTCACACGTGACTCTATAATATTTCAAAAGATTCTCCACTATCTTTTGACTTCTCCTTCCACTAAAAATCATGGTTCCACTTAAAATTTCAACCCATTTTCATTCTCTTATCATTTTCCACCTAAATCAAAATCATGTGCATCACAAAAGATAACCACTTGCCTCCTTGGTGGAGTGGTAAGCCCCACTTCCACTCACATGAACTTACATGATGTAGATTCCTCCATGGGCCATGCCAACTCATCATTATTCCACATCACCTGGGATCCACCACTTAGGACCCACTATGGGCCCACATCCTGAGACTCACCAAGGGCCCCACTACCATGTCACCATGAATAGTGACCTATGAATAGTGTCTTTAATTTTTAAGGTTGAGACACCTCATTTGCCAAAATTCTCCCACATATCACACACATTGCAAGACCCAAATAAATCATTCCAACATGATCTTAACAACTAGGGGCCAATAGGCCCATGGACTTTGAACACCATCTGAACTTCTTTGTACTCACGGGCTTAGTCAATGAATCTACAACATTCATTAATGTCTCTACCTTTATCAGCTTCACCCTACCATCCTCGACCATGTCTCTCATAAAATGATATTGCACATCAATATGTTTGGTCCTAGCATGAAAATTCGGATTCTTTACTATGAAAATAACACTCTGACTATCATAATAAACTATCACTACACCCTATTTTAACCCAATATCTGAACACAATATCTTAATCCAAATGGCTTCCTTATAGGCATGAATATATGCCATATACTCTACCTCTATAGTGGATAAAGTGACCACAACCTATCACTTACTCATCTAATTTATTGTACCACCAAAAAATGTAAACACATAAGCACTGGTGGATCTTCTTCTATCAACATCACCTACCCAATCTGAATCCATATAACCAAGTATGTTAACAAGATGTATATATCCAATCATGTTACTATGATAATATAAGGAATAATTTGAGGTACCTCAAAAATATCTAAAAACACTTCTAATTGCATCCCAATGAAATCTACCAAGATTAGACATATAATGGCAAAGAACTCCCATTACTTGGGTAATGTCTAGTCTAGTACAAGCTATAAAACACATTAGACTTCTAATTGCACTCTGGTAAGCCACTTTGCTCATGTCTTCCATCTCTGATGGGGATGTAGGACATTTTTCTATAGATAACTTCATTCCAATTGAAAAAGGAACACACAATGGTCTACAATCTTGCATGTTAAATCTCTATAGAATCAAATTCACATACTTACTCTAGACAAACCATAGCTTTTTGTTCTATCTCTCTCTCTTAATATCCATCCCAAGAATGTGTCCCATAGTACCAAGATATTTCATCTCAAAATTTTCTGAGATTTGGGATTTAAAATCTGAAATCAAAACTTTCCCATTACCAACAAATAACATATCATCAACATATAAGGTAATAACCAATAAATGATCACCATTAGTTTTATAATAAACATAATGATCAGATTTAGACTGCTCAAACCCCAAACTCAACACATGTGTATCAAATTTTTGGTACCACATCCTAGGACTCTTCTTGAGACCATACAAGGATTTCTTCACATTGAAAACCAAATTTATTTTACCTTTCACCACATACTACTTTGGTTGTGTCATATAAATTTCCTCCTCCAAATCACCATGAAGGAAGGCAGTCTTCACATCCATTTGCTCAATCTCTAAATCATGAGCTTCTGCAATAGAAATCAAGAATCTAATGGATGTAATTTTAGAAATAGGAGAAAAAATCTCATTGTAGTCAACACCCTCAACCTAAGAGTATCCTTTTTCAACCAACCAAGATTTGTACTTCTCAACATTGCCATCTGAACCAATATTTTTCTTGAACACCCATTTGCATCCAATGGGCTTACGTCCTTCAAGTAATGGTACAAGGTTCCATGTATCATTTTTTTCAAATATTCCATCCCTTCCTCCATAGAAACCTTCTAGGACTCTACATCATTTATACCCAAAACTTCTTCTGCGGACCTTAACACAAAGGTTTTCAAACATCCCACAACTAACAACACAATGAAGGTTCCCACAACACAAAAATATATTATTAAAGCAAATTAAGCACCATTTTTTGGTCGCCCACACAAAAAAATATAATATTGAGGCAAAGCAAGCATGATTTTTTTTTTATTAGCCAAATAGAAAATTATATTCTATTTGAAAACAAATGATGCCCAACAAATGTGTGGAGAGAATGCTGCCACGTAGAAAATTTGTTAAAATTTAATTTTTTACATCTTTTATGACATCATGTTGAATGAGTGCATGGAGAGGTTGGTGTGAGGGTGTGACATCAGATTAGTTTTTTTATTTATTAATTTTAAAAAATTATATAGGAGCAATGATCAAATGGAGAGGATTTAAGAATCATAAAAGTAATTTTTAGATATATTGAAGAGGTATATTTAGAAGTATTTGAATAGTTTGTAAGGAACAAGTTATAAAAGAAGATAAAGTAAAATAAAGTAAATAAAAATATTCATTGTACAACTAATATAATATTATATTATTATGGTATCATTTTTATTGACATAAATATAATGGTTTATTAATTTTATATTTAAAAGTATTCAAATAGTTTTTAAGGGATAAGTTATTAAAAAAAAAAGATAAAGCGAGATCAAATAAATAAAAATATTCAATGTACAACTAAATAAATATTATATTATTATAGTATCATCTTTATTGACTTCAAACTCATGGTTTATTAATTTTATATTTAAAAGTATTAGTAAAGGATAAGTCATAACAGAAGATAAAGGAAGATAAAAAATATAAATATATTCATTGTACAACTAATCAAATATTATATTATTATGGTATCATTTTTATTGACATAAATATAATGGTTTATTAATTTTATATATTAAATTCTTAATCTTAAATAAATTTATGTAAAAGATGGAGAGAGATATCGTTCTCGAGGTGTCTATTCAACTTTTGTCACAAATTAAATATGATATAAGTAGAATAGACATTTTGAGAATGATATCTCTCGATCTCTTTTATATTTATCTAAGATGATTATGGTAGCATATCTTCAACTATTTCAATAAATTGGTGGGCCCCATTCCCATTTCAATTTCTATCTCTCAAAATAAAAAGAAAATGTTGGAGTAAAATTATTTATGATAAAGTTTTATAATTAAAAAAGGTGTTTTTAAACATTTATAAATACATTTTTTAATATTTAATTATGCTTCTAAATATGTTTTATTATTTCAAGTAGGATCTATCTCTTCACTACATTTAAGATTTACTTTTATGATTATAAAATATTTAATCTTAATTTATTTTTCTAAAGTTAATTCTGTAAAAATATTATTATCCAAATGAGTTCTACCATGTATTACACTCCTAAGAAATTAAACTCAAATCTGAAATCTTTATTCACTCAAAAAATCAATCCCACATTAATTTGTAGTCTTAGTCTGGAATAATATATAAATCCAATAAACCATTATTATTATGTCATAAATGTAATGTTATAATAGAAATGGCATTTATACTAACATAATGGTTTATTTGTTGTGAACTTTCCATCCTCCCATATAAAGTGGCTAACAAAATATCTGAGTGATAGTTTTTATTAGGGTTCTCCACAAGTAGGAATCTATGCACAATATTATCATCCAACTTATTGATCAAACCTTCAGCATGAATGACTGACTAACTACGAGAAAGTGTTTTATATGCATTTGCCCCTCCTAAAAGGAGGTAATCTTGAGATCTCCACTCCACAATATCTCTTCTACCTAGTCTAGGTGCACTGCTCTTCATTCAGTGACTCATTATGACCATTCCATTTTAAAGAGTTTTTTTTTTCTTACGGGAATATTTTAGACAATTAAATATATATGTGAACTAAGAGATAATGCATATATAATCAACATAATGATTTAACTATGAATAAATAGTTAATTCAAAGATATACATCTATTGCATAGACTCAACAGTGCATAAGCAACAATAGACAACAGTGTGCAATCAAGATATATTTCTAAATATATATTTTATTATTTAAGTATGATTATAAATATGTTTTATTATTTCAAGAAGGATTTTTATCTTTACTATATTTAAGAATTACTTTTAGGATTTTAAAATATTTAATGTTATTTTTTTCTAAAGGCAATTGTGTAAAAATATTATTATCCAAATGAATTCTACCATGTATTACACTCCTAAGAAATTATACTAAAATCTAAAATATTTATTCACTCAAAACATTAATCTTGCATTGATTTGTGGGCTTAGTTTGCAGTAATATATAAATCCATTAAACCATTATTCTTATGTCATAAAGGTAATGTTACAATAGAAATGGGATTTCTACTAACATAATGGTTGATTTGTTGTGAACTTTCCATCCTCCCATAAAAAGTGGATAAAGAAATATCTAAGCAATAGTTCTTATTAGGTTTCTCCAACTAGTACGAATATGTCCACAATATTATCATCCAACTTGTTGATTGTACCTTTAACACGAATGACCAACCAACTACAAGAAAGTGTTTTTTATGCACTTACCCCTCCTAAAAGGAGGGAATCCTGAAATCTTCACTCCAAATTATCTATTTTACCTGGTCTAGGCACACTGATCTTCATTCAGTGACTCATTGTGACCATTCCATTTCAAAGAGTTTTTGTTGGTTACAAGAATATTTTAGACAATTCAATATATATGTAAACTAAGATCTAATGCCTATAGAATAAACATAATGATTTAACCATGAATAAATAATTGTTTCAAATATCTATGTCTATTTCATAGACTTAATAGTGCATAAGCAACAATAGACAACAGTGTGCAATCAAGATAAATATTTGATTTAGATTGCAACTTAGAGGCTAAACTAACCTAATCTATCAGAATGATAAAAAAGAGAGAAAAAAATAGAAGGGTGGGGATAAAAGAGAATAAACAACCTAATTTCTAATGTAGACCAACCTAATTCTATTAAGTAGACAAATATATTGATAAAAACTAGTCTTTAGTTGATCCACACCTAGGACAACTCCAACTAGGGATAATGCAATAGTCTATGGGATAAATTAGTAGAGCCAATAAGAAAAAAATGATCACCATATACATGCACAAAATAAGTCCATCAAATTATAAAGCTATCAGATAAAGTTATTTATATTAAAGGGATTAATTGAAATTCATCAGATACTCATGCGAGTTATAAACATGGCTTCCAAATAGCCTCGACTTATAAATTTAACTAAAAAAGAAAGGAAAGTGCATGAAATAAATGATTTATCTACTTAGCTAGGGAGAACCAGCTAGTATGGTCTACTAATCTAATATATTCTAAGGGAATCAACCCTTATTACAATGCAATAGCTTATTTATATAGGTATGCTGACATGAGGAGTTATGACTCAAATTCAAATTTCTCATTAATGGGGTAGTTACTAAGAATAGACAAAGGTACTAAGAATAGGTTGTTTGATCTAGTGATAAGATGAATATGTGACAAGCCACATCGTCAAGTTAAATATGCCTTCTAATAATGGCTTCATTAAAATTATGTAACATAACTCTAGCAGTCTTAACCCGACCATGGATATACTTCTCAAAAAATATATGTGGGTTTTTGGGCACTACCCATTTGGACCCCTCCTCTAATATTCTAAGGGACAATGTGGCCCTTTCACATTGGGTAGGTATAATAAAAGGATTGGAGATGCTACCATTTTTGAAAGGTTTTATAGGTTCTTGGTGTCCATATTTTGGTTTTGTGATAGGTGGATGACCAGCTCTGAGATTCTAGATTGGCAGGGATCTAATCATTAGCTAATCAAATTTTCTACTTGCCTAGCTAATTTTTCCAAAAATAAGTCTAATAGATTTTAACTCATGTGGCTTTGAGATGTGTCACTTCATGATCTTGTTCTTAGCTGGTGGCACTCTAGGAAGCTAGCTTATGGCACTGTAATGTATTCCTTCATAAAGAAACTTCAATACATCAAGTATATGTTGAAATGGTGGAACAGAAACCATTTTTGAAATGCTTTTTAGGCTAAAAGGGCTTCTCAAGAGCACTTAGACTCCATAAATTAGTAGATCTAAGACTAGGAGTTTTCTAAGGACTTGATTATGTTAGAGGCTATGCTGGTCAAGGAGGTGGAGGATTGGGAGCTTCATGAGGAAATTTTCTATAAGAAAAAGTCCCACATTGATTTACTATAGGAAGGTGATAGGATTACCTCATATTTCACAATTCAATGAAGGATAGAAGGCAAGGTAATATCATTTCTTATCTTTCATCCCTAGAGGGGGTCCTTCTCTCTTCCTCTACTAAGATTTTAAAAGAGTCTATTCACTTTTTTTGCTATATTTTGGAAGACTCCCCTCTTACCTACAAGGATGAGGCTTCAATATTATCTTGTATTCCTCCTTTGGTGACTAGCGAAATGAATGATTCTCTTCTCAAACTGATCACCTTGATGGAATTAGAGGATATAGTGTTTTAGATGAAGAAAGGAAAAACTCTAGGACCTGATGGTTTTCGTGTTGAGTTTTTTTAGGAGTTTTGGGAGGTAATCGATCTCAACCTTGTTGAGGTTGTCCAAGAGTCTCATACGAATAATAAAATGTTGAGATTCATGAATTTCATCTTTCTTTCCCTTATCCCTAATCAAGAGGGAGCTAACTCTTTAGATATTTTTATACCAATTGCCCTTTACAATGTGGTGTACAAAATAATTACTAAGTTGATTGTAAAGCACCTGAAATTATGACCAAGGGTTTTCTAAGGACTTGAGTATGTTAGAGGCTATGGTGGTGAAGGAGGTGGAGGAGTGGGAGCTTCACGAGGAAATTTTCTAGAAGTAAAAGTCCCACATTGTTTGGCTATAATAATGTGATAGGATTACCTCCTTTTTTCACAATTCAATGAAGGATAGAAGGTCAGGTAATATCATCTCTTATCTTTGATCCCTAGATGGGGTCATTTCTTCCTCTGTTAAGATTTTAAAAGAGTCTATTTATTTTTTAACTATATTTTTGGAAGACTCCCCTCCTACCTATGAGGATGAATCTTCAATCTTATCTTGTATTCCTCCTTTGGTGACCAGTGAAATGAATGATTCTCTTCTAAAACCGATCACCTTGATAGAGATGGAGGATATATAGTGTTTTAGATGAAGAAAGGAAAAGATCCAAGACCTAATGGGTTTCTTATTGATTTTTATCAAGAGTTTTGGGAGGTAATCAATCTCAACCTTCTTAAGGTTGTCTACGAGTCTCATATGAATAAGCAAATGTTGAGATCCATGAATGCCACCTTTCTTTCCCTTATCCCTAAGCGAGAGGGAGCAAACTCTTAGATATTATTATACCCATTTCCCTTTGCAATGTGGTGTACAAAATAATTACTAATTTGATTGTACATCACCTAAAATTTTGGTTAAGCAGGTTTATTTTTTAGGAATAGGGTGGTTTTATTGTAGGTAGATAGATTCTAGATGGAGTTTTTATTATGACTTAAACTATTCATTTTATGGACTCATCTAGAGAGAAGGCTTTTTATATTAACTTGGACATGGCTAAATCTTGTGATCAAGTAAAATGGGTTTTTTATCCAAGATTTTGAAGGATTTTATGTTTGATAGTGTCTGGATTGAGTGGGTGATGAGTTGTGTTACTTCCTTCTCCTTCTCTATGCTTATCAATGGGGAGCCTTTTGATCTTTTTGTTGCATCTAGGGGTCTTCAATAAGGAGATCCCTTATCCCCATATTTATTTATTTTTATGGCTGAGGGGCTTAGGAGATTTATTAAATTTTATGTGGAGCTTGGTCTCATTCAGGGTTGGCATTGGGGTGATAATTCACCCCCCCCCCCAATCACATCTTCAATTTGTGGATGACATAGCTCTGATGGGATTGACTAGAGTGGATGAAGCGATCAACTTGAGGAAGATCTTGGATTATTATTTGGCTACTTTGGGACAAAGCATCAAAAAGAGTAAGTTATGTATATATTTCTTTAACACTCCTAATCTTATTCAATAAATAATTGCTAGAATTCTTAGGTTCCATATTGGATCATTTCCCTTTTTCTACCTTGATATTCCTTTTGTTATCTTCATGATTCCTAGGGTGTTCTGGTAGGATGTTAATGAGAAATTACATCAAAAGGTTAGTCATTGGACTTGTAGGTGGCTTTCTTTTGCTGGTAGAGTGATCCTTTTGAAATATATGGTTTAAACCCTCCCATTAAATAGGTGATTTGTGTTTTATATCCCTACCAACTTTATGAAAGACTTTGAGAGTCTTTGTCATCAATGTCTTTGGTATGGTAGTCTTATTTCGAGGAAGTGGATCGTGGTCAAGTGGGATGATGTGTGTCAACTAAAGTAAGAAGGTGGTTTGGGGTTATGTCAGGTTGATATGAATGGGAAGGCTTTGGTGGCCAAGCTTTATTAGATATGGTTTTCTTAATATCATCAAATTTGGACTAAGATCCTTCTCATAAAATATCTTGGGGATGTGGAGAGTGCTAATGTGCCTAGATTCAATCTTATTGGTAAGGGTTCTATGATTTGGGGTACACTAAAAAGTGAAGCCAAGTTGGTCAAATAAGGGGTTTTTTAGATTTTTAATAGAGGCTTAGAAGCTCTCTTCTAGTTTGATTCTTGGGATGGTTACCCTCCTATCATGTCTTCTCATCCTCACTTTCAAGATTTATGTAGGAATTTTATTGAGGTTGTATGGAGTAGAGTGGTGGATTTCAAAGACCCTGAGGTTCTAGAGTAAGCTATTATGTTTAGGTGGAAGGACCTGCATGAGAGGCCACCAAGGGGTCAATGGAGGAACATCAAGAGTTGGCTTCCATTTTGGCTAGCAAGGTTTATAATTCTCTTCTGGAGAGAGATGTTATTTCTTAGGGTCATGACCAAAAAGGCAAAAAATTTATTTCCTCTTGCTATTATGTGTTGGAAATAGGTTTTTGGGTGTACGGGGGTCCCCTAGTGGAAACAAATCTAGACTAAATTCCCTTAGCCCAAGTGCAATTTTTTTATCATGGCTAGTGGGTTATAATATATGCTTGACCTAAGAGAATCTTTGGAAGTGCATCTCTCAAGACCCCTCTATGTTCATCATGTGCTCCATTAATGATAATATCACTTCACATCTATTTTTTTAATGTTCCTTTGCTAGGAAAAATTGGCATTCCTAGTGGGATGTCTAGAACCAATCGTGTAAACATGCCTCTTCCATGGAAGGATTTTGGATTAGGTTAGGGAACCCTATAGCTAAGACTTCCTTCCTCCAAATAGCTTGGATAGTTGGTCCCAATTTGATTATTTGGCATATCTAGTTGGAGTGCAATCATATAATTTTTTTGGATAAGAAGCTTTAGGTGGGCTAGGTTTAGATGAGAATTTTAGAGGTGCTTTAAGAGACTTTATATGCAAAGTGTGATCTATCAGTCCCTATGGACCCTAGAGATGTAAGAGTGATTCAGACTTTGGGTATTATTGTTTGTGATAGGGATAATCCCAAGCCTTGTTTGGGATAGAGTGCTAGAGGGATGGTTCTAAGGGGAGCTCATTAGAAACCCCCTCCTATCAAGGTTATAACATTTAACACTGATGGGTCCTCTAAAGGCAATCCTAGTCATGTTGGGGTTAGTGGCATTAGCAGGGATAGTTCTAGAGTGGTTGAGTTTTCTTCCTCGATCTATAGATCTCAACACTCTAACAATTGTATAGAGGCATTGGATATCCTTATGGAATTGAAATGGGTGTGTGCTCTTGGTTAGAAAAGGATAATTTGTGATTTTGAGTCTCAAATTATGATTGACTTGCTAAATAAGCATTAATTTGAGGATTTGAATTGGTAGTTAGTAGTGGTGGTTAAATAAATCATTTATCTTGGAGGGGCCCTAGATTCCATCACATTTTTCCATATCTCATGGGAATAGAATAAGGTGGCTGATGATTTGGCCAAATGGGCATCGGAGCAAATGGGGGCTTGGAATATGGATGATTGGGGATGTTTTCCTAAGGATCTTGCTTAGGAATTAGAGGATCTATTTATGGAGGATATGAGATATTTCTTGCGATTTTCTTGATGGCTCTATTATTGGTTTTTGACCCCTGGTGGGTCACTTGTACTCTTGTGCTTTGTACTATTTTCTCAGATCAATAAAGTTTTTACCCTCTTTTTATTTAAAAAAATTACTATGATCTTGGTTTAGAATAGTGACTAAGATCACAAGTTAATGTCCATTTTCCCTAGAATGGTGGTGTCCTGAAATGCATATTCATAAATGTGTCAATATATGGTATTTTTAGTGTGTGGAACCTAGATATTGGGTACATGTATTTAGTTATACTCAAGAATGTATTCAAATAGCCTATTACATGGACTAGGAGTGTAGGTGGGAAACTAAGACTTGGCCACAAATATAGTAGGATTTTATTCAAAACTTTGTTGTTGAGGACATGAATCCCATGCTGTAGAAAGCTATGTAAAATCTAAATATTTTTTTATGTCATGGGCAAGGAGAGGATATAAATAGTGTATAGGAATGACGTTCATTATAATAAATAGTTATATACTTGAATACAACTCTAAAAATTTATAAACCAAGTAAGTAAAAAGTGCAATTTTTGGTGAAACCTTAAAATAGAATCTTGGAAAATGGAGAACATGTATAATCTAGTAGTAGTGATGAATATTTATATTTGAAGGGTTTTTTTAAAACCTATGCGAGAGATAGTGAAACCAAAAAACAAAATTATAAAACAAACTAAAGATGCATAGCTATGAAATTTGAACATTCAATAGAAATAAGGATAGACAAAATTGCAATAATCTATGCCAAGTGGGTCTAGCAAGATATATTAAGAGCTATTAAGGAAAATGATAGGGAACATTAGTAGTGAGTTTGTGAGAAATATTGTGACTTTGGCTGATTATTGGACACAATAAGAGATATCATAAGGTATTTGATCATTTTGATATTATCAATATGTGTTCCCAAAAACGTTTTTAAAAGACAAGGGTGTAAACCCTTCATTGGGAGAAATGTACATACATCTCAAAGAGTGCACACAACCTATCAAGAGTTATAGATATAGGATAAACCTTGAGAAATGGAAAATTAATATAAATAAGGCTAAACATGAGATCAAGTAATTAATTCTAGGAATAAGTAGAGGAAAATAGGGTATGGATGGTAGGAAACAAGTGGTCACTCAAAAAATGGTTAATGATAAATCAATTCAAAGATTACACCTTTCCCAAAGTAGATTAGGCTGTCAAACACTAGTATTGTTCAGTAAAGGAAATTTTTAAAAGAATAAATATATTTTTTTTGTTAGCCAAAGCAATAAATATATTTAGTTAAGTTTAAAATTCATATCACAACGTTCGATGATATTTAAAACAAGAGCATAACAATGTGAAAAGTAACTCAACATAATTCAATGCAAGTTTTAGAATTATTGAATGAATAAAATCTATATAAACACATGGCACATAGATTTTAATGCATATCAAACCCCCTAAAGCACAAGATCCTTTTACAATCTAAGTTTGAACTAGTTATTTAAGTATGAAAAAGTCCAAATTTCACTAGAGAATAGGAAGAATGATTTTATTAGATTTTGTCATACTGTTGGCATACACACAAAAGTAGGATATGGGAATAGGATTAACATTGAGATAGACAAGGTACCATGACCCTGACCCCTTTGATTTTTTTGATATAGTAGAGTTAAATTTTTTCAATGTACATCTAGTCGTTGTTGAAAAATAAGGATCCCTAGGCATGCAACATTAGCTACAAGGGTTGGATGCTAAGTGATTGATAAATTTTTAAAAAATTATATAACTTAAAGAGGTGGTAATGATTCTAATAACTCCATTTAATGAGTTATAAATGTATTTTTTCAAGTATATTATCATATAAATCAGCACAAAAATAAGGATGAGGGAAACAAGACTTCTAACCTAAGGTAAATTCCTCTTTCCATATAAAACCAAAATCCCTCTAATTAATTCAAATATAAGAGATAATTAAGTCACATTATCTGGTATAATCCATCTTGATTCAATATAATATATCATAGTATGAGTGCTCTTTGATTGCATTTCACATAGATTCTAGCAAACCATTAAAAGTGCATTATAAGCAATAAAAGAGGTCATCAATATTACATATTGCATGATATGACTAAATCAAAATCTAAATTGGCTAGAGTTCCTAATGGTCGAGTTGATTTCCAACTCAGATAAGAGTGTTTTGGGTGTATCATATACTTTCCAATACCAATTCTTCATATTAATAGTCTTCTTTAATCAATAGAAGTCTATAGATGGTCATGTCATAGTAGATTGATATAGTTCACCTAAAATTACCTTAAAAAATTTGGCCTAGACTATAACAGATTAGTACTATGCATATTTGGGTTACTTCAATAAATGGTGGACTAAATTCCTACCAATCATTACATCACACCCTAGGGTTCCCACTAATGTAATCTAATACCTTTCACCCACATAGAAATCACCAAACTTCATGATAGAAAAGAGGTGTGACTCCATGGGTTGGCCAAATCATCCCATGTATCATTTCCATTCTTCATCACCATGTTGAATGTGAAAGTAGAAGCTATAAGGTAACATGACTTATTATAATGAACAATGGAACCTCTACATTTTATGGCCCCTAGAGTGTAACAACTAGTGAAAAATCCATTATTAAAAGTGAACACTCAGTAGTAAGAACAACCATAAATATTTGTATCCCCATTTTAAACTTCTACATGGAAGAGTAAGGTGTTAATGCAAAGGAAAACATCATGTCTGCCACAAAAGAAGAAGACTCACAACACCAACCCCTAGATTATTGACATGAATATCCTAAACATTATGACTGAATATGATATTTCCTAGCTTGAAGTAGCCACATAAAAATTGTACAACTCTATGATAGAAAACATACGCATAAAATTGTGAAGAGGAAGAAAAAAATCTTTTAGAAAGTTGTGCACTCTTGCCAAGTGCATAACAACATTCCAAAATTCATATTAGTTAGCATTCCAACACCTCCTAATTCAATCATAGAAGATACTATCACAAATGTAGAAGAGAGAAAAGGTAGAAAAACAACCATCTTTGGAGGAGAAGTGGGAGTTGTATTCTCAGCAACACAAGCTTTCCAACCACAACTAGAGGCAACGTAATGCACAAAGAAATAAGTAGGCTTTCAATATCTAATAATGTGTAGACCCAAAACACACACAATGTTGAATAATTATCTAACCATTATAAAATGCATAGGATCCCTTTTTACACCATAAATGGTGAATGGAATTGAATTTGAAGAAGAGAAAGTAGCATAATAATATGTTGTGGTAGTTAGTGCCTATAAGTGTATAAATAAGGTTCTAGTTTCACTTCTTTGTTGAATGGTGCCAATAAGTAGGCACACATTACTGACATCTTTCCATTTACCTTCCCCTCATCATTCACCAGTTCAATCGAACCCTTCACACCCTCTATATCCCAAATCCCTGTCTCATTTTTATAAGTAGGACATTTCATCTCAAAAGGAGTCTACTTAGGCTAAGATAGAGGAAGGGAAGATTCAAGAGGAATTTGATAAAAGGCCATAAAGGTATAAAGGAAAAATAAAAAGAAATGAGAATCCAAGCACAAGGCTCAAGAATAAGAAGACTAGATTAAGCGACAAGATGTGGAGGGGAATCATAAAGATGAAGAAATCAATGTGTAGAAGAAGAAGATGCACATAAAAATAAGAAACAAGAGAGAGAAGAAGAGGAGAAGAAGAAAAAATAGGAAGAAACTACAATAAATAAAAATGAAAAAGAAGATAAGGAAGCAAAGGAGGCACACTGAAAAAAGTTGAGGTTAAAGAAATAGGTGAAAAAGAAGAGAAAATTAAATAAACCCTATGAAAGTAGGAAGAAGATATTAATGAAAAGGTCGAAGAGCACACTGCCAAGGAGACTATGCAATAAATAGTAAAGACAAATGTAGAAGTAACTAACAAAATAAAATAAGAGCTATAAATAAAGAATAAGGATGAATTCCCAATTGATACATAGAAATCTAAGCAAGAGACTTAAAATCCTCAAATTAGGGAGGTATAATCCAAATCTGGATATTAATGTACTAATCATGTATACTAAATACTTTCACTATATCCAATTGTATGTAATCCATGATTGTATTAATTTTAGTCTAAGTCATTTCATATTTAAAACATCATATCATATATGTTTTAGTGGTAGAGTTAGTGTGGGGGTGATCTAGAAACCTTCATAGTGATGAATTCAATGAGTTTTGGGTCTTGAAATTGAGGGGTTTATCATAGATAGTGGAACCACCCTTATTTTTACCCTGTGATGGTTTTGAAATCACCCTGATGGTTGTGTATCCATTGGTGTTTTCAAGTGGTGGTTATAAAACTTCTCCAACAATTTTGAAACTACTAATCTATATATACACCACCAATTTTGCCACAAGACAAGGCATGATAATGGAAACATATGCAAATGTTTCTAAACCTCAATGACTACTCATTTGAGCTTCTTAGAGGACTCAAAAGTTGGGAGAGCATAAATAAAATTATTGTGCAAGGTAAAAAATATCAAAAATTGCAATGAGAAGTCTCGAAGTGGGATTCACATTGTAAGTTACAAGTTTGAGTCATTTCTTTTGGTGTCTCATTTTTTCTTCGTTGTAGATGATTTGTTCAATTGTATTAAAATTTATAAAAGTATTTTATAAGTGAATAGTAGTCTTGTATAAAATTATTAAATAAAGTAGTAACGGGAATTATATCCATGAAGGCTATGTTTTGTTGTACCTTGTAGATATACTTCATTACATAGTGCAAGGGGAGTGTAATTGCCTCATCTATAGGAGTTATTCCCACTTTGGTTTTCTCCAAGTTAACTCATGTTTATTTTGGGGTTTTATTATGCTTGGGATTCATGTTCATGTACAATATATTGTATATGTCATTTTCAACAATTTTTCATGTATGTTTTAGCATTGCAAATAGCCTAGAACAATGATCTTATAAACATTGTTGAGCTTGGAGTCATATAATCCATTTTGAAGAAGTTGTGTGTGAAATATCCACCTAACTTATAAATCACCTCGATTGATTTCATTTGCCATGTGTCATCGAGAAATTGGTGGAGACATTAATGAAATTATTAATTTATATGGTATGTAAAAAATCTAAAATAAAAACCTTGAAATTGATATCTCTCGATGTATTTTAAATACATTTATTTTATATATATGTATTATTTCATTTATAATTAGAAATGTTGTAAAAATGGTCTTGGATAAAAGAAAGTATTTTGAATTTAATGAAGTAAAAATAAACATAATTATTCCATGTTACCCTTTATATGTATAAATAACTTATTATTATTATTATTATTAATTGTTAATAAAAATAGCTATTCCATATCATATATATATATATATATAACTATAACTTATTAACTCTATATCATGTAGGATGTAAAATATTGGATAAAAATTATATATTTTTTAAGCTTAATAAAATCTAAAAATTTAAATTGTAGATAAGTTTAAAATTGTCCAGAACTTTATAATCCTTGATGAATGTGATCTTGATAAGAGAAATGATGTCTAGAGTTACAAAACGTTACATGCAACGAAAGCTTGATCAATCTGACTAACAAATACACAGTAACAATTTAAGTTACAAATGATCGCGTTATTTGTACCAAAAGCAAAACAAAATGTAAAACATAGTGATCATATGGACTTTTTAAAAAATGAAAGAAAAAGCCTTTCATTTAAGATTTATGTAACCGTTTGATTTGAAATTACATATGACATTAACATTTTACATTAGAGTGTGGAAAAATATTTTTCAAATGTGTAGAGAAAAAAGAAAAATAAAAAGACTGAAATTCTCCAGTGCAATCGTTGAATTTTACACAATAAATATAAGCAGAAAGACAAGTATTTTCGGAGTATGCTTTGAAGAAAAACATGGCAGACAATTTAACATTCATTAAATCTTTACTAAGATTTCAAAATAATATTCTATAGATATTTAAACATTCTATCATTAAATGATTTTTTTTTTTTTTTTTCAAAAATAAATATATAAAACATTTTCAAATCAATTATATATTTTGATTTTTAAACTATTTTCAAATCGATTGTACATTTATTATATATTAATTTGTATATTTATCGTATCTCTTATTTTATAAGACACTCTCAAATCAATTGTACATTTATCATATATTTTCTAGATATTTAAGTTTTCTACTTGTATAATTACATGTTAATAAATATTTTTTTGTTTACAAAAGTAAATTTATTTGATGCCTTTTTCATTGTCAAAGTTATCATTTTAAATCGTCCTTTTAATATTTATTTAGATAAAATTATAATTATTAAAAATACTAAATTTTTAAAGAATTAAGACGAAATATTTTTATAAAAATTGTTATAATTGTATGTTTGACATAATCATTATCTTTCAATTAATACATTAATTCGAAATAAACAAAGAAAATGAAACACATTTTTTATTTTAATACTATAATCATATTTAATTATAATTATTTTGTATTTTCTATTGTATCATGGATAAGATCAGCGACACATTTATGAATAGTAATAATCTTCCGCAACTCTGGTGGGAATTGAACAATACATTCAATTTCTAAAATAAAAAAAATGGGAATCTTCTCATCTAAAATGAATATTAGACTTTATTGAAACGAAACCCAAAAATATTATGATTCACGTCGTCCATTGATATTTTGAACTTATCTAATTTCGCTCAGGGACTTATTTAAGGTAACAAATGTTTTTAACATGAAAAAGTAAGAATGTGCCCAACTCTAAAATATTTGGTGCAAAAGATAAAATGAGAAAAAGAATTTTTCAAAAACCAGGCCAAACCAATTGATGATGCTAAGTAAAAATAATTTCCATTGTTGAAAAAATCAAGAAAGTGGATGTGATATGCTCACCATCTCCTCCTCGATTCTTAAATAATTATTTATGGATCTATGAAAAACAAAGCAAATAGGAAGGGACCAATTTAAATATATACACAAGGTGGGTCAAATACAAGTTCTTAATGGTTTGCATGAGATTAATGGCACGGTGTCTATTACATAGGATAACATTACATTCATAAAAGAATCATTTTTTAGTTTTGATTTAATTGATGATTTTCACATTTTAATTTAAGGTTTTTTTTTTTTAAAAATATATTAAAAATATAATTTTAGCATTATTCAAAGAAGATGAGATAAATTATGAGTACATCAAGATTCACATTGATGAAAAATGTATATGCGATGATGTTGAACATAAACAAGCATAAATTTTTTAAGAGATAAGTCATAGTCAAAAAGAATAATTTTCTACTAATTTTTAAAATCATAAAATTTTAATCCTAAATCAATTATTTTAAAATTATGAAATTTTGATCCTACGTCAATTATTTGAAACCTTTGATAAAAATTTGATATATAAATTAATGGTAACATAATAATAAGAACAACCACAAATAAATAATATTTAATATGTAATCCATGTTATTTGAATTCTAAATATATATTTGAAATCTACTCTTTACATTCAAAAGTGATACATAGTATACTATGATTAAAAGTAATTTTTGCATTCCATATATCTATGATCAAGTCTTTCAGTTCATATTTATCTTTCCACCCATGCCTTATATTTTCCATGTGCATGCAATGAAGAAAATATTGTAATTGTAGCTCATGATCTTACAAAGCTATGTTCATCTTGAAATAGTCTAAAAAAGGAACTTACTTTTTTGAGCCTATGAATGATCATGTATACCTCTTTTTTTACCCTCGTCATCTTATTGATAGTTTATTTTTAATATTTTTAAAAATGTATTATATTTTTCTCTTATGTTTTATGTTTTTTGGGGGTTCACTTTCTAGTAAATGCAAAAACAATATGAAGTTTTCCCATTTCCTGTATTAATCTCTTGTGGCATAAGATGTTTGGTTGGTTTAGTTCTTTGTCATAAAAATCTTCACCTTAGATAAATTTTGGAAAAGATATTTGAGATTAAGATGCATACAACATAAGGAACAATGTTAAGGAGGAGAAAATGAAGGATCGAGAGACCATATACAATATCATAATTACAAAAATGTGTCAAGGTGTAAGTGGTGATATTCCTATTAGTGGATTTTTTTCTCCTTTTAAAGATATTTATTCAAATATACAAAATGTATTAAGACATTAATCCTTTCAAATTTCATGTACTATTCTTTATGGGATAATATTTATAATTTACATTACAAGTTGTAAGTTTATTAAAATATTTGATGGGTGTATAGTATTTTTATGTATAATTTTAAAATAAATTAATAGTGATAATGTTGTTTATGAAGGCCATGTTCTATAATGTCTTATATATTTATTACATTACATAGTAAAAGGGGAGTTCAATTGCTTCATTTATTAGAGTTTTTTCATTTTGAGTTTCTTCTTCAAGACAATTATTCTATTCATTTTAGGCCTTTATTATGTTTGTGCTTCATATTCATGTAAAATATGTTGTACATTTCATTTCCAGCACTTTTTCATTTATGTTTTAGTATTGTAAATAGCCTATGATAATGATCTTTCAAATATTGTTGAGTTTGGAGTCATAAAATCTATTTTAATGAAGCTTTCTGTAAAATATCCATCTACTTTATTAATCACCTTAACTGATGTCATTTGTCACTAATCATTAGAAAATTAATAAATAAAATAATAAAATTCTTAGTTAATGTATGTCAAAAATCTAAAATAAAAACATTAATATTGATATATTTCAATATATTTGATATATTTCAATATATTTTATATATGTATACTAATTCATATATAATTAGAGGTGATGTCAAAGTGGTCTTGCATAAAAGAAAATCCATTTTAAATTTGAAAAGTTCTTTTGAAATAAAAATAAACATAATTATTCCATATTACTCTTTATATGTATAAATATTTCATTATTATTAATTGTAAAAATAAGTCAAAAATAAACATAAGTATTCCATATTACCTTTTATATGTATAAATATTTCATTATTAATAACTGTAAAAATAAAAATAGCTACTCCATATCCTTTATATGTATATATAATTCATTATTATTAACTCCATATTATGAAGGGTGAAAAATATTGAATAATTTTTATTTTTATTTTTTATTTTTTTAAATCTTAATAAAATTTAAAAATTTAAATTATAAATAGATTTAAAATTGTTTTGAACTTTACAATTTAATAAAAAATTGATGATAAAATAAATAATGTCCAGAATTACAGAACATTACATACACCAAAAACATGATCAATCTAACCAAAAAATACAAATATTATATACATTCACAATTTAAATTACAAGTGATCACATTATATGCACCAAAAACTAAAGCACTTGATAAATTTAAGTATGAAAAATACAAAACAAAATGTAAAATATACAGAAAAGTACACAATATTTTAAGAAGTGTTTGGATTTTGTGCATGGGAAAACATGGAATGCATCCAACTTTAAATGAAATCCAATCCAAAAGGACTTTAATTTTTTATTTATTTATTTATTTTTAAAACAATAATATAGTATCACATTTCAAGTGAACTTTTTATTTAAATTTACGTTTGATGCAAAATTACATATGACATTAGCATTTTACATTGGAGAGTAGATTAAGCCTTTTTCAAAGGACGAGAAAAATTCTTATGATTAAAAATACTAAGCTCTTAAAAACTTAGGATGAAAGGTTTTTTTTATAGAATTTATTATAATTGTATATTTAACATAACCATTATTTTTTAATTAATACATTATTTTAAAATAAATAAAGAGAATAATAATTTTTTTATTTTAATATTATAATCATATTTAATTATGATTATTTTATATTTTCTATAATATCATGGATAAGATCAGCAGTTTCTTTAGGAGTAGTAACTTTTGCTATAAGATTTGGATCCAAATAAATGTCGAATTCGTGATTTAGAATCAACATCAGCTCTGCCTAAAAACACAAATATAATATTATTTTGATGAGTAAATTATGATTAGATTAAAAAGAACATTTAAATAATTATAAAAAAGATGTTTTTAGATAAAAATTGTTTGAAGAACTATTTTTTAAATCACATTTTGAGATCCATCTTCAAGAAAAATAGGTTAGCTTGATAAATAAATTATGATTGGATTAAAAAGAAAGTTCAAATAATTATAAAGAGAGATTTTTGAAGTAAAAATGTATGAAGAATTTTTTTATCAATGTTTTGGATCACATTCTGTAATCTATCATGAAGAATAACACATGATCTTCTTGATGATGGACCACATAATGTGATAGAAAACGTCAATCAGAAAGTAATTCACACTTTTTTTGTTGAAAAAAATCTTTTACCATGACTCATAAATTTTGAAAGTGTTCTTGATAATGGATCATAAAATATGATCCAAAAAAAATTGATAGAAAAAACTATTTACTTATTTTTTTAAAAATGTTATATATATATATATATATATATATATATATATATATATATATATATATATATATATATATATATATATATATAAAATGAATTGTAAAAACATAAAATCTCTAATTAAACTAATTATGTTATTATATAAAAATAAATGTAATTAATGTAATAATTTACATATTGTTTCCAATGACTCCATGCCTAACTCACTCCACTTAGAATTAGGATTTACAAACTTTGGCTCGACATCCAAATGCTTAGCAATAGTCTTTCGAACTTTACTTAAGATCTCTGGTGTGGCCTACACATTAAATTCATTTTGTCAACATAATATGTAATGTATTACTAAGAAAAGATACTATTTAAATGCTTTTGAAACCAGAACTATGAACTAGATAAGTGAGGGTTTTGATGATTATACCCACATCTAGGTAAAGGGTTTTACACATTGAATCTATAACCAAAACGGAACTAGGCACAATATAGAGGGTTAAAAAGATCCCTCCAACAACCAAGTACAACAACGAGGGTTCGGAGGCTCTCCCAACTTTAAAAAACACAATAAGTAGTTTGAAGGTTTCTACAACCTTAACGAAACATGAGGATTTTAAAGATCCCACACCCTAACAAAGCACAAGAAGATTTTAAGGATCCCGCAACCATAACACGAAAGTTTTAAAGAGTCCCACAACCTACAATACAATAAAAATTCCCATAACTTTAACAAAATGAAAAGGTTTTGAGAATCCCAAAACCTTTACAAAACATAACAAAGAGATTTTGAGACTCTCACAACCATTACACTTTCCCATTATTATTATGAATAAAATTTATTATATTTGTATCAAATTTATCTCCTTCATTACAAACACACCTAGGACTAAATACTTACAGAACATGATACTCTCAAACCATAAACAGAAGAGTGAAATCTTATTGACGTGGATTTGGGTAAAATGGTAGTGAGTTGATTCATGCATTCTCTGCCCTGCCAGATTAAAAACATACAGAGAAGGTTATGTTAATTAGCAAATTATCCGATCATTATCATAATAAGAAAGAGACCACCAGATGTAAAGTAACAAAGCCCAAGACAGCCAAAAACAAATTTATATAATTACAAAAACAGACCTGCCAGAGATCAAGAAACATAACTTACCTTGCTTTTTGGGGAGTAGAGGCAGTGTTGGAAGAGTGCCATTGCTCACAGATATGAATTGGAGTGGAATGTTAGAAATTATATTATTGAGGCGAATCGAGCACCATTTTTTGCCGGCCACGCACAAAAATATAATATTGTGGCAAAGCAAGCACGATTTGTTTTTTGTCGGCCATACAAAATTATATTCTAATTTGAAGCAAGGACGAGTGCGGAGAGAATGCCGCCACGTAGAAAGCGATGTTGGACGAGTGCATATAGAGGTCGGTGTGAGGGTGTGACGTCAGATTATTCTTTTTAATTTAATAATTTTAAAAATTATATATGAGAGAAATGATTAAATGGAGAGGATTTAAGAGTTATGAAAATAATTTTAAGATATATTGAAGAGGTATATCTAATTTAATGTAGTGAAATATATATTTATAAATATTTCAATAGTTTTTAAAGGATGAGTTATCAAAAAAGATAAAATAAGATAGAGAATTAAAAATATTTGTTGTACAATTAATCAAATATTATAGTATTATTTTTATTGATTTTAATATAATGGTTTATTACTTTTATATTTAAAAGTATTTGAATAGTTTTTAAGGGATAAGTCATAAAAAAGGATAAAGTAAGATCGAGTAAATAAAAATATTCATTGTACAACTAATCGCATATGATATTCTTAGAAAGTTAATTAAAGAAGTAGGGAAAGTGCATGAAAGAAATGATTTATCTGCTTAGCTAGGGAGAACCAGCTACGTTGGTCCACTAATCTAATATATTCTAAGGGAACCAACCCTTATTACAATTCAATAGCTTATTTATATAGGGGCACTGACACGAGGAGTTAGGACCCAAATTCAAATTTCTCATTAATGGGGTAGTTACAAACAATCATTATTGATTTTGGGAATGTGGTTAGGACTTTGATAAATTGGAGGCATGTATAGGATTTATGTAATTGAAACCATGATCTAATTGAATACTGGTAGTTAAAAGCAATTGGGATTGCATTTGGATACCCAGTCACCCACATCTTGTGCAGTTAAAACCATGCCTCTTTAAAGAAATATTTTATCTTTTATGCTTTTATGTTCGATCCTAATGTGCATGCCACCTATTGGCTAATGTTGTTGTTAATTAGCATATCAAATTTCAATGTTATGTGAACATTTATTTGTGATAAACCAACTATAACTTGATTCTGTGAATCAAATTGGATGCATTATCTATTCTTGGCTTTTGATGGTTTTGGTGACCAAACAGACTGTCAAACTTAAGTTTGAGTTTTGGCTAACTATGTAGCTAATGTGTCTTTTTTTATCGAGTCATTTTCATGTGGATCCCCCATGTTCTTCCAATGCTCAAAATGAGGCTTCAAATGCATGATGACTATTTATATTGAGGTAAATCAAGTTCTCACCACATAGTGTCATCTACTTTACTTGAAGATCTAACACACTACTTGGTACATGGACTACCTCAAAGCTACAGAGTAGTAATATTTTTCCACTCCTACTCACCCCCTTGTTTCAGGATTATTAATTTGTATGGAAATCTTTGAGATAGTGGGTCATCAAGGTAGTGCCACATGAAAGCATCCCACTAACCTTCTTGCCTAGAACTTGCTAACATCACTATTTTTGTACAAATTTCAAGGATAATGGTAACCAGGATTTATCCATGTTATGCAATCCTACTAACCTACTTGACCATAAGCTTTGCATTATACAGTTTCGATAGGGATGAATAGGTTGTTGGGATATTGACACTTGGTAGCATCCCACTATTCAGTTCACCTGGATATTCACTAATGTAAAGGCCTACTGAATAAACTTTTAAAATAGGCTAATCTCGTAAGATGATGAAAATGTGCCACATGGATCTAACAAATCCTTCAAAGAATAAGATAAGTCTCGATGAGCATAAATTTGACACGTGGATCCAAGTAACTTATACAAAATTGACTAACTATTGAAAGCTTTTTGGAATAGGCTCGGGTTGTTGGGAGCTACAAAAATTTGCCATGTGGTGTCAGATAAAGTTTAATTACCATGGACAGAATAAGTAAAGATCAAGTTAGTAAATTAAATTTTGAAAAGCCAATGACTAAGTTTATTCAAATGAAAATGGTTACGTATTTTGAAATATAACAAAGAGGCACAAAAACTTAGTAAAATAAATCTATTTTTAAAATCAAATTTCATTCATTTTACTGAAATTGACTAAGGATAAAACCTTACAACCATCTAGCCAACTTGGATCAAATTAAAATGGAAATGGATCAAATTTGCTATGAAAACTTAGTAGAAAACTCAAATAGTTAGATAATTTACACAAAACTAAGGTTAAATAATATAAAAGGGAGATTTAGGTGTGTTTCAAAACACAAGTAAAATAGACTAAGACTTAATAGATTTATACAAATTTAGGTATTTAAAATTAATGTATCCTAGATGTGATTTCCATGCCATGTTTTTATGCAAGTTTATTATTATTATCAAGCTTGGTGAAAACAATGAAACACACTTAGATTAAAATATTCACATCTAGAAAAGCATTTACAAGAAGACAATTTTAAACAGGAAACAACCAATGAACTATTTAAGGTATAAGATCAAACTACAAAGAAAAAAACCATCCCTAATTTCATTTTGAAAATGGGACATGGTGTGAAAGCAACAAATATGGTGACTCTTGATGATAAATATTCTTGAGTCTTTGGAGAATCTAGAATCTCTTATTTACACAAAAATAAAACTTATTAGTTACAACCAATCACCTAGAACAAACCAAAATTCAAAGGCACTGAAGTTTATAGGAATAAGTGACAAACTAAGTTAAGAATCCAATCAAAGACCATCTAAGTGTATGATCAAGTGATTAATTCAATTTATTTATATTCACATGTAGTAATTCAAATTTGAATAAGACTATGAATTTTAAAGAAAAATGATTTTATAGTTTATATTAGGGGAGTAGTGGCATAAGCATTGTTCTATTGTCAACCAGCCATTTATAACCCTGACAGAGATACATGTGGTCCTTTACAAAGTCCTTTATCCACTTCAAACCATGTTGGAAAGCCTATGGTGGAGACTAAAGATAACCCTTTCAAACAAGTTTTTTTTTTTTTTTTCAATTTTATATTTTACTTCAATTATTAATGAAAGAATATTTTGCATTTTCATCCATAGAGAGTTGGGGACCAAACCATGCTTAAAAATAAATCATCAAGTTCGTGACAACTTGAGACAAACCAGAATCAAAGTAATGATGTTTTTTTCTTCATTAAATGTATTAGATGGTTTCACTTTTTTTTTCAGATATTTTATTAAGTTTATTAGATGGTTTTGGAAAATATTATAACTTTTTTAAATTTACAAGTTTTTTAAAAAATCATTGACCTTTGAAATTTAGGAATTAAAAAATTAATCACAATAGTTCCATACATGATTTTTAGTAAAATTTACAATTAGGCTCTTTGAGTACCATTTATGCTACCTTTACAATAGCCTTTCTTCTCATTACTTTGACTAAATGTGAAAATTATAAACAAACAAAATCAAACCTAAGCTTAGAATAAGGGACATGAAAATAAAAACAATAAAGGGAAAATAAAATATCCATAGGGGTTTTCAAGCAAATAAATGCCTAAATCAATTAGAAACTTGATTTTTTAGGATTTTTATAAAGTTAAAAGAAACATATACTTCCATCTATATTTTCCTTTATTAATAAAACACTATTCCATAAATATTTATCTATGTTCAATTCATACAATTCGAGTAAATTAAAACTGTAAAATCCTACATTATATTTGTTTCTAAATTGTTTAACAATTGAGTGATAGGGTAAATAAAATACCTCAACTTGTGTATTATAATATGATGAATAATGGGGTTGGGCATTCAAACATACCATACTTATTTAGAGATCCAACTTGAAAGTGGTATGTTCTTGATGGCAGATAGATACTTATGTAACATTCTCTTTGTTTCCTTTGTCATTTGAAAGGTATGGGAGTGGTTCAGGGTCCTCCCATATTATATACCTTATAAATTTGTCATCCTTAGTTGAAGTGCATAGAGATATAACTTATATCTTTCTTAGTTTACATATCCATTGGCATGACTCTTTCATTTAGACTATCGGGCTTATGGTCTTCTATTTGAATCTTGGACATCCGTGTTGCCTTGATCAGGTAACATGTTGGCATTGAGAAATCATGGATGGTTATGGTGTCATCATTAGAATTCATGATCTCCTTGTCTTCCTATAACTTAGGATCAGAGAGGGAATCCTCTTCATATAAGAATAAATATTCTTGACTTCCTATTTTATGATTGACTCCCTTTACTACTGGGAGGAACACTTGGCTATCACCATTGATTTTGCATCCATCTTAAATAAGTTTTAGAAATAGAGGAGAATGATCATAAGATATGAATGATTTAAATTCATAAAATTCATCTTCCTCATCCAGTTTCTTCAATTCTTCTAGTTTTCATTTGGATGACTGCAAGAGAATTTAGATTGCTTGTTATATCCAATCAACTCTTCATCAATATATATTTTGGCCACCAAGTCATCTTTAGATTTAGTGTCACCACTATTAAATTCTTCAAATAATAGATTAGGGTTTTGAAATGAGACATCATTAGTATGCATGATCATCTCAACATTGGTAGCACAACTAGGTTCGTAGACTTCAAATGGTACACTAGGGTGTGCAACCTCATAACTTGGATTGTGCATTCTTGTAGATGGTCTCTCTTGTAAAAAATGGTATTTGATTAGATTTAGAAACCAAAGATATCAAATCACTAAGATAAAAATATGAAGTCTATTAATTATAAATAGAATTAACTGAGTTACATTCATTAAAAGAGTAAGTAGGACCCTCATTTGTCATAGAGAGGTTTGGTTGGATGAAGATTTGTAGTAGTACCTCATTACAAGGCATAGATTGGTCCACAAGATGACTTATAGGTATGTAACTCAAATTATATTGGTCATAAATGCTATGTAATTCTAAAGAATAGGAAGGGTTAGTAGTAGATCTCTAACTCACTAACTGTTGATCTACATTAACAATCTCTTGATAGACCAATGCTAAAGACGTGAGAGTATATGGGTTTATTTTAATGAACATAACAGTCAAAGGATCTAAATAATTGAGGTAAAATGATATAGATGCAACCTCTGCTTGTAGGAAAAGATCATTATACCCAATAAATAGTTGATGTAATCCATAGTTGAATGTACTAGTTGGTTCATTAGGCTCTTTATGAGATATGGTAAATTTATAAAATAAGATATAAGGGTCAATGGGTATACTAAAATTATTAAGGAACAAGTTCTCAAAGATGGTCTGAGTGGTGATTCACCCTTATAGTAGACCAAGGTACTAAGAATAGGTTGTTTGATATAGAGATAAGATGAATATGCCACAAGCCACAACCTCAAGTTAAATATGCCTTCTAATAATGGACTCATTAAAAGTATGGAACACAACTCTAGTAGTCTTAACCCCAACATGGATATACTTCTCACAAAATTTATATGGGTTTTTGGGCAAGTCATAAGAAGGTCCTAGAATATTAAAAAGATAATTACATAATGCTAGTTATGCAATGCCATTAGAAGACTTAGATAATATTTTTCCTAGTCTAAAAACCTTTAAAATGGCTAGAAAACCTTTTAAAAATAAATAATAAGTCTAAAATAAGTTAGGCCCTCCTTTTAGCACTAGAATATTGATCAGTCCTTGAGTACGAATGATCAGCCAACTACAAGGAAGTGTTTTTTATGCACTTGTCCCTCCTGAAAGGAGGTAAATACAAAGATATCTGCTCCCCAAGGTATTTTATACCTAGTCTAGGTTCACTAATCTTCACTCAATGGCTCATTGTGACCATTCAATTCCAAGGGGCCTTTGTTAGTTACTAGAATAATTTAGATAGTTCAATATGCATTTAAATTAAGAGCTAATATCTATATAATCAACACAATGATTTAACTATGAATAAATAAATCATTCAAATATATACATCTATTACATAGATTCAATAGTGCATAAGAAACAACAAATAAGATCATGTAATTGAGATAAACATTATATTCAAATTACCACTTAAAAGCTAAACTAACCTAATCTGATAGACTAGGAAAAAGAGGAAAAGAGAGAAGGGTAGGGATAAAATAGAATAAATAGCTTGCTTTCTAATGTAGACTAGACTAATTTCATTGAGCAGACAAATCTCTAGACAAAGTTGTGGGATAAAAATATTTATATTAAAGGTATCAATTAGGATTCATCAGCTAGTCATGTAAGTTATAGACATGGATTCTAAATAGCCTCAACTCAAAAATATAAATAAGAAAGTAGGGAAAGTGCATGAAATAAATTATTGATCTATTTAATTAAGGATAAACAACTAGTGTAGTCCACTAACATATTCTATTCTGAGATAGCTAACCCTTATTACAATGTAATATATGATCTTATATAAGTGTGTAATCCTAAGGAATTAGAACTCAAATTCAAATTTCCTACTAATGGGGTAGTTAAAAACATTCATTGTTGGTTAAGGGAATGTGGTTGAGACTCTGATAGATTAAAGGCATGCAAAGTACTTGTGTATTTGAAACCATTCTTCAATTAAATGTTAGTAGCTGAAATCAATTGGGATTGCATCGAGATAGCAATCCACCCATGTCCTGCATAGATGGAATCATGCCTCTTTAAGGTGATATTTTATCTTTTATGCTTTTGCACTCAATCTAAATGTGCATGCCACCTTTTGACTCATGTTTTTATTTATTAATGCATTTAATTCCATTGTTATTTTATTATTTATTAGTGATATTTAAATTTAAATTTGATTTTGTCAATCAAAGTGGATGTGTAGTCCATTCTTGGCTTTTGACAGTTTTGAAAACCAGATAGGTTGCCAAACTTAAGTTCAAGATTTTGCTGGTTGTATAGCTAATGTGTCATTTATTTATTATGTTATTTCTATGAGGCTCCATCACACTCTTATGCTACTCAAAATGAGGCTTAAAATACATACTAACTATTTATATCATGGTGAAGCAAGATCTTGCCCCATGGTTTCATCTAGTTTACATAGAGATCTGACATGTTACTTGGCTACATGGTGTTAATAAACATATGTCCTACCCTTTGATTTGAATTAATAATGTATAAGTAACTATGCACACATATCCTTTGTAAGTCATCCCTTGAGCATATTTTTGTTATCCCACATACATGCTAAGTAGTTGTTGTTATAATAGATTTAGTATTTGAGTAAGTGTTGAGGACCAAGGAAGGCATCCTCAAATATTATTGTATTGAACTTGCTCAAAAGAGGTTTCCCTTTGAATTGGATTGTCATATAAAGGTTATTTGGCATTATTTTCCAAATCTCATTGCATTGTTAATTTATTTTTTATAGTTCATAAATTTGTGTAAAAAGATCCTCAAAACTATTATCAGAGCACTTTATCAACCTATGAGTATATTTTGGAGAAATTTTATCATTATTGGATTTATAGGAGCTATGCCATTTATATAAATATTTTTCCTTGCCTATATTTTCTACATATTCATTACAGGTTTGGATAAGGTTAAATATCCCTTCACATAACTATTGGTAGTACTTGGGCATATGCCCTAAAATTTATTGTGAGGAGTACCACAAGAAAGTAGTTGGCCCATTGAGAGGACCTTCTAGTGAAAATAGAAATGATGCCATCCCAATTGAATATTTTCCACCCATGAGGTAATCCAAGAGCTATTTTTTAGGGGTAAATCCATGGCCAAAACATTTTTGGAGAGCAATACTCATTTAGACAATATTGGTAACTAAAGAGACTCATTAAAACCTTTAGGTAGAAAATAAAACTTGGGGTCCATACCCAACATAATAGGTTTAGAATAACAAAAATAGATTGATCATAGTTGAGAAGAGTTGGTCATCGTCTGCTTGTAGACAAATTTTTTACAAGAAAAACTAAGTGATAATTAATTTTTCAAAATGAAAATCTATTTTTTAGCATATATATCACTCTATAGTTTTGTTGACTCTCAAAATTTCCTGAAATAGCTAAAATTCCATTTTTCACATTTTTTTCCTTCAGTATCCATATCCAAATTCTAATTCTATTAGCCAAAATTCTCAAATTTTTAAATTTTTTGGGGTTTTGCCATAACTTCTCTAGTTTTTTCCTCCTACTTTGAAACTTTCCCACAATGTTCCTTTCCCTTTTCCTCTACTCTATCCCTCTTGTAATTTTTTTTAATTTTTCCATTATGATTTTAAAATTTCCCTTACCTTCCTCAATCCTAGCCAAGAGGTGACACAACTATTAATAGTATATTTACCCCTTCTAATTGAGCCCAAATTAAAAAATATCCTTATTGATCATATATTAAAGCACATTTTTATATTCCTTTCCAAAAAAAAATTGGTTATGGCATGAAAGCACAAATATTATGGAGGAAGAAATCACAAAATTGAAATCCTAGGTCACTGAGTTAATTGATATGAAGTGTGAATTGAATCAAAAAAAAACCTTATACTCAACAAATTACAAAAGGAGTCTTCTTTATATAATAGTTTCTCTTCTCCCCACACATCACATGGGCCAAATATGGATGTTCCATGGTTCAATGCTACAAATATTACATGAGAGATATATGGAGGTGATAAATTCTTCAACTTTCACAATACTTATTCTATCAACAAAGTCTTAATTGTTTCCTTCCACTTGGAAAGAGAAGCAATCCAATGGTACTATTGGTATCTAAATTCAAATGATGAACCATATTGGAAAACATTTACATCCTTACTTTTGGGTAGGTTTGGTCCCTTGTCATTCGATGACTTTACATGATCTCTCACCAAACTTCACCAAATAGGCACCATTCATGATTATCAAATTAGATTTGAGAAACTGGTTAATCACACTGAAGGGTTATCAAATGAATTATTCAATATTTATTTTATTAGTGGCCTAAAGGATCCAATATAATTAAGAGATGAAAATGATTCTAGATAATTTAGTAGAAGATAAACTATTAGTGCATCATTAACCACTCACTTTTTCACCTGTAAAGAATACAATGAACCAACAACTAGCCACAACCATGCCAGTTAAGCACCTTACTGAGGTAGAGATCTGAGATCATGAGGAAAAACTATTATGTTATAATTTTTAGGATAAATCGGTTAAGGTTCATAGGTTCATCACACAAAATGTCTAATTTATAGATGTGGAATCATCGCCAGAGCATGACAATGAGCCTAATATCTAAGAATTTTAGGATGTTCAAGTAGAAAAAATACTCTTACAAGACTTAATGGCTTAGGAGACAACCTAATATATCTATACATTTACTATTAGGAGTTATCGCACTTCAAACCATGAAGGTCAAGGTGTTATTTTAAAATATCCCTCTCATAATCCTCATTGACTCTGGTAGGACTCATAATTTCATTGATCCCCACATTGCTAAGCGTGTAGATTGCTTTGTACACCCTTGTTGTATCTTTAAACTCATGATTGATAATGAAAGAAAATTTAGATGTAATGGGAAGTGTTATAATGTGTGTATCATAATAGGTGATTACAATCTTCACTTATTTATGTTTTCCCTACCCTTGAGAGGATGGTATGTGATCTTAGGGGCATAGTGGCTCTACACATTGGGACATATTCAATGGGATTTTTATGATATTTAGATGCAACTCAAATATATTAGATAGATTCACACCTTAAAAGGGTTATTAACCAAATATGTTCACATCATCAGTTCCCTTTGCATGGAAAAACTTCTGAATAAAGGCTCACATGGGGTCATTATCGAGTTGCACTCCATCCAACTCCAGCTCCCTACTTCTACTAAATACCTTGCTGATATACAAGCTATCCTCGAAAAGCATGCAACCATTTTTATAGATTTAGTGGGTTTTCTCCCTTCATTCCCTGAATATCATCACATTCTACTTTGTCCAAGAATCATCCCACCCAACATCTAGCCATATTGTTATCCACATTTATAAAAGACTAAGATTGATTAGCCAGTATGGGAACTCCTCAAGTCTAGAGTTATTCAACCCAACACTATCCCATACTCCTTCCTAGTGATTATTTTCCACAAAAAGGATGGCTTATGTGACCTTTGTAACTTTATTTCCCTTAACTAAAATGAATATAATGATAGTGAAAACAATTCCTTACACTAAACCTTGAGAGGAGAATACAAAACCAATTTGAAATATTATAGAAATGATAAGAAAAACACATAACCAAAAATACAACATATAATAACAAGTGATATACATATGGAAACCCCTTTTTTGAAAAAAACACCACACTCAAAATCAGTTCAATGTATTATTGAATCACCAAGATTACAACACACTTTTTGAGAAAGCCTTCACAAGAGCACCACTAGTAGACAATACATAAGAGAAAAACTTGTCTAACAGTGCTTCAGTGCCTTTGCATAACTCTCAATCTTACAAGCTTAAAAACAAACCTAGCTTCCAATTTCCTTAACAACTATAAAGGAGAGAATCCATATATATAGAATATACAATGAGAAGGAGATAAGAATAAAGAGATAACTTCATGAGCAAGACACAAACTTGCCACCCTTAGTGGAGTGACCATTTAAGCATTATGGTAATCTTGTTGTCTTCTACAAAGGTCAAAAAATGGATCCTTCCCTTTCCATATTCATCCAAGACTTTTCTTCCACTCACACATCCTTCCAAAACTAAGTTTTCCACTCACATATGCATCCAAGACTTAGTAACCACTTTCACAAGCTTCCAAAACTTGTCCTCCTCTCACACATGTGACTCCATAAGCTTTCAAAAGATTCTTCACTATATTTTGACTTCTCCTTCCACTCAAAATCATGAGGCCACTTAAAAATTCACCCCATTTTTATTCTCTTGTGATTTTTCACCTAAATCAAAATCATGTGCATCATAAAAGATAAACACTTGTTTCCTTGGTGGAGTGGTAAGCCCCACTTCCACTCACATGCACTTACACCAGTATATTTCTCCATGGGCCATGACAACTCATCAAAAGCCACATCACTATTCCACGTCACCTAGGATCCACCACTTGGGACCCACTATGGGCCCACATCTTGGGATCCACCATGGGCCCCACTGCCATGTCATCATGAATAGTGATCTATTAATAGTTTCTTATGAATAGTGTCCTAACTTTTCAATTTTGAGACACCTCATTTATAAACATTATCCCACTTATCAAAAACCTTGAAAGACCCAAAAGAATCTTACTAACATGAACTAACAACTAGGGGCCAAGAGGCCTATAGACTCTGAACACCATCTGAACTTCTTTGTGCTCACAGACTTAGTGAATAAATCTATCTACCTTTATCAACTTCACCTTTCCATCCTCAACCATGTCTCTCATAAAATGATATTGCACATCAATATGTTTGGTCTTGGCATGAAAAGTTAGTTTCTTTACTAGGCAAATAACACTCTGACTATCACAATAAACTATCATTTTACCCTATTTCAACCCAATATTTTAAAATAATCTCTTAAGCCAAATGTCTTCCTTACAGGCATGAGTATATTCCATATACTCTACCTCTATAGTGGATAAAATGACCACATCTTGTTAGTTACTCATCCAACTTATTGCACCACCAAATAATGTAAACACATAAGCACTAGTGGATCTTCTTCTATCAACATCACCTACCCAATCTAAATCCACATAACCAACTATGTCAAGAGGATGTGTGTCTCTAATCATGTTACTATGATAACACAAGGAATAATTTGATGTACCCCAAAAATATCTAAAAACCCTTCTAGCTGCATCCCAGTGAACTCTACTAGGATTAGACATATAATGACAAAGAACTCCCACTGCTTGGGTAATGTCTGGTCTAGTACAGACCATAGCATACATTAAACTTTTAACTGCACTCTGGTAAATCACTCTACTCATGTGTTCCATCTCTAATGAGGATGTAGGACATTATTCTATAGATAACTTCATTCTAACTAAAAAATGAACACATAATGGTCTACAATCTTGTAGGGTAAATATCTATAGAATGGAATTCACATAGTTACTCTGGCCAAACCATAGCTTTCTATTCTATCTATCTCTCTGAATCTCCATCCAAAGAATGTGTTTCATATTACCAAGATATTTCATCTCAAATTTTTCTAAAATTTGGGATTTAAGATCTAAAATCAAAACTTTCCCATTGCCAACAAATAACATATCATCAATGTATAAAGCAATTACCAAAAAATGATCACCATCAATTTTTTAATAAACACAATGATTAGATTTAGACCGCTCAAACCCCAAACTCAATACATATGTATCAAATTTTTGGTATCACATCTTAGGACTTTTCTTGAGACCATACATGGATTTTTTCAA
>JARHVA010003737.1:727500-882500 GCA_037957365.1 Torreya grandis
CTATCCATATGCATAAGGGAGTTTCATTGATCTAGGGAATTATTGTGCATAAAGCTTTTGCCCTTTCTAGACTCCAAGTCAAATTTGAAGGGGATATTACTTCCCTTATTTTTAATGCCACTAGGATAATTTCCCATCTTTTCAAACATGCATCATAGATATTATCAAAATTTTCCCTTTCATAAGAAGTGAAGGTATTAATGATTTTCTATAAATTGAAAAGATAAGGTCCCTTAAACTTGTCATTAAATGCATGGGATTGGAAATGTGTAGCAAAGGCGCATGGGTTACCATAATGAATTCTCATACAGAGACCATATGAACTAGCCTTTAACAGATACACTGACTCCCTTTCCTTCCATGCAATTTGATTTTGAAGAATAGAGATGAATGTGTTAAGCTAGGTTTCTCCTACATACAAATTGATCATAAAACCTGAATTTATTTCTAGCATGAAATTGTAGAGGTAAAATTCATAGAGAATATTTTTATATTATGTATTGGTTAAGGAGTAGGCAGTTGAAAAATCAACTTCATCTTTTATTTCATGTGGAAGACCACATGCTATCCTTGCCAACTACCAGCGAATGAATTGTTCCTGTAAAAACATGTTATATGCAGGAGGTCTTCCGCATGCAAGAAATTTCTCACTGATCATGCAAACCATTTGTATTTTCATAAGATATTTATATTTATCATTTTCTTCCTTGTAAAATTTATCTTCCCATTCCTTCCTTGCTTTTTTTCCTTCCTTCATTTTGCTTTTCAAGTCTTTATTGGATGCTTTGATGACACTGAGTTATCTGCATGTATCATCCCATAATTGCTTGAGTGGTAGATAAGTTAATTTAGTCTATATAGAGACTATTGACATAGTGGTTTGTCTCCTAGAAAATATACGTTTTTCCTCATTATCCATTAGTTGCCTTTTAATCTCTGCTAATTCCTCATTCTTGGCTATGAACTGGTTTGTTAATTCTTCAAGGAGCTATTCTTTTTGTTCTAATTTGATTTTGAGGAAGTTTAATTCCTCATCCTTTTCCTTCAGAATGAGCCCTACTCTAGAAAAAAATAGAGCTTGTTTAACCTACTAATTTTGTTCTTTTTCTGACATTTCTTGGGGAGTTAATCATTCTTCTTCCACCATAAGGGATTTCCCTTTCCTTATCCAAGATGCATGTTCATCTTCTACATGTGATGGTCTTGTTGTCTCACCCATTTTTTGGAAAGCTTGCTCCTCAAATCTTTCATCTTCTTTTTCTTTTTCTGTTTGGCTTGGTCTAGGAAGAGTCATGGCCATGCTACCCAAAATATCAGCAGCTTCAGTTTCTAACCTTTCTTGTTCTTCCATCACCTCTGGACTTTCTTTAGACCTTTTATGATGTCTTCTTCCTTGAGGAGCCTCAAAATGTGCAAACATAGGTCTCCCCTTAGAACTTCTTTTGATGTTCACCTTTTGCTTAGGCCTAGGTGAACCATCACCATCAAAGATAGGTATCAGTTCTTCTATAGCTTCTGCAGAAGAAGAAATTTCTTGAGAAGACATAGTAAGATCTGCAATTTTAAATTTTCTTCCAGATTTTCTTCTTTTTGGTATCTCCTCTTCCCCTAGTTTTTTCTTTTTCTCAGTAGTAGTATCATTTTCCAAATGAACTAAAGGGGTAGGAGGAGTTGCTATTGTTCTTCTAAAAATACCAGGGTTCTGACCAAATTTGCCAAGAAATTTTTCCCACATTTCTTCCCCATTTTTCTTTAAAAGGAAATGGTGCTGGCATACTAAATGCACTAACCCATGATGTCTGATTGTTCCTACACCCCAATAATATCTCTTGGCCATTGTATGGATGGAGTCAAAAAGAAACCCTAGAAGGTTTACTATATATTCTAGTTTTTTGGCTCCATATCTAAGGTGTATAAGGATTTGTAGGACTTCTTTTTCTACTGTCCCAAATTGTCCATCATAGGCTAAATACTTAACTATCAAAAATGCTACTTTATCAAAGGGTTTGGGCAAGTTGGCCCTTTTGACTCCTTTGATGATTTTCTTTGTATTGTAAATATACTAGGGTTCAGCTTCCCCCTCTTTCAATAGGGTTTCATCCAGGTCTCTTAATGTCCCCTTGACAGGGTTTGGGACATGCACTATTGGTATTCCAGATATCTCACTTATTATATTCACAAAAAATGGAATGAAAACCTTCCTCATCTTTTTCCTTGTTTTCTCTAAATTGATAACAAATTCTCTTACCAATTCATCATTATATTTGGGAAACTTCCTCAGAAACTCTAGCCATCCTGCCTATTAAAAGATAATTGCTACTTCTTCATATTTAAGGAGCTAGGTATCATTTTCTGGTTCTAACTTCTTTTTTATTCCCATGATTCATTCTTCTTTAATATTACATAGGTTAGCTGAAGATTGCTTCTCTTATCAATGAAACTAATGATTTTGGATACGAAACTAGTGGATTCATTTATTGATATGGCAAATTTGGTTGTGAAATTATTGTACTCAATTGTGGAACTTAGTGATTTTGGCTGCAAAACTACTATGCTCAACTACAAAATTGACAGAGTTAATTCACTATATCTCTTTTGAAATTTTTTTGTAGCTGGCTTTTACTTTTTTGATTCAATAATAAGAATGATTCTTTATGACTATCCACCAACTCATTCCATCATCAATATCCTTCTCATGATTTTGCACATTTAACCATGATGTACAATAGATGACTCATCATACTAATCTTTCTAAATCAAGTCTAATCACACATGTAAACTTTCCATTTAACCTTTAACAAGTTAAAAACATAATTACCATCCTTGATGATGTAATCCTTCCATCATGATGACTCATCATTCCTAAAAATGGTTAGAAAATAGTTAAAATTCAAAAAAAAAAGTTTTATTTGAATTAGCCATTTATTTGAGAAGATCAACCGCCATCACTGGTTTTCAATTGATCTTTGATTTTTTTTTTTGGAGAAGAGAATGCCATTTACTAGTTTTCATCCTCTTCCCTTTATTATAGATCTTTTCATCTGATTATATGATCATTTTGGAAGAACTGGGTTTTTCCATATGATCAAATTCTTTGTTTTCTTCAATCTGCTTCAAGAATTCATCCTTAGTAGGAGGCTTCCTATAAGGTTTTAGTCCGTGTCCATTAACCAAGAGTATTCTTCTATTGCCATCAATGGGAAGTAACTAGATAGAACCATTGTCAAATATCTACATGATCTGATAAGGTCCCAACCATCTAGTTCTTAATTTGCCTTTGAATTGTTGGTACTTAGAATCAAATAGCAATGCCCAGTCTCCTGCTTTGAATTGTCTTTCCTTGATATGTGAATCATGCCATTGCTTCCTTTGACTTTGGATTATCTCTATTTAGTGAAGTGCTTCCATTTTGAATTCATCCAATTCATTGAGTTGAAGGATTCACTCCTTTTGATCTACATCTAATTTAATTCCCACCTTAGTTGTTGTCCTCAATATCTATAGTTCAAACTCAATAGGCAACAAAGGCTTTTTCCCATAGACTAACTCATATGGTAAAAACTTTATTATGGTTTTCAAAGTTGTATTGTAAGTCCAGATAGCTTTAGGTAGTCTTTTTACCTAATCCCTTCTTTATACTTCAACTATTTTAGTGAGGATGGTTTTCAATTCTCTATTTGTTACTTCAACTTGTCCATTTGCTTGTGGGTGATAGGGAGATGACTTCCTATGATTGATCTGATAATACATTTGAAAGCTTGGAATATATTGGACATAAATTGTGGTCCCTAGTCTAAAACTAAGCTTCTTGGTGCTCCAAACTTTACCATAATTTTATGCCAAAAGAAATCAGTAACTGCTTCTTCAGTGGCATTTGTTAAAGCCTACACTTATATCCATTTTGTTACATAATCAGTACACACAAGAATATGCCCTTTTACCTATGAAGGAGAATTTAAGGGTCCAACAAAATCCAATCTTCATCTCTCAAATGGTTCAATCACTACTTGTGGTTGTAGAGGAATTTCATTGGTAATGGTTGGCTATCCCATCCTTTGACAAGAATCAGACTACCTGATATATCTCTTCACATCTTTATACAAAGATGGCCAATAGTAACTAGTGCCAAGTATCTTGTGAGATGTTCTTTTCACTGAATAGTGTCCTCCAATTGGTTCATCATGACATGTCCGAAGGATGTCAAAGATTTCATTTTCTCTTCACAGCTGCATAAAACTAAATTAGGACCACATTTAAATAGCATTCCATTTAACCATTTGAAATGTGCATTGGTTTTAATTAACTTATTTATTTGTTTTTTAGTGAAAGGAGGAAAATTCCCTATTTCAAGATAATTTGTCATGTCAAAAAACCATGGTGTATTAGCTGAAATAACAAACAATTGTTTATTTTGAAAGTTGTCCTTGACTAGATCCTGCTCCCCTGTAGTGGTTAGTCTTGAAAAGAAATCAGCTACCACATTAGATTTGTCTGGATTGTCCACAATGGTAATATCAAATTATTGTAGAAGTAATAACCATCTAATTATTCTACCTCCAACCACTAGTTTGTTCATTAAATATTTAATTGTTGAGTGATATGTATGTACAAATATTTTGTACCCTATAATGTAATGTCTAAATTTATTAATTGCATAGATCACAACCAAAAATGTTTTTTAGTGGTAGTGTAATTTATTTCAGTGGGAGTAATATTTTTAATAAGGTAGTAAATAGCATACATTCTTCTTTCTTCATCTTTCTATCCCAAAACTGCACCAATTGAGGTATTTGAGGCATCAGTTTGGATGTGAAAAGTTTTCTCCCAATTAGTTCTTTCAATATTGGGATAGTTACTAATTTCTCTTTAATTTCTTCAAAATCATGTTGACACTATTCATCCGAAAGAAATTCACAGTCCTTGGTAAGCAACTTAAACATGGGAGTAGCAATTTTACTAAAATATTTAATAAAGTGCCTATAGTATCCAACATGCCCTAAAAATGACTTGATATCTTTGGGGGTTTGAGGAATAGGCAAGTCTAAAATAATCTTGATTTTGTTTTGGTCAACCTAAATTCCTCTTTTTGAAATATGGTGTCCTAGTATGATCCCTTCATCAACCATCATCAAACATTTCTCATGACTAAGAGATAAGTGATGTTGTTCACATCTTGTTAATACTCTATCCAAATTTTTCAAGGCATCATCAAATGTATCTCCATGCACAGTAAAGTCATCCATATATACCTCTACACAGTCATTTCTTAGGTCTATAAAAATTTCTAATACAGCTCTTTGAAAGGTTCCTAGAGCATTACATAGTCCAAATAGCAATACCCTATATGCAAAGGTACCCCATGGACAATTAAATGTAGTTTTGTCCTGATCCTTAGCAGCAACTCTGATTTGATTGTATCCACTAAATCCATCCAAGAAGGAAAAGTACTATTTACCTGAAAGGTTGTCTAAGACTTGATCTATGAATGGTAAGGGAAAATAATTTCTCAGGATGGCTTTGTTTAGTTCTCTATAATCAACACAAATTCTCCATTTTCTATTTTTTTAGGGACAATTACAAGAGGAGACACCCATTGGCTATCTAAGATAGGGTAGATAAAACCTACTTGTAATAGTTTTTAAATTTCTTGTTTGACTATATCCCTTAAGGCTGGATTAATTCTTTTCTAAGGTTGCCTTACTGGTCTAATGTTTTTAGTATAAATGTGATGGGTGTAGATACTTGGATGAATTCCCTTCATGTCTCTATAGTCCCAAGTAAAAGCTTTAATATGATCCTTCAGAACATTAAATAGTTTGGCTTCTTCATCATTCTTTAACCAGCTATTAATATTCAAAAAAAAAATTGGTTGAATCTCAACATGTTTGGTTCCAGGATATGATGAACTGATTTGTTGAAAGGGTTCCATTAAGGTGTTTAGTGGACAGGCATGTGGTAACAACATATGATATGTAGCAACATCTCCGAAAGTTCCTAGATGCAAAATGCTAGACAAAGGATAGCAGGAAGAGTTATGATACTTATCTTGTTATAGGTTGAACTCCTCATTACTGTTGTTTTCCAAAAAATCTTCATCATCTCCTGATATCAATAAAGTTGAAGCTACATATCCTTCCTCTCCCCAAGAGAAATATCATTCCTCTGGAGTGAAATTATCTTCATTTGTAGAGAATTATTGTTGGTGTGGTTATGAAACTAACTGTGATGGTTCTGAAATAGATTCTATGGGTTCTAGAACTAATCTGTACTGCTCCAATGACAATTGATGTTCATTTAATGAAGGATTAACCATCTCTTCAATTTCCCATACATGATCTTGCAATGTTATCATAGCCAAAGAAGATAGATTTTTCTCATTAATATCAAGATTATCAACCCATAATTTCACTTGATTATCAATAAAAGGTAGTGCAGAGGGATATAATGAAATTTGTTTAAAATTCTTACCATTGGAAATAGTCATATCTCTTGACCTACAATCAATCAAGGTAGCAACTGTAGCTAACCATGGTTTTCCTAAAATAATGGGATAACCAAGTGTTTTACCTTTTGGATGTAAGATAAGGAAGTTGACTGGATATTCCCATGCTTCTACCATTATTGCCACATCTTCAATAATGCCTTTTGGTTTTGCTACAGACTAATCTGCCATCTACAATATGGTGGTAGTAGGTTGTATGTCTATTAATGGTAATGTTTTCAAAGTGTCCACTGTCATTACATTGATAGATACTCCTAAATCAATCAAAAATGTTATGTATATCCTTATTCCCTATAGAGACAGAAATAACAAGGCTGCCAAGATCTCCATATTTGGGAAGTAGGAGTTTGCCTACTAATAAATTAGCAAGTTTCCCATCTACCTGAATAGTCATGGGGTACTACTTCTTTCTTCCAAGTTTTTAAAAACATAACAGTTTTATTAACTTTTTAAAATATGGGATATCCTTTAGTGCTTTTAACAATGGTATTTCAAATCTTCTTAGTTCCTGCACCAGTTCAAATTCCTTAATTTCTATGGCTTTTTTAAATATTTCTAGAAATGGAATCTTAGTAGAATTTCCTTTTGGTTCCTTATCTTTTTCTTTTTCATCTTCCTTAGGTGTAACTAGGCTAGGGGTTTTAGCTTCTTCTATCATCTCTATGATTATAATAGGTGGACTGCTAACTATTTTTCTAGATCTGGTTTGAATGTTTTTATAATCCATTGTATTTAGATCAACTAATTTTTTTGGTTCTATTTCATATACAGGAGTTGTTTGTTTTTGTCTTGGGTTTGCTACTAGTTGTGCTGGCATTTGTGTTTGGACTATATTTTCAACCTATATATTTTGTGTTAGAGATCCCATTATGGCTTGCTGGTTCTAATTTGGATATGTTTTCCCTTGTACATAATTACTAGGGCCCCATCTAGGTTGTGTCCAAGCATAAGGATTTCCTTGACTAGCCCAAGGTTATTGATGTCCTTGAGTATACCAAGATTGAATTACCCAATCTTGAGGATGCCATGTTAGTTGAGGGGCCCAAGGTTGTTGTCCCCAACTTTGTGTTACTATTTGAGCTGCCCATGACATCATCTAAGGATTAGGAGCTAGTCTTGGCATAAACTGTCCTTGGTTGGGTTGTCTTTGAAAAAAATTCAACTCTTCTATGGTGGATGATGTAATGATTTGTTTGAGCTGATTTTTTATGAGTGAAAGAAGAGAACAAGCATGAGTATCATGTTCTTTAGATTCAAAAACAAGACATACTTCTATTTTATCCAAAGGACATTCCCTTATTGCATGCTTCTTCCTACATCTAGGATAATACATGGCTAATGGTTCAATTTGGGCATTTTCTTTAGCTTGTAATCCATCCATGGTGGAGGTTAATTGAACTAATATATCTATTTTAAATTTTTCCAATTCATTCATTAGTTTTTTCATATATGGATTCAAATTTTTAACTATTTTTCCTTTTCTAGGTCCACCCCTTGTCCTTGAATAGTTTCTACAAATTTCTATGATTTCATCCATTCTTAATTGAGCAATGTTTCCACTTCCAAGTAAATCAAGTCTTTCCCTAGATTCATCATCCAGACCTTTGAGAAAAATGGTTTTACTTAAATCTTCTTGAAGTACAAATCCACATCTTTTACTCACAAAGAAGAATCTGTCCAAATCATCTTCCATATTTTCATCTTCTTCCTGTTTGATTTTGAAAAATTCTTCATTTTGATTTCTTCCTCTACAATAATCTTGATAATTGTCTAGGAAGATAGTTTCAATTTTTTCCCAATTGGTAATATAATTAGATGTTAATTCCATAAACCACCTCATTGCTGCTTCCTTTAGAGTAGATAGAAACAACTTGAGTTTTTGATTATCTATCTTGTAATCATAAATCTGACATAGTACTTTAAATTTAAATAGAAATTGGGTTAGGATCCTCATATGGCATTCTTCTAAATGTGGGCAAGTGTGCAGGTGAGATGTTCTTCATAGTGGTTTCATCATCTTCTATCTGAATGGGATAGGTAAAGGTTCTTTCAGGTTCTCTTCCAGCTTCTCGTGCCATCTCTCTAGTATTTTCTAGTCCATTCTCCCAGTCAATGTGGTATGTGGTCTACTTTTGGGATGATGAAAAGTTAGGAGTAGGAGGTTGACTACTCAATTGAGAATCAAAACTTTCCCTCAATGGAGAAATAATCCTCCTCCCTAAGGTTCTACTTGGTTCTAGTGACTGATCCAAAAATTCCAAAGATGGCAATTTTGCTTCTTGTCTTGTAAGAGATAATGGTGCCTCTAATTCTTGCTCAACATCCTTATTTAAACTAGAGGATGATGGAAATTCTTTTTTAGATATTTTGGGGAGAAATCTACCCTTGGAGTCTCATGGTCTACTCATAAATTTTGTGATAACTATTAGGAAAAAATTTTGTAATTACCAAATGAATGATTGTTGCTCTTGTTGACACCTAATTATAAAATTCCAACTAGTGAGTCCCCGACAACGGTGCCAAAAATGATGGGTGTCATTATTCCCTTCATTTAATCAACTTTTTGTTGATGTCATATTTAACCAGGGTTGTGTCTAAAGCTATATGCAACAAGAATAATCATAGAGATTTAGTAATTGATTATAGGTATTTGTATTTTTCTTCTTTTTCTTTGGGGGACTTTCAATGTCTTAAAGACTTCTTGGTTAAAACCTTTATTGGAATCAAACTATGAAAATATGTTGGAAGTAAACACACGTTGTAGAAATGAAATAGATTGCTGGAAATAAGCACACTTTTGTAAAATGAAATAGATTGCTGGAAATAAACACACTTTTGTAAAATAAAATAGATTGCTGGAAATAAACACACTTTTGCAGAATGAAATAGATTGTTGGAAATAAACACACTTTTATAGAATGAAATAGATTACTGGAAATAATTGCAAAGAAATGAGAATTTAATCTAAGACACCTGCAAGAAAAAATCTACAACAAATTTTAACTTTAAGGAGTTGGAAGCATTTATAAATTTAATATAGTGACCTATTTCTTTTGTGAAATAAAATATAAATACTGACTAAAAATGAATATCTTGGTTCTTGGAGGAGTGGGCCCTTGCTCCCCCTAGAAATAGGATTGAACAGTTTAATTCTCTCTCAAAATAGAAATGGCTATTTCATTGATAAAATGTTTTATATTACAAAAATGTACTAATCTATCCTTGTCTCTCTATTCTTCAATTACTTTTTCTACTCTCTTCTAAATTCCCGTTTGGATATATATATATATATATATATATATATATATATATATATATATATATATATATATATATATATATATATATATATATATATATATATATATATATATATATATATATATATATATATATATATGTATTCTTCTTGTTGGTATCTTGATGGTTGTAACTGTTTCATGGATATTATGGAACTGAATCATGCCTAGAATAGATGCTAAATCAAGATGTGGCTAGATTTCCAACTATGTGATAAATGTCTTGGATATGCAAGTATGGAAATTAGAAGTCTGCTCCTAATTTAATGGGATCATTGGTTTGACAGATCCTTGGCCATTTGGAATAGATCGTCATCAGTTCCATGATTAACTTGTGAAAGTTCTGAAGCTTATCTGCAGGAGTACCAGAGTTAGTTTAAATAATTATAGAGCTGAATATAGAGTTTCAAAACTAAGTTTTATTAATTCTAATGCTTGCAAAAACATGCAATCCACTTCATATTTGTTCTTCACCCTGATGATGACCTGTTTGATTACAAAACTTGAATTTTCCAACACACTTGTTAGGAATTACAGAGATTTTTAAATGTTAGAATTATAATCAACAAAAGATGGATAATTACATCCTAACTCATATCAGATCAAAATAAAAGTTACAAAATGAAATCAAACTTAATAGAAAGAGACAGTAAGATGAGGTCATTTATTATACATTTAATGGCCATATCCTGGCCTCATCACAAGGCCTCTTTAGCATTGATAGAAACTTTCCTTCTCATTTATTCATAAATCAAGGAACCTATAACATCCTCAAATTTCAAAGTTATAAAAGTACTTCCTATAGCCAACATAAGAGAATATCATGAGTCAAGGAAAGAACAAAGCAAAATTTGACATCTCTCTTCCTCATCCATTTTAACACCAACCAATACTAATTGAGCCACTAGTATATTAAATGATTCCAAGTGGTCTAAAAATTTTCCACCATCATCCATTCTTAAATAATGCAATTTCTTTCATAATAAAATCTTATTAACAAGAGACTTAGCTTGGCAGATCTCACCTAGATTCTTCCACAACTCCTTTGTTGTAGTCTCTTCATGGACATTAATTAGTACTAAATTTGTCAAGTATAATTTGATAAGACCTTTGGATTTTTGATCCATCACATCATACTTATATGCTTTAGTTAGATCTATAGGTCTCTAGACATTATCATTAATGGCATCCCATAAATCATTGCCAATCAATAGATCTTCCATCTTGAGCTTCCACATCTCAAAATTACTACCTAAAAATTTCTCAACCTCCATTCTTCATGATGTACTTGCCATCTTAAAAAAAATTTAACAAAAAACTCCAAATATCTTATTTCACAAGCTCCCACTCAAACTGGATTAGTTCAAAAAATCCAACAAACCCACAACTAGAACAAAAATTGGCCAGGCTTTATTACCAATTGAAAGAAATATAGAGATAGTAAAAATAATTCCTTTACACTAGACCTTGAGAAGAGAATATCAAACTTGAAATGAATATAAATATATTGGAAACAATTCCTTTAGAATAAATCTTGAGAGGAGAATATCAAACCAATTTGAAATAATATAGAACCGATAAGAAAAACACAACCACAAATACAGCGTACCATAACAAGTGATATACATGGGGAGACCCTTTCAAGAAAAAAACCCACACTCCAAAGTATCTCAATGTATTATCCAATCACCAAGATTACAACACACTTGTAGAGCAAGCCTTCACAAGAGAACCACTAGTGTATAATACACAAGAGAAAAACTAGTCTAATAGAGCTTTAGTGCCTTTGCATAGCTCTTAAGCTTACAAGCTTAAAAACAAGCTTAGCTTCCAATTTCCTTAACAACTACAATGGAGAGAATTCATATATATATATATATATATATATATATATATATATATATATAATGAGAAGGAGAGAATAATGAATAGATAACTTCATTAGCAAGACACAAACTCGCCACCCTTAGTGGAGTGACTATTTAAACATAGTGGCAGTCTTATTGTCTTCTACAAAGGTCAAAAAAATGGATCCTATGTTTTCCATATATATCCAAGACTTGTCCTCCACTCACACATGCTTCCAAAACTAAGTGATCCACTCACATATGCATCCAAGACTTAGTGATCCAGTTTCACAAGCTTCTAAAACTTGTCCTCCACTCACACATGTAACTCCATAAGCTTTCAAAAGATTCTCCACTATATTTTGACTTCTCCTTCCAATCAAAATCATGAGGCCACATAAAAATTCACCCCATATTCATTCTCTTGTCGTTTTTCACCTAAATAAAAATCATGTTAATCACAAAAGACAACCACTTGTCTCCTTGGTGAAGTGGCAATCCTCACTTCCACTCACATGCACCTACATCATGTAGATTCCTCCATGGGCCATGCCAACTCATCAAAATCCACATCACTACTCCATGTCACTTTGGATCCACCATTTGGGACCTACCATGGGCCCACATTCTAGGAACCACCATGGGCCCCAGTACCATGTCACCGTGAATAGTAACTTGTGAATAGTGCCTATGAATAGTACTTATGAATAGTGTCTTTTGAATAGTTTCCTAATTTTTTATGGTTGAGACACCTCATTCCCAACATTAACCACCTCACTATCAAATATAAATTCCTAATTTTGGTCATCCATGAGCTTCTTGATTAGATCTAAGGGGCAAATATTTTCTTAAAATTAGATCTTCATTCAAGCTATCATCATATCCACATGAATGATGATGACATTATAAATATAACCTTTTATGCTCATGATGGTCACTATGAATTCTTGGTCATGCCATTTGGACTTAAAAATGCCTATTCAACATTTTAGGCACTACTAAATAAAATATTTCAGCCTTTCTTCCTTTCATTTGTTTTGGTTTTCATTGATGATATTTTGATCTATAGATGTACATGGGATGAACATCTCTAGCATATTAATAGTGCATTACAACTTATAGAAGATAATTAATTATGTGTAAGGAATTTTAAGTGTTCCTTTGGTCAATAGGAAGTTAAATATCTAGGGCACATTTTTCAACTAATGAGGTCTGTGTGGATTTAGAAAAATTTAGTGTCATGTAGCATTAGCCTTGACCAACAACCCTCAACATCCTTTTTGGCTTCCTAGGCCTTATAGGATACTACCAAAAGTTTGTCAAGGATTATGGAAATATTACAGCTCGCTTTACTTCCTTATTGAAGAAGTATGCATTCACATGGGATGTTGTAGTTGATCAAGCATTCATGGCACTAAACAAGCTATGTGTAGCAAACCAATTTTGTCTATACCAGACTTCACAAAAACTTTCTCCATTGAAAGTGATGCCTGTATAAATTGCCTAGGTGGTGTATTCTCCAAGAGGGTCTTCTTATTGATTTCACTAGAAAATCCTTTTCTGGACAAAATTTGGCTTTGTCTACATATAAAAAGGAAATGATGGCAATTCTACATGTAGTAAAAAAATGGTGACCATACTTACTTGGGAATAATTTTTACATTTAAACCGATAACAAATTTTGAAATATTTCATAGAATAACAGATCTCTTCACTGGCACAACATAAATGGGTTATAACACTCATATGTTATGATTATGAGATCACTTACAAGAAGGGTAAAGATAATGTCATGGTGGATTCTCTCTCACACACATTCAAGGACCAGACTTTCCTTTCATCCATCTCTATGCCCATTCTAAACTAGTTGGAATCTATACACCAAAGGTATGTAAATGATCCCTCATTACACCATGTAATTCAATAATTAGCAACTAACCCCTCTACAGTACCACAATATTCATGGTATCATGATTCTTTATGATATAAGGGTGGTCTGATGATTTTATATAGCACAGACCTTCATTAAGATATCTTCTATGAAATCCATGCTTTTTCATCATTATGGCACTTAGGATTTATCAAAACATATGAGCAAGCACATTGAAACTTATTTTATAAGGTAATTAAAGGATAAATTAAATAGATGGTAGCCAAATGTGATACTTGCTAATGAGACAAAAGTGAAACAATAATGATTCCTATTTTTATTGATCCCTTTCCCATTCCTAATAGGATCTGGATATATATATATATATATATATATATATATATATATATATATATATATATATATATATATATCCTATTTTTATTGATCCCTTTCCCATTCCTAATAGGATTTGGATATATATATATATATATATATATATATATATATATTTCATTGAGGGGATCCCTAAAGCTAGATAAAAATAGTGATCCTGGATGTGGTAGGCCACCTCTCCAAATATAGTCATTTTTGTGCCCTCAACCATCCCTATACAACCTCCATGGTCACACAAGTTTTGTTGGATCAGATCTATCTTCATGTCATCTGTATTTCAATAGTATTTGATCATGATGTAAATTTCACCATCTATTTTTAGAGAGATCTATTCTAATGCACATGCACACAATTGAAGATGAGCTTTGTCTACCACCCCTAAATAGATGGCCAAATATAAATTAGATAGTGAAATTTACATCATGATCAAATACTATTAAAATACGGATGACATGAAGATAGAAGATTTGATCCAATAAAACTTGTGTGACCATGGAGGTTGTATAGGGATGGTTGAGGGCACAAAAATGACTATATTTGGAGAGGTGGCCTACCACATCTAGGATCACTATTTTTATCTAGCTTTAGGGATCCCCTCAATGAAATACATATATATATATATATATATATATATATATATATATATATATATATATATATATATATATATATATATATATCATTGAGGGGATCCCTTAAGCTAGATAAAAATAGTGATCCCGGATGTGGTAGGCCACCTCTCTAAATATAGTCATTTTTGTGCCCTCAACCATCCCTATACAACCTCTATGGTCACACACACACACACACACACACACACACACATATTTCATTGAGGGGATCCCTAAAGCTAGATAAAAATAATGATCCTGGATGTGGTAGGCCATCTCTCCAAATATAGTCATTTTTGTGCCCTCAACCATCCCTATACAACCTCCATGGTCACACAAGTTTTATTGGATCAGATCTTCTATCTTCATGTCATCTGTATTTCAATAGTATTTGATCATGATGTAAATTTCACCATCTATTTTTAGAGAGATCTATTCTAATGCACATGCACACAATTGAAGATGAGCTTTGTGTACCACCCACAAATAGATGGCCAAATAGAAATTATCAATAGATACTTGGAAACATTCATTCTTTTCTTTTCTTTAGAACAAAAACAATAGTAGTCAAAGCAGTTCCCCTCATAGAGTGGTGGTAAAATACCTCCTACCACCACTTCTACTAAAATGATTCCATATGAAGTAACTATGGTCAAGTACCCCTAACACTTCTCCTTTATACCCCTAATAGTTCACTAGTTCATGTGGTCAACACTACTCTCTAACATTAGGATTAGATTCTCAGCATGGTCCTTCAACGTAATATCTCTCTGGCACAAAATTGAATGAATCAATGGGCTAACCAACATCAGTCTAAGTGCACATTTTAGCTTAATGATATGGTTTTTCTTCATCTATAGCCATAAAAACAATCATCCCTAAAACCAAAAGGGTTTCATAATCTTGTTCTAAATTTTTATGGTCTATATAAGGTTCTCCAGTAGATTGGGTCTATTTCTTACAAGTTAGATCTTCCACCTTCCTCCCAAGTTCACTCAATCTTTCATGTCTCCCATTTGAAGAAATTTCTTAGAACCACCATCAGAATGTAAATAGTTTTACCAAAACTTGATAATGAAGGCTCCATTCTTATCAAACTAGAAGTATTCCTATATAGGTGCACTTGCCAACTTCACTCCCACTCAATCACAAAAGTCTTAATTCAATAATGTGACATGCAACCAAAAGATGCAACATGGGAACCACTATTCCAAATTTAGCAATGATTCTCACATCTAAATCTTTGAGGACAAAGATTTTTATAAGGGGGAGGGGATGTTAGGAAACTATGTCCTACCCTTCTCTTTGCATTATTAGTGTATTAGTCACTATGGACACATATGCTTTCTAAGTCATTCTTTAGGCATATTTTAATTATCCCACATAATGAGAAATACTAGTTATTAGAATATATTTAATATTTAAGTAAGTGCTGAGGCCTAAATAAGGAATTTTTTAATATTATTATATTGATCTTGATCAAAGGAGGTTACCCCCTCGAAGTGGCATCCAATCTAAAGGTTATTTTGGGCTATTTTCTAAAGTTTATTTCAATTTTCTTTTATTTTTGGTAATTTATAAATTTGTGCAGAATGACCCTCACACACAAACTTCCATAAGGCTATATATTAATGGGATTTTACCATGTCGTGTTATCCTACTCACCCACTTGCTTGGGACTCTCTACATTTTCTTGGCATCTCTGAGATAATGGGTCACCAAGATGGTTCCACATGGTGGCATACCATTAACCCATTTGCCCAATACTTTTCAATATCATTATTTCTCTATGGATCTTTATCAGATATCATTTTTCCAATATTTCACCACATGGTACAATCCTACTAACGTATTTTCCCATAAGCTTTACATTATACAGTTTCAAACAAGATCAACGAGTCATCAAGATCTTAAAAATTTAAAGCATCCTATTGATCAATTCTCTTGGAGATTTGTTTATTTAGAGATCCATTGAGGAAAATTTAAAAATAAACTAATTAGTACAATATTGTGTAAATATGCTTTGGTGAAGAATTATCTAAGTCCAGCTAAGTAAAAATTTGACATGCAGCTCTAGGAAACCTCTACAAAATCGACTAAGTCTCAAAAGATTTTTGGAATAGGTTTGATCTTTCAGGAGTTGAAGGAAGACACCATGTGGCATCAGGCAAATGCTAATCACCTACATGTAGAATAATCAAAGACCAATTCATAAACTTCAAATTTTAAAAGCCAACAGCTAAGTTCATTCACATTAAAATGGTTAAGCCTCTTGAAATATAATAAAGGGGAATGAAAACTTAGCAAAAGTAGTCCATTTTTAAAGAATATTTTTTCCATTTCAATGAAATTAACTAAGGAAAGGATAAAACCTTATAAACATCTATCCAACTTTGATCAAATTAAAATAAAAATGGATCAAAATTGCTAAGGAAAAGTAGAAGAAAAATTTGAAATAGTTAGATAATTTTTACAAAACAAAGGTTAAATAGTCTAAAATGGAGATTTAGATGTGTTTCAAAACATAATCAATATAAAAAACACTTAATGGATTCATTAAAATTCAAATATTTAAAATTAATGTAGCCTAGATGTGATTTCCATGCCAAGTTTTCATGATGCAAGATTATTATTATTCAGGCTTGGCTAAAGTAATGAAGCACAATATGATTTAAATATTCACATACATAAAATAATTTCCAAGAATAAAAATTTAAACATGAAACCCCAAAGAACTCCTTAAGGTATAATACCAAACTCACCAACCAAAAAAGGGTCCATATTTTTAGTTTCAAAATGGGATGTGATGTGCTAGCAACAACACAACCTAAGGAAACACATTAGTCACCAAATCCTTTATTTAAAAGAGTTTCTCATTTGTCTAACTAGAAATAATTCATCTAAAATATTATCATCCAACTTAAGGAAGCATGCCAGTTACCAAACCCTTTACTACAATGATATTCTCATACTTCTCCAAATTTATAGTATATTCCTTCAATAAACACACACACACACACACACACACACACACACACACACACACACACACACACACACACACACACACACACACACACACACACACACACACACACACACACACACACACACACACACACACCATCAATTAATTATAGATAATATCATGTTTAATTCATCACCAAAGTCACATCAAGTGACACATTTTCAACAAATCATCAATTTCCATAAAAAAAAAACATAATATAGTCTATTTAAGGAAATGAATCTAAGATAACTCTAATGGAATAGATGTCCTCAATTCTTTAATGAACACCAACATATCAAATTTGTCAACAATAATGTTTTTGAGGACATAAACCACTTTTAAAATATTATAAATCATGAGAGTGGGTCGACCAACACTATGATCCAATTTGGCTCACTTGGAAACTTAGCACTTACGATAGCAAAGTTAGATTGCATTACAACTTATTTTCTGCCATCCTTTTTGAATTATTTTATTTCTCCCTATGAAACCTTTTTCTAAGCATCCATACCCTAATGATCATATTCATCTCTGATCCCTCTATTTTAATTTCACTTCTTCACTCGCTCATGATCCTTTTATTTTGTATCTCTACCAAAACTTTTCCCCAACTCACCATTCCACCCTCACTTGTACTTGTTATCTATTGACCTACTAAATTTCTTATATACATTATTGGATTTATTATTTTATATTGAATAAAAATTAAAATAATATGGTTTTTATCCATAACATGGGTATGACATTAGATTCCTCTCCTCCTCCTTATTATTATTATAGAATGTCTCTCGATGTAATTACTACAAACCAAACCCATTAATTAATATACTAAAGATGCATATTTAAATTAATATATTCAAAATATATGTTCCAAAACATTTTAGTGAAATTATTTTTAGAATCTATGAAATTCCTCAAAAACTTGAAAATATAATAATTGAGTGAACCAAAATATTGCACAACTCATCTCTCCATTTCTATTCTTCCCTTTCCACTCTCCTAGATTAATATCAAGTTTTCCCCAATATTAAGATAGAAATTGGGGAATAATATTTATTGGTCCATGTATCTTATGGGTAATATTAGAATCATTTATGGATTACTCCATAATAGATTAACATAGAGAGGGGAATAATATATGTTGGTTTGGGTGATATTAGAACCATTACTAGATTATTCATAAATATATTTTCAAATGGTGTTATTATTTTTAATTTTGTATATACCTTTTATTTAAATTTAACACAAATATGGTGAGATAAATCGTAGGATTTAATACTAAAGGTTTGGGTTATCTGTAAGGAAGGAATGATGTGTAAGCAAGGAGTGTATACTCTGATTTATATTTTATTTATTTATTAGGTTGTGTATGTTAAGGGTTAGAGTTAAGAAGAGGATATCAAAATAATAATATTGGGGACCGAAATTCAACTCTTTGGGGTGATTTATCCTACCAATGGAAAATTTGAATTCTCTAGTGAGCCGTCTATCTTCTAAAACTTCTATTTCTACTAGGGAGAGGGATTCGACTTAGTGGAAGTCAAAGACTGTGTAGAAAGTGGATGTGAACACAATAGAAAGGAATGATAGAAAGGAAGAAGATATGTGATCTATCTCGATGGTACTCCTTCCCAAGAAGTGTTAAAATGACTCAAACCCTACTAGTTTGTCTCCCTTCAACATCCACCAACTACATTTTCAATCCCCTACCACCCTTATACCTGACTCTTTTGAGTAGACCAAGGACGGATTTGGAGTGACAAATGGCTCCCATGGGTATTTTGGTCTTTTTCACTATGAACAACTCCAAGATAGGAGCCTAGAAATTAGATTTTCCTCTTTTATCTCTACTATTAACCTTGGTCTAGATGTCATGGAGATAGAAACCATGGTGGATGTCAAAAGCTAGAATATAGGAATCAAATCCTTTATTGAGGTTGTCTGTCAGAATCCAACATCAAAAGCAAACCTTAAACCTCTCAAACATACATCTTTTGATCTAATTATGATCTTCAATAAAGAATAATCCAAGCAAGTAACTAGATCAAAATAATTTTTTTTATCCAAAGGCATTATTTGTATATTTGTGTATCATTATCCAAAGCTTCAATACCTTCGTGCATGGATTTTGAAGCATTGGTAATCCCTTATAAAATGTTGGCTATATGTATACCCATGTACAAAGAGTTTATTTATTATTATTTTTTATCATATTGAGGATAAAGAGATGATTAAAAATTAGTTTTGGATATTGAATCCCCACCCCTTGATCTTGAAACTTCATCCCCTGACTTTAACCCACTGACTAAACCTCTTAATGTAAAACCTATCTAGGTTTGTCTACCCCATCTCCCATTTGAGTTTTGGACTGAATCCAATCTAAAATAGATTGGTAAATCTATGTATGAGTTCCTATAAATGCACCCAATTACTGTTCATTTCTCCCACACTAATTTTGATAGGATCTTGGGGAATATTGACACCTCCAAGGATCTACCAAAAAAATCATTTTTCATGTACGAGATTGCTCTTGGTCTCAACTTCTTGACTAAGAAGTCTTATTATTTCACTACCATAGTTGTTTTAATATAGATCATTTGACCAAAAACTATAAATAACTTAGAAAAAATAAGGATTATTCTTGGTGAAAGGACTCGCTTCCTACTGACCTTATTGTGTCAATTGATTATGATAGCAAAGATTCCACCTCATCTTCAGATGATATAGAATAATCCATTCTAAAGGAGGACATAAAAATTCCTCTTCATTTTGAAGAAGATTTTTTTAATAGATTTAATTACTCCAAGGAAGGTTGCAGACTCAGTGTAATACCCCTCCTCCCCAAATATACCTATAGAGGTGAACTTAGAAAATGACGTACTCAAGGCAAAACCAAGTGATGTTAGATTAGTGGAAAACAAATCCTAACCATGTAATCCAATTGAAAATAATTTGTGAGTCCAACTAGAAGTTGTGGAAGACAAGCAAAGGTAGAAAAATGTGTAAAAAAGGAAAACAATGTAGAAGAGAAGTTGTTCAATGTTCTAGAATGACCCTCTACTCAGGGGGACTATGAATAAAAGTTCAATCGATGAGTGAAAGGGGAGATAGGCCCATTTGATATGTTGGCATAAGCATTTTGGAAATTTACCTGATGGAAAATAGGTTTCCATATGAAGTTAATTTTTATTGAGTGGATGACTAAATCCTTGGGTCCTCTATTTTTTTGGCCACTTAATTGATTTATGGAGACAAAAGTTTAGTGGAAGACTGTCTATCTCTAGTTGAAAATTTGTTGTAGGTATGAGTCTTGTTTGGAAGGCTAAGGTTTAACTATTTGATGGTTATTTTTTCCCATATGGCCCATTATTTGAGGCATCATATATGATCTTTAATATTTAATCTTTTGTAAATGTTTACAAGAATTCCCAAAATCTATATTTTACCCTTTCAAATAAAAAATATTATTGACCAAAGTAATTTTTTGGACATAGATTTATAGATAATATGTAACACAAAATCATGGAGAGATTTTTTTGAAGATAAAATATTCCTATTTAATAATTTTATGTAGAAACTTTCCAATGGATCACTTATTTAAGGTGGAAAGTTTGAGATTTGATCGCATATTCAATTTCTTTATGAAGAAATATTAAAGACTATCTTATAGTTTTTCAAAATCTTTTCTTTTGTTAAATATCATTTCTTAACTTTTGGATAAGAGTTATAGTTACATTCCTATAGATAATTAAAAGTAAAAAAGGATTAAGGATAATCAATAAATCATAATATGAAGATGTAGACTCTATTAGCTAATGAAGAAGGTTTAACATGCCTAGTCAGTATGTCATTTCTAGATAAATTTATGTAGAAAAAATTACATGGAAAATATATGAGTTGATGTTCAGAAATTTGAACTAAAATTTCAATGATTTTATAATATTAAATCATATTAATTATTATATAACTTTTTTAAGTCATAAAAATGTCATTAAAATATTTATTAATAGCATCAATTCATCATACTTTTAAAAGTTCTTCTAGATGTGAAAATTAACAAGCATTTAATGTCAATTTTATTTGATGTCATAATAATTTAATGTCAAATTTTTTAATTAAATTTAAATTAATTAGTTTTAATTAGTATATGAATAATTATTAATAAAATACGTAAAAACTATAGTTAGAGGAAATTAAGCTTTATGTTGAGTTAGTTCAAAGGTTGGACATTTAACTTCCATTTATTAGTAAAATATATTTAAAAAATGAATAATTCATGACTATCAAAAGGTTATCCTTTATTTCAACTCCAAAATAAGGGTTGCTTGCAATCATTATTTTATTGTATGTATTTTTCCTAATTTTTAAATAGAATACCAACAAATGGGTAAGATCATATTCTAGATTTGTAGGATTTAGGGTTATTTATTAAATTTTTTATAGTTATAAAATCTATTAAAATTAAGAATTTTCATGGATGTGTTCAACTAAATATGTTTAAAAACTTTCTATTGAAACCCTTGTGGATTGGATTTATATCAAGTGCACCTAATCTGATTTTTAGTAGATATTATACTTATAAGAAACCATTTGTTCACATTACATCTATTTCTCATAATTTTATTTTCATGTGAGAGGAATAATGATCCATTAAATTTATTTGAATCTATTTATCCAACTAATCCTCTTTATATATTCTATTATGGATTTCTCACCTTTACCCTCACCTTTCATTTTTTCCCCATTTTTAGTTTTTTCCATTTCCTTTTTTTCCATTTTATTTATTTTTGGTTTAAAATACTCAAAACCTCATATCCTATGAGGGGTATTCCTCTTTCAAGGGAAGATAAAAATTACCTCTCTAATATGTGTTTTAACAATGTAAAATCATATTGATATTCATTGAGAGACTCAATGAAATCAATAAAAATTTGGAAAAACATAAAATTTTACTAATAGTCTTTGACAAATCTAGTGGGGATTGATGATGTACTCAATTTCTAAAATATGAAATTAATATTCTCATTTCAAATGAAAATTTATGTCTTTATTAAAATGGGACCAAAAAATAATGGGATTTAGGTCATCCTTTAATATTTTGAACTTTTATAATTTGGCTCAATTACTAATTTAAGGTTACAAATATTTGTAGCATGAAGAGGTACCATCTAAATTAAGTTTCATAGTGGTAAAAAAATGAGGATTAGTTCTGGATAGGGTTGAATTCATGAAAAAAATATTTGCTAAGAAGTGAAATCAAACACAAGTAGAAAGAAGCTTGTCTTCAAAAACCAAAAAGAAAGGTACATTATATAGAGAAGCAAAAAAAAACTCAAAATTATAAAATAGAGTTAAGCCATATTTTCCTAATGACCTAATATGTCACCTTATCAAGATAAATAATATGTGTAAGTAAAACCTATTAAATTAAATTAAAACCTAAGCCAACACATGCATTAAAGCATAGATTAGGTTGACATTGGAATTGGGTCCCACAAGCAAGCCCTGAAGAGGTACCAAAGTACACATAAAATCTACCCACAGAGAAGGATGACAAAGAAACCCAAAACCCAAGAAGATCCTACAAATGAAGATACTTACTCTTAGTGAAGGGTTTGGTGAACATATCATCAATTTTCTATGCATTCTTGAATTAATAGAGATCAATGAATTGATCATAAATAAGCTTCTTATACAAGTAAATCTTGATATTCTTGGTCCATTGATGGAGCACCAGATTCCTACAAAAATGGATTTTGATTTGAATGTCATATAAGATAAATGTGGGTCATTTAAACTAGTTATCAAACTTAGTGAGAATCACCTAAAGCCAAACAGACTCAGTGACAACATTAAGATATATTATGTATTCTACCTATGTAGAAGATAATGAAATAACATTATGCTTCTTGATTGAATAATTAATTGGTCTTGAACCAAGGGAAAAATTTTAGAGTGAAGTAGAATTACCTTTCTAAATATCAATGACACAATTTGATTCTATATACCTAATCAAGTCAACATCAATGCCTATTCCATAATGAATTCTAAAATTATGAGGTGTAAAATCCACTTAGCTACTTTCCAGTGTAGCTCATATGGTTCATATATAAATCTAGATACCATTCTCACTACATGTGAAATGCTAGGTCTAGTGTGTGTAAGGTAGATGAGACTAACAATAAGTTATTGATATGAAGTAACATCAACCAAAGGAAATGGGCAATCATAATCAAGATTAACACTAGATACAAAGGGATTTGGATATGTCTTACATTCAACCATGTTAAATTATGTAATCATATCTAGAGTATACTTAAATTATGTAATAGTGATCCTAGAGTCAAACTGTTAAATTTCAATCCTAACTAAATAATGTAAAAACCGCAAGTTAGTCACTGAGAACCTATTAGACAAAGAAATTTTCATTGCTATAATAGTAGACAAAGAACTCCCTTTGATCAATAGGTCATTCACATAGAGAATTATAATTAACAGTGAATCCTCCTATTAAAAAATGTATACTTTTATATTAGAATGCAATTTAGTGAACCCAACTAATAGATGTAAGGAATTCATTTTAGCATACCAACCTCAAGGAACTTGTTTGAGGCCATAGATAGATTTATAAAGTTTAAAATATAAGGAGGAATATTCTATAAATCCTTGTGATTACTCCATGTATATTTCCTATTTGAGTCACTATAAGGAAAATAAATTTTAACATCCATCTAATGAACATCCTAGTGATCTATTGCAGTAATAACAAGACATGTTGGATTGATTTTATTTTGGAAATTTGGGTGAATGTCTTGGTATAGTCAATGTTAGTTACTTGATAAAAAGCCTTTGATACCAAATGTTCTTTGAACTTATCTATGACCCCATCTACTACAAATTTTCTTTAGTAAATTGACCTACATCAAACAAGTTTTCTTTCCTTAAGAAAATGGACTAAATCCCAAGTGTAGTTCCTTAGCAAGGAACCATAATCCTCTATAGTAGTATCCCACTAAAGAGTGTTTGATTCCTTATGAAATGATTATGGATTATAATTATATGAAATGAATGCAAGTGTGGTGTAGTCATATAAAATTTCCAATTTGGTAGCTTGAGTGTGGCTTGTGACACCTAATCCATAGGACATTCTTGCATGATCTCATAACCCTTCTAGACACCTTTTTGCTTACAATCAATCATCCATTGATTTTTTAAACTTGATTTTAGCTCATCCATACTGCATTTTATAGGCCAATTCTATCCCCCAAATCTTGAGTCTATAGGATAAGAGCATCGGACTTGGACTATATTGCTAGACCCTAGGGTGTCCCATTTTTAGTACTCCTATCCAATCACATTTTGAGCCCAAATGATCATTTCCTTCTAATTCCTATTCTTCATTATGTTGGCCTATCACAAAAATATTTAACCCATGACTAATATATCTCTATAATATCCCATTTAATGTTCATTTATAAGGGGTTGTAAAATATTACAAAAGCAAGAAAAATTACAAAAAAGACCACTAAGGAAAATTTTCCTATCCTCTACATATAGCCATCCAATACATCTACTAGTATATTCAAACCCTCACACCAATGCCTAACCACCTCAAGAACTCTTAATTTGGAATTTTTACATCCATATAACACTATTTCATAAAGTACATCAAGTGGGAAAAATACATATGGCTTGATGCCTTTTCAGAGTATTGGTATATAGGCAGCATGTCCACACAAGGGATGTGGATACATGTTCAGTGCATCTTACACAAACTAACCCCCCCTCTTTCTCAAGTTTTATTTTAGCATTATGAATTTATATGGTTATATATTAAATTAGATCTACAAGGAGCTCCATCAACATTTGAGATCTAAAATATCATAGGTAGGCTAACATAGGGACAACAGATAAAACTTAGAAAACTCGGATCTCTATGACTGGTTTAGATAACAGTGACAGGACCTGGACCATAATGTCAAACCCTAAAGTGTCATATTTTCAATGCTCCTATCCTTTCACCAAATGAAAGCTAGATCCTGGTTCATGACACTGTCCCAATCCTATGCAACCAGTTTCAACCTCTATCCTAACCATCTTAGTCTAGTTTTAAGCCAAGTTACATTTCTCCTCATTTATTATTATTTTTAAAAAGTTTTAAAAGGCATAGTAAATTATGCAAATTAGTGGTTAAATTATTTCAATATTATTTAATGATTTACTAAATTAGGAATAAGACTCCATTATTCCTAAAATTGTTAAAGCATTTGGTGAACCCAACTTACTTTATTTATGCACAAAAACCCTAGAAACCCTAGGGAGAATTTTATTCTAATTTTTATAGCATTTTTTTTAATTTTCCTGAATATTTAAATCATAATTCTACATTTAATTTTTTTAATTTACCATAGTAATTTATAAAAATCAAACCCTAGTTGCATATACTAGGTCCATTTAAATTTTAAAAATTTCAACATTTTTTTTGATTTTTTACCTGCATATTTAAATAAAAAATCCATATTAATTTTTAAATTCCTTAGTAATTTTTTTAAAGTATCATTTTTCAAAACCCTAGTTGCATATACTAGGTCCCATGCTTTTGAGGTATCACCTTACATGTTTGTGAGCATTCGTATCCTTTTTATGTATATTCTAGTTTGGTGTTTAGATTATATTTATTTAATCTTTTATTTTATTATTTAAGTTTTTTTCCTTATGCCACCTAAGCTCCTTGCATCTCTTCCTTTGATATGAAGTGCAAGACTTAGTTGCAACCCTCCTAAATTCACCTAGATTCCTTCAACTCGACCATATACCATGGATAAACAACCAACTTGGCTTCTTGTTATAAATTTTACACATCCAGATTACACCAATTTATATGAGGATAATTTTGATAATGAGTAGTATGAGAATAAAAATGATGATACAAAAACTAAAGTTTATGACCCACCACATTGGGTTCTTGATCCACTTCTACCTATTGTTGATAATGATGTTGTCCTCAACAAAGAATTGATTCTACAATTTTTTAGAGAAAGACTCAAGGAACAGCTCTGAGATCATACTCTTATATTAAAATCTATCATGAAAATTAAAAAGGATAAGCAAGCTGAGTCTTCCATTTCATCATATCAACTAGTTGTGAATGACACTACGAGGGCAACTCTGTCTCAATAGCCTCCTATAGTAGCCCAACCTTCTTATGAGGCACCACCAGCTATGGCTATTACAACTTTGTCTCCTGATGTGGCAAGCCTTATGTAAGAGATAAAATATCTTCAATCCAAGGTGTTACATCTTGATAAAAGTGCCTCTAGACCAACCCAAGCCTTGGATTCTTTTTCTTTACTACATATGCCATTAGCACATCATATTACTTCTACACCCTTGCCACTAGGTTTTGTTCAATCTAAGTTCACTCTATCTGATGGCAAGGGATATCTAGAGACACACTTGAGATATTTTCATGCAGTATGCTTGGACTATGTGCCAAATGACTGTCTATTAACCAAGCTATTTCCATGAAGTCTAAAGGATTATACTTTACAATGGTTTTATAGTCTATCAAATTAGTCAGTCAACACATTCAATCCTTTAGCTAACATGTTCCTAGATCATTTTAGCATTAAAATTGGTGGTAAGGTTTCCTATGCCCAAGTTACACAATTGAAACAAAGGTCAAATGAGCATCTCACAGATTATCTTCTTCGATTTAAGACTATCTTGGCTAAGATGACTATCCCCATGACCGATCAAGAATTACAATATCTCTTAAAACAAAGTCTTCTACTAGATTTGCATGAATAAATAGTGTTCAAAATGTTATCTTCATTCACTAAGTTATGTCATACACTAAAAGAAAGGGAAGTCAAATTAATTTCAATGAGCAAACTCAAGTACACAAGTATATCAAAAAAAACACACAAGAGTAACAACAAAGTCCCATACAATTTCAAGGTCAATGATAACAAAAGTCATAATCAACCTATAGTCAATGTGTCTTCATATCCCCCTCAATAAGTGGTTTTATCAGCACCTCCTCAATGAACCTTTACCAATCTACTAGTTTCTCCAACCAGAGTTTTATAATAGATTTTGGAATGTAATATCATATCTCTCCCTCTTATTAAATAAGTTGATCCAACAAATCCTCTTTCATAGGGATATGATCAGAATGATTTTTTTTAAATTTTCACAGGTCACCAGGCCACACAACAAATAGATGCATCATTTTGAAACATAAGATACAAGAATTGATATATGGTAACATTATTGATCTTGACAATTCAGTTGAGCCTCCTTAGGCAAAGCAAACATAGGAAAAAGCTTTGAAAATATTTTTTGATCCTTTCCCATAACATTCTAAATAAGAGATAGGGATACATCAGGGGTCCACCATGTATATCATGCACATCCTCCATAGCTACATATCAGGCACCTTAAATTGAGTCACATACTTTGAGTAACATGATTGGTGTGTACAATTCTAGAGTTCTATCTAAACCTTTGATCTCCTTCTCATAGAAAGAGATATTTGAGGATGATTAAGATTATCATGCACTCTTTATTAGAGCTTACATTCATAATCATCCTATTCATAGTGTTCTCGTAGATAATAGATCTAGTGTAAACATGTGTACTATGGCATTATTACAATATTTGGGATATTTAAAGAAAGATATTACCCTAATAGACATAGTTATTAGTATATTTAGTGGGCATATATAGAGTTCATTAGGTGAGATTATACTTCCTTTATAGGTTGTTCTAACACATATGGCCACACCATTTACTATAATTCCCAATGCAGGAGTTTTTGATATGTTGATTGGTAGACCATGGATTCAAAAACTTCGTATAGTACCTTTTACATTTCATATATGCATGAAATTCATTCACCTTAATTAGTTTTTTTATAGTTGTTAGAGCTCCATACGAGTTACCACTCCCCACTTCAGATCCATCTTCTACTTTAAAATCACTAGTTTCAGCTTCTCCACTAGATTAGCTCCTCCACCAGTTACAGTTCTTCCTCTAATTTAGATTCAGACATAGTCAAGGCCTTCCTCACCACCACAAAAATTTCATACACTTCCACAGAGGTATATTTTAGAGAAACCATATTTCTAGGACTCTAGATAGTTTTTAGCTACAGTGTTCACACCCAGGGTAGTATCATTGAGGTCTCATGCATCTAGACATAAAGTGCATGTTTAGAGGGCTTCTCCTAATACTACATGGGTCCCTAAGATCCCTATAATTGTATCCACTTCTTAGAATTATAGGGGGAACTCATAATCACTTTGAACTATAGATATTTTAGAGCATTTACAACATATACAACTTTTAGAACCATAATCCCATCCCTTCCATCATGCTTCATGATCATGCATGATCCCTCTCATTAATATAGGACACCATGACAATGAGTCTCTTATGAGACTCATCAGTTAATATCATCTCTTCTTAGCCTTACTTATACATAGTTTCTTAGTATTTCTTATACATCGTCTTCTCATGATTGGTTGTATATAGCTTATACCAAAAATACCAAAAAGATTCAAATATTTCAAAACACTAAAAATAATAAAAAATTTAAAAATCCAAAAACATTCAAATAATTCAAACACACAAAAACTTTTCATTTTATGCATTATCCATGCTTTACATTTTTACTACCATGCTAGACTTACATTTGCTATTATATGTTATTGTTTGTCGATTTATGTACATTACCATGCTTCACTTGATCATCTTTAAGTATGTAAAGTGACATCTATATCCTTGATTGCTTCACTCTACCCATTGAGGGGGCACACTACTTCTACATTCAAGACATAAATCAATACATTTATCCACTAGGGGAATCTCCTACATAACAACACCATCTAAGTTATGTCATTCCTACACCATGCACTCTAGTTATCATGATGATGTACATTACTTAATATCTTACATATATTTCTCTATTGACACTCACTAGTATATATAACTTGTGTATTTCTTATCATATACCTAGTCTTTTACTACATGTCTTTCATACTTTCACTTCTTTCTTTTATTAGTTAGATGAGATTCTATTTCATGTATATTACATGCCTTCCTTTATTGATTTTTGTAGCTAGATGTGATTTTATTTTTTATTTCCTATTTTATCTCTTGTATGAGCTTTAGGACATTTGTCAATGTTATTTGCTTCTATTCTTGTGTGTACCTTAGGAAATTCGCCAATGTTCTTTACCAATACTCTTATATGTGATTGTGGCTCTCATGCCAACTTTAATTATTCTTAATTATATGTGTATGTGGTATTTTAACATGCTTTGTATTCCTAATTTCTAGTTTGACTGATATGTGTCCATGTCCCTTGTTTTCTAGGCTCCTTGGCCACTCTTGTATCTTTTTTTATTATTTCCTTGTGCACTTGTTGTTTGTTTATTTATCACTATTTGCAATGCCATGATCCACATCATGCATTATATTGATATCTTGGATGCCATGATGGACATCATGCTCCATCCCTCCTTAACAAATAAAAGCTAACATTTATAGTTTCAATGAAATTCAATACATTACACATGATATTACATTGTTATATCTATCTAGGAATACCACTATTGATATAACAATATCCAATACGAACTATTATATATCTTGAGACATATTTTCTATTATCAGCACTATATCATGTATTTCATTGCATAACACACTTACAGGGCTCTTTATTTTGAGGGAAGTCATTATAGGGTCTTCATTCCTACCCTTAGAAGAGTGGGCAATAAACAGGGGCTTTATCATAGAGATTAGAGCTCTTACTAGTAAAAAAAATAGCTTTTAGAATACTTAGAATAGTAATCAAAGGTTAAATTAGGTAGAATAGACTAAAAAAATAGTGATGATTACAAAATAATCATTAGATTCAGTAAAAGATAACAGTGATAGACATGGATAATAATACTAGATAACATGGTGTCCTATTTTTGATGCTCCTATCCAAATAACAAAAAACCTATATTTTCCAAAAATAAGCAAAAAGGTAATCTCAGCTATAGTTTTATCACATATACATCAATTTAGATTTAGTAGTTTCAAGACAATTTTCTCAAATAATCTAGATATAGGGGCATCATGCATAGTATGATGGCTCTCACTTCCAGTTTTAGATTGGATAGTTGGTATAACTTCCAAATTAGAATCCATTTTATAGACACCAATGATTGGGGGAAATGTGCATGGCACATTAATCTTTTTTTGAGTTTAGTATATTACCCAAGAATTCTCAATAATTGCATGAATTATTCCATTTTTAGGTGGTTAGCATCATTTCAAAGTGGATTTCATACAATCCTAATCTCCACATTCCTAAGTGGCTTCCAAATAAGCCTAGTTTCTGGTTTTGAAGTGGATTTTATACAAGCCTAATCTCCTCTTTCTAGAGTGGCCATGATTGGCCTATTTTCTGGTACACATTCGGCTATCCATCCCACATTTTTAGATTTACAAAGCATTCATGGGATTCAAGATCTATCTCATATGACACACATTCATATTGGTATCATTTCATAGCTTCACTTAATGGGCAATGATGGAGCCAAAAGTTTAGCTAGCCTTTGTATTCTTGATCCACCTAGTAAGAGAGATTGGACATAAATTCCAAAGATCAATTAACACACACATAATCACATAGCTTCACTTAGTGGGCGATGATGGAGCCAAATTTCCAAATTTTGCATTCTTGAGCCACTCTAGAGGAATTGAGCACTCAGATCCATTCATGATATTACTCTTGGCTCAACACATACCCAACACACTTATCACAACTTAGCATCACAATAGGTTTTGTATTGGTTCATGTACGTAATGAGGTGTATTTGTTCCTTTCTCTTCCTCTCTCTTTTACCAAAATTTTATACATACTTATTTTAGACATTCTGTGTCTAATAAGAATTGATCTACTCTTTGTTTTCTCTTGTATATTCACACTTCAAAATGTGCTCTCTCTATGCACACCTAACATCACACAACTTTATGAGCTTGACCATTACAGGTAAGTTCAAGTATGCTTTTTACTTTCCTTTTCCTAGTATTTTGATTTTTTGCATCATTAGAATAAATGAGGGGAAAATGTAGTCATATAAAATGTTCAAATTGGTAGCTTGAGTGTGGCTTGTGACACCCAATCCATAGGACCTTCTTGCATGCTCTCATAACCCTTTCAGACACCTTTATGTTTATAATTGATCATCTATAGACTTTTGAAACTTGATTCTAGTTCAATCAGGCTATATTTCCTAGGCCAATTCTATCCCCCTAGGTCCCAAGATTATAGGATAGGATCATCAAACTTGGACTATAACACCAAACCCTAGGGTGTCCCATTTTTAGTGCTCCAATATAATCACATTTTGAGCCTAAATTATTGTTTCCTTCTTATTCCTATTCTTCATTATGTCAACCTAGTAAAAATGCATTTAACCCATGACCAATAGATTTCTATAAAATCTCATTCAAAGTTAATTTAGAAAGGGTTGGTAAATATTACAAAAACAAGCTAGAATACAGTAAGACCACTAAGGTAAAAAAAATTATTCTCTACATATAGCCATCTAATACAGCTACCAACATATTTAAACCCTCACACTAGTCCCTAACCACCTTAAACACTTCCAGTTTGGCATTTTAACATCTACATAACACTATTTCATAAAGCACATCAAGTTGGATAACTAAATATGGTTTGATCCCTCTTTAAATTATTTGTATGTAGGTAGTTTGCCCACATAATAGGTGTGGAAACATGTTTAGTGCATCTTTCTCAAGCTTTATTCAAGTATTATAAAGGTCTAGGGTTGGATCTTAAATCAGCTGTACAAAGAGCTATGTCAACATTTAGGATAAAAAATTTCATAGGTAGGCTCACACAAGGATAGCAGACAAAACCCAAAAAAACTTAGATCTTTGTGACTAGTCTGGACAATAGTGATAGGACTTGGACTATAGCACTAGACCTTAAAGTTTCCTATTTTTATCACTTATATCCTTTTACCAAACCAAATCTAGATCCTGGTTTATGACACTATCCTAGTCTTGCACAGCCAGTTTCAACCTTTATCTTAGCCATCTCAATCCAATTTTAATCTAAGTTGTATTTTTCCTTATTTATTATTATTTTTAGAAAGGTTTAAAAGGCAAAATAAATTATACAAATTAGTGGTTAAATTATTGCAACATTATTTACTAATTTATTATTCTAGACCCATAACTGAATTAGGAATATGACTCCAATATTCCTAAAATTATTAAATCATATGGAATTATAGAATTACAAATGCATTCACCTAGCATCTGATAAATCTCCAACCTAGTGGCATGCACTTTGAAACATCTATCTAGCCTAGAGAGGACTAGATGTTATAGAGTCAGCAAGAGATTCCTCATCCTCTAAAGATATTTTGGGAGAAGGAGGAGGTGATTTCCCATCACTACTCTCATCATCATAACTATAAGAATAATCTTGATCATCAAGAAGATGCTTAGGCAAACTTGAATAATCAAATCCTATTACATCTAAGAAGTGTCAAGTGTGGATTCTTAAGGACCCTCTTGAAAGTGAACACTTCTATCAATGAATAACCAATGAATAGTGGCATGGAGAATCTTGTATCCATTAACACCCTTAGGATATATAATGAAGATGAAAGGATAAATCTAAGGTTCCATTCCCTTACATTTCTTATTCAAAATGTTGGCCATATAAAGAGATATAAACACTTGGAAATTCTTCAATGTGGGTTTATGACCACTCAAACCATCAAAAGGATTAAATCTCTTTAATACTTAATGAGTAACACAATTCTGGATATAAAAACCATAGTTTATGGCCTCAACCCAATACTAAGGTGTAAGAGACTTTGAGTGTAACATATAATTTTCCATTTCCTTCAATGACCTATGCACTTTATGACACCATTCTGTTGAGGGCTATATGTAATTGTATGATGTAGTTCAATCCCCTATAAAGTGTAGAATTACTCAAAATAATTACTGATAGACCACCATTATAGATGTACAAAACTTTTATGGATTTAACTGAATGTTTTTATACAATTGTCATGAAATCCTAAAAATGATCAAAGATATTAATTTTTTTCTTTAAAAAGTAGACCCAAATATTCCTCAAAAATTAATCAATGAAGGTAAGCATGTAGTTAGTATTATTGAATGAAGGGGCTAGAAATGGACCAATAATGTCACTATCATATAGATCTAATATCTATGTAGATTTCCATGATTTACCTTTGCCATAATTATCTTCATGTTGTTTTCCAAGTACACAACCTTTGAAATTTTGTTAGGAAAATGAACACATGGAAACCCTGAAACCATGGTGTGATGACTGAGTTGATTCATGTAGTGATAGTTGATATGGTTGAATCACTCATGCCATAATTTACTAACCCCATCTAAATTAGAGAGCAAGGAAGTAGAGCATTGATATAGAGTAATATTTGATAAATTATATAATCATGATTGGTGATCTACTTTTCTAGATATAACTATGGAGTCACTATCTATTTCTCTAATAACCATAGAAATAGGTGTGAACTCAACTCTCTTGCCTAAACCAATGTGAGTGATATGATAAATAGATAGGAGATCAAGAATACGAGCCATTTTCTATGAAAAACTGGCAACAAAGAGATAACCTACAAAAATCACATTTTTCCTTTTTTTATGAATTTAAATCAATGAAAGACCCCATAATAAGAGAAAAATATGAGAAAATGGTGAGTCTACAATATGTAAGGTCAAATACTATTATATATGTGGTATGGAAGCTAAAAGATCAATATTTAACAACATAAGCTATGATATTCAGCTACCAAAAAAGCTTTGATACCATGTTAGAGTGGGATACAATCGAGGATTGGGGTTGCATAGAATCAAATGCACAAAAAATTTACCTATTATGGAAGAAAAATAAAACAAGAATAGGAATAATATTATTTTCAAAAACTAAATTTTTTTATTATGATCATTAGTCAAATAACTTTAGGAAAGATACAAATTATATAGAGAAATGAAAAACAACTCAAAACTAGAAAATAAGGCTAAGCCATATTTTATCTAATGACTTAATATGAAACATAATAAAGTTAAATAATATCTAGGATATAAACATTTAATGGAATAAAAACTTACACCAAAAATAAGAATATGCCCACATTGAAAAGATTTGATGGAAAATAGAAGATGAGAACAAGAGAAGTTTTAAAAAATCAACAAAAACCAATGGTCGATAAGATTCTTGCAATTGATGAGGTAGAGGTAAATTATTTATTTTATGTACCTACCTTTAAATATGACCCCATTATTAAAAACTTCAAGAGTGGATGTTTTATTCTCACTATATACTTCTTAGACCTTATAATGTTTTAATGGATGTGTGGAAAAATAAAGTAAAGAAGAATGGGTAAGTTTAAAAACCTACATAAGATGGGTTAAATTAAATAATAATTTCTTAATGGTTTGCATGAGATTATTGGCATGGTGTTTATCATATATGACAACATTATAGCCATAAAATAATCATATTTTAGCCCTGAACCCAAAGAAGATATTGGCATTTTAGACTAAGAAAAATATTCTATTGAACAATGTATTGAAATTATACTTTTAGCATCATTCCAAGAATGTGAGATCAAACATTAGCACATCAAGATTTACAATGATGAAAAATATATATATGGTGATGTGTAAAACAAACATGCATAATTGTTTTCAGAAGAGACAAGTTATAGTTGTCAAGAAGAATTTTGAAGTAATTTTTAGCATCATGAACTTTGATCCTAAGTCAATTATTTGAAGCCTATAATTAATATTTGGTATAAAAATTCATGGTATAAGAACACCATGAGAAACTAAAAAACAATAATATTGAAGGTGTGACCCATGTTGTTTGAATTCTATAAGTATATTTTAAATATATTTGTTCCACTCATAATAAATTTCTTGTGGCACATGTTATATTATAAGTGAAACTAATTTTTGCATTCCAGATACTAATGGTGATGTCTTTGAGTCCATATTTATCTTTACACCCATGCCTCATATTTTCCATTTTAAATAATTAAATAAAATGTTGTAGTTATTGATAATGATTTTATAAGAGCTATGTTCAACCTAAAATAAATTGTCTAAAAAAGAATCTACTTTTTATAACCTATGAATGGCCATGTATAGCTCTTTTTTTATCCTCATCCTCTTATGGATAGTTAATTTTTTATTTTTTATTGTCTTTTCTCTCATGTTTTATTTGTTTATGTGTTCATTTTCTAGTCAATGCATCAATAGTATGAATTTTCCCCATTTCATATATTAGTCTCTTATGCCCATCAAATGTTTGGATGGTTTTGTTCTTTGATAGAAAACTTTCCACCTTAGATTGATTTTTAAAACAATATTTGAGATAAATATAGGGTTTATTTTAAGATCCCATATCATAAAATCCCTTATGTTTGTTTAGGAAAATTTGATTTGTAGCCTTGGTAAATCTACTAATTTCAAAGTTTCTTCCATTTTTAAAGTTTCCATACAACCGTCCACCTGCACAATGTAGTTGGGAAACTAAACTTCCACCTAGTTTAAGAATGGCATCGGGTGATATGTGCCATTGCACAATTTTTTTGAATGCTATCAATTGGCACATGCTACTACTTAATAATGACATGTAGTCGAATGACATTTTTTACTACTTGGTACCAACATGTTGTCAAGTAGTTATTATTTTCATCTAGTTATACTATGCAACTAGGAGACATCTGCTACCACCCATCACCAACATACTACCATGCATTGTCTATTTTTTCTTGGTTGAATTATGTAACTACACAACATCTCTTATCACCCAGTTGCATGGTATGGTCTGTATGACAATAGAAGTCACCCAAATGCATGGTGTAACTAGTTGGTAGCAAATTCCATTAGGATGAATGATGTAATTAGGTGACACCAATACATGACTAGTTACCATTAGTCGCATGAACAATATGCCTTGATTACTGTAAGAACATATAAATAACCCACTTGGACCTCATTTTAACACTCTAGTCATAGGTTTTTTCTCATCTAACTCTCTTCTTTATCTTTTTACCAACAATAGATCTACATCCAAATGGATTCAATAGCTACATCATCTACAAATGCAAGTTTCATCCACAAGTACATTTTCAAGAATTTAATGTGTCTAGACTTCATCAGGTTGGTGGAGTATCTTGAGATGTACGTCAATTGGATTGATACATGCAATTTTTTAGGCCTCATGGACATGCTTCAGTATGACACCAAAAATCACCTACTTCGATATCTAATGCCTTACTATGACCATAATGAGACCTAATTCTATGTGCATATCAACATGAAATTGATATCCTTTGGCACCTTTCCTTTAGATATCCATAATTTAACAATCCTTCCACATTACAATGCAAACCCTAGTAACATCAAAACCTTGTTATCTGATAAAGACAAAAAATATTTGGAGTTTGTCTACAACTTAGCCATCGACCTAACTAATAAGTGATAAATTTATTATTGATATTTAATTTTTTATAATTAGTGAATCATTATTCTTTTTAGTTTGATGTCCTAATTATATTTTTTCTTCTTTCAATGTAGATAGTTAGCTCAGAATGGGAATCCAAATGGATAAAATATTCAATCCATTTATAAAATCTGCAGTGCATTTCTTCCAAGCTAGAATTGCTTTATAGGAAAGACTAGGTTATATTCCCTACTAGGTTTTTACTATATTATTCATTCTCTATTAGTGTTAAAGTATGATTGGTGCATGTATATATTTATCAAGATTAAGTCTGAGTTAAATTATGCTTTTTTGAATAAGATTTCTACCATTTCTTCCTCCAAATTTATTCTAGCCTTGTATTATGAGGTCTTATATGATATAAAAAATATGGCAATTCCAACTTCCCTACATACAAAAATGACTATTAATTCTTTGTCTTTTGAGGAATAGGAGGTAATTTTAACCATCAAATTAATCAACTCTATTGCTTCATACTTATTTATAAATATAAATTGTTACATTTCTTGGCTTGTTACATGATGTAGGGGAATCTTTAGTTGTGTCAATTTTGGGTTGATTTACATGATAAAGGTCATTTATAATGTGTATGTCTAGGTTATAAGTCATAGGCAGTCATAGAATTCAAATTTAATTTCATATGGTGTTTTCTCACCAAAATCAGTATTTAAATGTTTGAATGATAAAACTATATTTTAAAGTAATAATTGAGTCCTGAGGGAAAATACAAAATTTGACCAATGTGGTAATTGAGTCTAGGTGGTCTTAGAGAGGATTATGAGTGATCTTAACATATAAATTATGGTCAAGATGTAATGTATACATGAGTCTTGAAGTTGTAACTACCATTCATACTTGGAAATGGTATTTTAAGAAGTTAATCTTGCATGTTAGTAAAATAAGGAGAGTGGATGCAAGGAGACAATTTTTGGGGAGAGGATTTTGAGGAGTATGAATGCTAATGGAAAGAAAATCAAGAATAGCTCCTCAATTTTGACATTCAAGGTTGCAGACCATGTGTTTCTTATATTATGTGTTAAGGATGATTGAGTATACATGTATTATATTAAAGATTCTATGGAAGTTGGATGACCACATATATTAATTGGTAAGTACATATTTTAATATTATCAATGTTATTATATGTTTATTTAGTTTTTTAGATATGTTTGTGTGAGAAAACCTATATAGTCACTGTAGGTGACAGTGCTAACTACAAACAGTCAAACTCAAATTAGTGTACAAGTAGATAATGGAGGTCATTCAAAGGGTTTTTAACACTCAGGCATATGTGGGAAGTAAGTAAAAACCTTAATCAATCATAACAAAAATTTGAAACCTTGTAGATATTTTGAAATGAGAAAATATTCCTTCTCAAATTTAGTAGAGATAGAGATAACCCTATATTAGTATTTCCGCACAAAATCTTAATTTACAAGAGTTACCACCAGTAAAAAACCATAAAACTTGGTGATTATTTATGGATTAAGTGTATTTAGATATTTTGAAGTTTTTAGTCTTGTATAGACCATTTTTGTATGGTAGTAGAAGACTGTGTGTGATACAAGGGTGCAGAGACCTTATTAGCTCTAGATAATGGTTTAAAAAGTTAATTTTTAGTGGAGATAGGTCAAAAAAATTGATAGAGAGAAGGTATAGGAAATAAGGTACTCAAAAATCACTTTAGATTCTCATTTTTTGAATGCATGTGTCTATACAATTAAAAAAAGTGGAAAAACATCTACAAGAAAGACAATCCTAAAGAACGAAGTGGTAGATGTTGAAAGAGTTTTGATGAGAGATTTTGAGGAAAGGTTGGGAATATGATAGGTGATTTAAATGAGTGGAAAGTGGGTCTTGTAATAATTGATGTATGGATAGAGTATAGAAGGAATATATGAATATAGAATATGAACAAAGGAGATTGGTATTCAAAGAGAGAGGAGAGAGGGACCATTTCAAATAATTTGGACTTATTACTAGTCCAACTCCAAAAAAAAATATTTGAAATATGTCTAAATTATTCAAATTTTTATAATTTTATATTCTCTCCAATGTAATATATGTGTAATATATACATATTATTATCATAATCCTAGTCCATTTTATATGGAGTATATGAAAATTATTATTTTTATAACATTATCTCTAATCTAGTTTGGGGGGCATAAGTCTAAATTATATGAAATGGTCCTTAGAGGACAAATATTCATAAAGAGGATAAATATTGATGAACAAAGAGAGAAGTTTATGAATAAGAAAGTTGTTCAGAATCAAGAAACCAAAATAAGGACTAAGATTGGGAAGTGAGGAGAGATAAATAGATTAGATCTAGTAGAGATAAAGAGAGATAAGGATTAAGAGAAAATGAGTAATGTGGAGGATAAAATAATCACATGTTTATTATATTTTAAGTCATTATATATGAATCTATAAGGGATATTTTCAACATTTTGGTATCAGAGCTGGTAAGTTATTTTGGGAAGTTATGTTTTGTGTTTCAAAAGTTTTAGTTAAGTTTACATGAAGGTTATGTTAGGTATGTATTGAAGTTTACTTTGATATTTTACTTTGATGTGCTAATGAGGTTATAGGGATATGATAGAGAGGCAAACATATTTTTGAGAAGGAAAATTGTGTGTAAATATCCATTAAGCAAAAAAGTTTTAGAAAGAAAGAGCTAGTGAAAGATCAAGAAGAGCTAAAGATAGAGATAGAGAGAGATTACAAGTGAGCATCAAGTTAGAAGACCCAAGTGAGATAATAAGTGTGAAGGAGACCCAAGTGAGGTCATAACAGGCAAGTAGATAATCTTGTCAAGAAGAGATAGGTCTAAGTGAGACCTATAGAGAGTGTAAAGAGTGGAAAAGATCAGAAAAAGAGAGATGAAGGGCTTGAATAAGGATTACCACAAGGAAATGAAGAAAGAGGGAGTTAAGAAAAGAGAGATTGTTGAGATCAAGATAATATTATAAGGGTTATAATAAGTCATCAAGGAGCTTAGACAAAGGTTTACAATAAGAATTCAGAGAATAATGAAATGGCTTATCAAAAAGATAATGGGAACGAAGAAAAGATAATAAGAAGTTTGTAAAGTGAAAAGACAAATGGGAATGTTAACCAAGAAACCTAAGGGAAAAGAGATGGAGGAAAAACAAGCCTCACTATTTTTAATTTGATGATTTTTTAGCATCTGTGTATGTAGATGTAAGAGTTAATGAAGGAGATGAATTAGTTGGACTAATGCATAGGCTCATTGAGCAAGAAGTAGAAGAATCACTTGATTAAGTAGTGGTCAATAAGAACCAAGATAAAGGAGAGACTCAATATAGAGTGATGATGTTTGGTGAGAAAGAGTATCTACCAAAAGGAAATAATTATAGCCTTGAAAAAAATAAAGTATTAGCTAATGCCAAGTGTCATTAGAAAGAAAGTGAATACAAGTTGAAAAAGAAATGAGATAAGAGAATATAGAAGTTGATATGGTTTAAGAGGTACTGATTACAAGAAGTACAAAGTTACTATAACTAGCCAAACATTATGAGGTGAGTGATACATTATGTGAGTTTGATGAAATGGATGTTACAACTGAATAAGGGTATAATTTGTCTTGTGAAACTAAATTTTTATCAAACGATCACTTAGAAAAGTTGTTTATAGTGTTATCTAATTAATTTTCATTGATATGTAGTGTGGGGTGTTTAGAAGAGTTTATTTGGAAGATTATTATGTTGAGAGCACTTGATTTGGATAAATCAATCCCTAGAAATTTGACAAGTGGGTAGAATAATGTCATCAATAAAGTGATAAGTGAACAATGCATAGAAAATAAGAATGAAGTAGAAGGAGGTGATAGCAAATAAGAGTTCCAAGTTGATACTGAACCTAGTAAAGGTAGAAACCAATGGATGAGAAGAAATGACATCATCAAGAAGGATGTGAATATGAGGAAGGGGACAATCTACAACCAAATGAAACCACAAGTAGTAATACAAGAGGAAGAAGATGAAGTTAGAATTAGGAATGAAATGATGTGAAATTCAAGATGGAAAGAGAGAATTTATTTTATTTGACTTGTTTGTCTCATATGTAGGTTTATTGTAGGAGAATTTGACAATGATCAGTTTGGAGATTAGTATAATGAAAGACAACCTCAACGGAAGAGACAATTCAACATTAGTCAAGAAATAATGAGGTCTACATTCCTCTATTAGGCCTTGGGATCCAAGAGGCCACGACATGAAGATCAAAATTTAGAAAGAAGGAGAGATGTTGAGAAAGATTTAAATAACAATCATCCATAAGAGATCAATTTAACTTTCAGGGAAAGTTTCTTCTACTTCTTGGTAGTATGATGTATGGGCATATTTAGTTGTCTCAATTTTGGGTTGATTTAGGTGATATAGTTTATTTATAATGTGAATGTATAGGTTAGAAGTCATAAGCAATCATAAAATTCAAATTTAAGGTCACATAGTGTTTTCCCACCATAAGTGGGATTTAAATGTTTGAATGATAAAACTATGCTTTAGAGTAATAATCAGGGCTTGAGGGAAAATAAAAATGTTGATCAATGTGGTAAGTGAGTCTAGGTGGTCCTAGATAGGATTATAAGTGATCTTAACATATAATTATAGTCAAGAAGAAATGTATATATGAGTCTTGAAGTTGTAACTGCCATTCATACGTGGCAATGGTCTTTTAAGAAGTTAGTCTTGCATGTTAGTAAAATAAAGAGAGTGGATGCAAGGAGAAATTTTTTGGAGAGAGGAGTTTGAGGAAGTATTAATTCTAATGGTAAGAAAATCAAGAATAACTCCTCAATTTTGACATTCAATGTTACACACCCTATGTTTCCTATATTTTGTGTTAAAGATGACTGAGTATGCATATATGATATGAGAGATTGTATGGAAGTTTTTTGACCAAATATAAACATTTTAAATAACATATTTCAATTTTTTTTATGTTATGATATGTTTCTTTAGTTTTTTAGATATGTCTATGTGAGAAAATATATAAAGTTCCTGTAAGTGATACTTCTAACTACACATAGTCAGACTCAAATTAGTGTATAACCAAATAATGGAGGTAATTACAAGGGTTTTAAACACTTAGGAACATGTGGGAAGTAATTATAGACCTTAATCAATCATAAAAAAAAAATTGAAACCTTATAAAGAGTTTAAAACAAGCAAATATTCCTTCTTGGGTTTAGTAGAGATAGAGATAACCCTGTATTAGGGTTTCCACACAAAAGCTTAATTTGTAGGAGTTTTAAACAATAAAAAACCACAAAAATTGGTGATTAGTTGGGGATTAATTTGCAATCAGATATTTTGAAGTTTTTAATCATGTATGGACCATATGTGTATGGTATTAGAAGACTGTGTGAAACAAGGGTGCAGAGACCTGATTAGGTCTAGACAATGGTTAGAAAAGTTATTTTTGAGAGGAGAGGTCAATAAACTTGATATAGAGAAGTTATAGGATAGAGGGTACTCAAACATTAGTTTGGATTCTTATTTTTAGTCTACATGTGTTTGTATAATTGAAAAAAGTGGAAAAAATGCTACAAGAAAGATAGTCTTAAAGAAGGAAGTGGTAGATGTTAAAGGAATTTTGATGAGAGATTTTGTGGAAAGGTTGGGAATATGATAGGTGATGTAAATGAGTGTAAATTAGGTCCTATAATCATTGATGTATGGATAGAGTCTAGAAGGCATATAGGAAGATAGAATGTCAACAAAGGAGACTTGTATTGAAATAGAGAGGAGAGGGAAAAGATTCATAAAGAGTATACATCTTAGTGAAAAAATAGAGGAGTTTATGAGTAAGAAAGTTTTTTAGAATAAATAAACTCAAATAAGGACTAATATTAGGAAGTGAGCAAATATTAGATCTAGTAGTTTTGAAACAGAGTAATATGGAGGATCAAATAATCACATGTTTGTGCTAGTTTAAGTCATTGTATATGAATCTAAGAGGGATATCTACATCATTTTTGTATCAGAGCTGGTAATTTCTTTGGGGAAGTTATGATTTATGTTTTGAAGGTGTTTATTAAGTTTTAATGAATATTATGTTGAGTACATATTGAAGGTTACTTTTAGATGTTGTTATGAGTTTATAATGAGGTTGTAGGGATATAATAGATAGGTAGAAATATTTTTGAGAAGGAATATTATATGGAAATAGCCCCTAAGTTAAAGATGTTTAGAAAGAAAGACAGCTAGTGAAATATCAAAGAAGGAACCTCAAGTAGATTTGGGGAGAGAGAGAGAGAGAGAGAGAGAGAGAGAGAGAGAGAGAGAGAGAGAGAGAGAGAGAGAGAGAGAGAGAGAGAGAGAGAGAGAGAGAGAGAGAGAGAGAGAGAGAGACCCATGTGAGGTCCTAATAGGCAAGTAGATAAACTTGTCAAGAAGAGATAGGTCTAAGTGAGAACTAGATAGAGTGTAAAGAGTGAAAGGAAAAGATAATAAAAAGAGAGATGAAGGGCTTGAAGAAGGATTGCCATAAGGAAATTAAGAAAGAGGAAGTTAAGAAAAGAGAGATTATTGAGATGAATATAATCTTGGTGGGGTTAAATCAAATCATCAAGGAGCTTAGACAAAGGTTTTCAATAATAATTCATAAAATATTGAAATGGCCTCTCAAAAAGATAATGGGAAATAAGAAAAGACAAGAAGAAGTTTGTAAAGTGAGAAGACAACTAAGAATGTTAACCAAGTAGCCTAAGGGAAAAGAGATGGGGGTAATCAATCCTCATGATTTTCAATCTAATGATGTTTTAACATGTGTGTATGTAGATGTAAGAGGTTATGAAGGAGATGAATTAGTTGGGGGCCAATGTATAGGCTCATGGAGAAAGAAATAGAAGAATCACTTGATCAAGTAGTGACCAAAAGGAACCAAGATGAAGGAGAGACTCAATCTAGAGTGATGATGTTGGGTGTGAAAGAGTATCTACCAAAAGGAAGCAGTTGTATCTTTGTAAACAAGAAAGTGTTAGCTAAGGATAAGTGCTAAGATAAAGAATGTGGAATACAAGTTGACTAAAAAATGAGACAAGAGATTATAAAAGTTTGTTACTACATCTAGCCAAACATAATGAGGTGAGTGATACATTATGTGAGTCTCAAGAAATGAATGTTACAACTAAACATGGGTATAATTTTTCTTGTGAAACTAAATTTTTGTCAAAGGATAACTTATAAAATTTGTTTAAAAAGTTTTCTAATTATTTTTCATTGATATGTAGTGTGGAATATTTAGAATAGCTTATTGGGAAGATCAATATGTTGAGATCACTTGATTTGGAGAACTCAGTTCCTAGCAATTTGATAAGTGGGTAGAATAATGTGAGCAGTCAAGTGATAAGTAAATAGTGCATAGAAAATAAGAATGAAGTAGAAGGAGGTGAGAGCAAATAATATTTCCAAGTTGATTATGAACCCATTGAAGGCAACAACCAATGGATGGGAAGTCATGACATCATCAAGAAGGATGTGCATATGAAGAATGAGATAGTCCATAGCTAAATGAAACCACAAGCAACAATACAAGAGGTAGTAGATGTAGTCAAAGAGAAGTCATAATCTACAATGAAAGAATGTGAAATTCAAGAGGGCAAGAGATAAGTTTTTTTATTTGACATGTTTGTCTCATGTGTAGGTTTATTACAAGAGAATTTGACAATGATCAGTTTGGAAATCAGTATAAATAAAGATAACCTCAATGGAGGATACAATGTAGCATTAGTCAAGAAATAATGAGTTTTACATTCGTCTATTAGGCCTTGGGATCCATGAAGACATGAGATGAAGATAATAAGTTAGTAAGAAGGAGAGATGCTAAGAAAGAGTTCAATAACAATCATCCATAAGAGATCAATTTAACTTTTGTGGAAAAAATTTTATATTCCTTGGTAGTATGCAAGGGCATTTTTAGTTTTCTCAATTTTGGGTTTCTTTAGGTGATGGATTTCATTTATAATATGTATGTCTAGGTTAGAAGTAGTAGGAAGTCATATAATTCAAATTTAAGCTCATATGGTATTTTCCTGCCAAAAGTGTGATTTAAATGTTTTAATGATAAAAACTATGTTTTATAATAATAATTGGGTCTTGAGGGAAAATAAAAATGTTGATCAATGTGTTAAGTGATTATAGGTTATCCTAGATATTATTATGAGTGATCTTAACATATAATTTATGCTCAAGAAGAAATGTATACATGAGTCTTGAATTTGTAACTTCCATTCATATGTGGCAATGGTCTTTTAAGAAGTTAATCTTGCATGTTAGTAAAATAAGGAGAGTGGATGAAAATAAATATTTTTTAGGGAGATGAGTTTGAGGAGGTATGAATGCTAATGGAAATAAAATCAATAATGGTTCCTTAATTTTGGCATTTAATGTTGCAAACCATGTGTATCTTGCAATCTATGTTAAAGATGACTATGGATATATGAAATGAGAGATTATATGGAAGTTGGTTGACCACATATATACATTAGTAAGAACATATTTTAATTTTATTAAGGTTATTATATGATTATTTAGTTTTTTAGATACATCTATGTGAGAAAATCTATACAATCACTGTAGATGACAGTGTTAACTATGCATAGTCAGACTCAAATTAGTATATAAGTGGATAATGGAGGTCATTAAAAGGGGTTTAAACACTCAAGCACATGTGGGAAGTAAGTACAGACCTCAATCAATAATAAATTTTTTTTGAACCCTTATAGATATTTTGAAACATGCAAATATTCCTTCTTAGGTTTAGCAGAGATAGAGATAACCCTGTATTAGGGTTTCCACATAAATCTTAATTTGTAGGAGTTTCCACTATTCAAAAACCATAATAATTGGTGATTAGTTAGGGATTAATTTGTACTCAAAATTTTTGAAAACTTTTGTCCTATATGGACCATCTATGTATGGTAGTAGAAGACTGTGTATGAAATAAGGGTGCAGAGACCTAATTAGGTCTAGATAATGATTAGAAAAGTGACTTTTGAGTGGAGATATGTCAATAAAATTGATAGAGAGAAGTTAAAAGATATAAGGTACTCAAACATCACTTTATATTCTTATTTTCAATCTGTATGTGTCCATATAATTGAAAAAAGTGGAAAAGAAGGCTATAAGAAAGATAGTCCTAAAGAAGGAAGTGGTAGATGTTGAAGGAGTTTTGATGAGATATTTTGTGAAAAGGTCAGGAATATGATAGGTTTTGTAAATGATTATAAATTGGGTCCTATAATCATTGATGTATGGACATATTTTAAAAGGCATATAGGAGATAAAATATGAACAAAGGAAATTGGTATTGAAATAGAGAAGAGAGGGCAAAGATTCATAAAGAGGATACATCTTGATGAACAAAGAGAGGAGTTTATAACTAAGAAAGTTAATAAGAATCAAGAAACTCAAATAAGGAATAAGATTTGGAAGTGAGGAGAGATCAAGATATTAGAGCTAGTATTTTTGAAATAGAGCAATATGGAGGATCAAATAGGCACATGTTTATGTTGGTTTAAGTCATTCTATATGAATCTAAGAGGGAGCTATGCATAATTACAAATAAGAACACATACATAAACACAAGAAGATAGGAAACATCGAAAGTTCATCATGATCTTGAGTGCTCTAGCGATATCAAGTCTATAGAGTCTTCATTTAATTCATTTCAAATTTATAAACACCCAAGACCTTATTTAATATTGTCTACACTTGCAGGTTCTCCTCTCAACTTTCCATGATTATTTATTTCTTGTATTATTTAATGAAAACTTATTTTTCATATTATTTTATTAATTTTTTTAGTTTTTATAGTGGAATCTCAAGCCATTATCATCAAGGAATGTTCCTAATAACACTTTCAATGTTTACTACCTTAAAACTTTTGTTTTTTGAATTGAAGTATCTTCTATTGGATAATTTGTTAACTACATAATTTGTTATTTTGAATTTGAAACCACCACTATCACTCCCCCTAGTACAAACAAAGTGGAAGAGTCAATCTCCCTAAATACAATAATAATTATTTCATTTTGAATTTGCATTAATTTATGTTTTCAAATTTATGATTTTTTAATAAATTTTTATTTTGTAGGTTACCCTAAATCTGTGAGGAGAATTATGCCTCCACCCGTGCCACCCATACAAACTCAAAGAAGAGGGAGAAATATCACCATCCATAAATAGAGCAGAGAATCCCTATAATGTTCTTGGTCTGAATTTGCAAATTTATCTATTGGTGGTGTTTCTAGTGGACATGGACTTACATCTTTGCAACATATTAATATTCATGTAGAGTATTTTGGGATCAAAATTGGGGCCCTAGATGATGTTAAATTCAATCCACATTATTTTATTCAAGTTTCTAATGTGCCTACAATAAAAGTGCCTTCTACCTCTTCCCCTTCTACTCCACCCACCACCGATATTTGAACTTGTTGAATGATTCTATCATTTATTTTCCATTACATAATTTAGTTTTAGAAAATCTAATTTCCAATTTGAAGGAGGGTTCAATGATTTTAAAAAAAAGGGAGATACAGGTTAAATCAATGATCAAATAAATCAATGACTATTTTCACAATCACTCCAAAGAGTTAATTTGTTTTTGTTTGTCCTCAAAGATTGATGCTTTATTCAATCAATCTCAATATTGGTTAATTTATGTTAATAATGTTTACAATGATAATGTTTTAGGCATTATGATAAATAGGTTCAAAAATTTAAATGAAAAATCCCAGGTCTATTTCAACAAATGGGCTAGAGATATAAACTTTTTTATCATTGCCCAAGCAAAGAAGGAAAAAGATTTGGTATGTTTTTTTATCATTTCTAGCATGTATTCTTGTTATTATTAATTTTTATGTACTTGAGTCTTATATTTTATTTTTTAATTGCATGTAAAATATGAAAATTTAAAGAAATAATCACATCTTCCTAATGTCCACTTGAAAAATTCCTGAAAAAGTATAACCTCATCAATCACATTCAAATAAAAGCTTGCTTTGTTAAATAAACAAAACACTACTTTGAAGAAACTATTAAAGAGCATAGGATGGATCTAGACATTTTATTGAATAAGAAAATAGATGCATATATGATTTTACTTTTAGTAGATGATGCAACAAATGAGGAAAGAAAAAATATTAAAAATGTCAATTCTAATTTAGAGGATCTTCTTAAAGGAGTTATCAAGGAGGGTGCATAGGCAGGTCAAGAAAGTAGGGTTTTAGTGGAGGACAGTGGAACACAACAAGTGGACAAAGAGTCTGTTCGAGGAAGATGTTTGTTTATTTTTAAAAATATATAATGTTCAAGAAGACAACAATTTCAATCATGTTTATTTCAAAAACACTTTATTATGTTTGAAAACACTTGTTTAATTTAGGAAATTATACATGTCAATGATATCAGTTACACTTTATATTTGAAATACTCTTGGTTTGTAATTTTAAGATTTTAAATGTGTTGTGGTCAAACTTAGCCTTAAATATTCTATGGAGTTATAGTAGTATATTATTTAATTAATACTTAGGTGAATATTGATTTTATGAACTAAATAAATTAGACTACAATATATATTTTAAGGTTGAATGTTTGTTTCAAATACTCTTGGTTAAATGTATTGTTTAAATATTCTCTAGTCTTAAACATTTTGTAGGCAATATTCAAAATGATAATGATAACTATTAAATACCAATACGTTGAAATGTATTGTGGTCAACATTTTAAATTTATTTTAGTATTTAATTAATACTTTAGTGATTATTGATTATGTTTAAATATATTATGGTGCATAGGTAGATTATTAATTTATAGGGTCATGTATATAATGGATTGGTCATGTTGATATCTAGTTGCTTCAATGGAACTGAGTGGTGATTTTAGTATTGCTACCACCTACATGCTTAAATGTCTTACTATCACCTAGATACATAATGTAACTAGGTAACACTTACTGCCACTGAGTTGTAGCATTTTACCAGGAAACATTTGTTATCTCTCAAGTGCATCATGCAACTAGGAGACATAAGGTTTCACCAAATTAAATGTTGTAATCAGGTGATAACAACAACCATCTAGTTCCATGTCTAAAGATGCCTGCAGGGTTATTTTTCAAAATAAACAGATCTTAACTAGTGGATTATGTACACATAATTATAATATGATAAATAATGAAGTGCTAAATTTTAGTATTTCTTAACAAAGTATTGCTACATTTTTTATTGTCTCCAAGTTGTTTCATAATTTTTGTGAAAGTAAAGACATCAATTTTAATTGACATTCAATTAATACATAGAAAGAATTTATGAAGCTTGCAAATAATATACATGCATAAAATAGATTAAACAATTTTAACTAGCAAGAAAAACATCTATTAAATTAATCATAAGGCTATCAGCTATTTTATTGAACTCAATCTTTCAAATATTTTACAAAAGAAAATAAATATTAAATATTTTAGAAAATAGTAATTTATATACATATCAAACTTAAACTCGAGTAGCTGAAACAATATTCAAGAAACTTGTTCATCATAAATGTGATTTGCATGTACCATGTCAGTGCCATATTCAATCTCAATGTTCATATCCTCTATATTGGTCACTATATTAATGATGCCTCTTCTTTCAAATAGACAACTCCATGTTACCAATGCTCTTTTATAAAGAAACTTGTCCATATAATAATGCAAAACATATAGTCTCAAGCAAGTCTCTATATTTTTATCCAATCTATTTCTAAGTTTTGACTTCATGAAAGATAATGCACTAAATACTCACTCATCTACCATAGAAGCCAAAATCATTATTTGAACAATTTCATATAATATAAAATATTCACTAATACTTTCCTAGAAGATGATACTAGGATAAAAAAATTCCACAGACATGTAATTACACCATTTTCAATTAGGTCACTTAGAAACTAAAATTGATCCATCATTATAAATTTGAACTATGTTTTTGATAAGGTAAGGTAGAAAACCAGGGGACAAACCCTTTACAAAGCAAAAAAGACAAGAAGGCAATCAAACAAAATATGCCTTCAGAGAGATGACGGCACTAGCTGAGAAACAATAGGCACCAAAACAAAACACAAGGAACGGAAAGACCAGAGTCAGAGAAGACTCTCCTTACATAACCATTGATTTGAGAAGATCATTAAGTTTCTCAATATTCTCCACATTGTCAGCATGCCCAGTATTTTCCACCTCTTTCAGCATAGACATATTCAGGAGAATTGTATTTTGGATTCCCTTAGTGAAATTCTACACAAGCCTCTAAATACGATCCTTTAGGGCCCCAATTTTAGCTTTCCAATCAGCCTCATTCTCAATATCCTCACCCACTTCCACGACATACATTTTCCCCTTATTGTCAATAGTTTCCATAGTGTCAGCACCATGCTCCTCAGTAACCTCAAAATCCCTAGTGTCCTGCTTCCCTCCAGTGTCCTCTGAAATTTCTTGTATTTCCAGCTCCTTAGACTCTTCCTCCTGGGTTGCTTCTTCCAAAGCACTTTTCAAGTAATCAATCAGTCTGGCCTTTGGAGTAGGTTTACTAGAAATCTACCCTAACCTTCTAACTTCAGAGGAGAATCCTTATTAATTTTGGAAGACTTGTAAGATTTACCACCTTGGCCCCCTATGGCCCTACCCAGATTTTTGTGGGTCCCCTCCTTGGTATCTCTAATATTTTCTTCCTCTTCATCAACCTTTCTATTATTACCCTTTTTTCTCACAAAGGAGTTGAGGGTATCAATAGGGGTCTCTTCAAGGGTGGAGAAAGAAACATCTTTTATTTTGGTAGGAGCAGGGGAAAAATAGGACTCATCAATAGCATCGCTAGACATCGGGTTGGAAGGAATGTCTCCACTATCCATTCTAATATTCTTAGAGGGCTCTAGGGGTCGATGAAAGTTGTATAAGCAAAAAATCAGGCCTTTGTGTAGGGGAATAGGGTTCATATCTAGCTTCTTAACCATTTTAGCTCTCACCCTAAGGACAGAGTGTTCCAAAGAGGAGAGCAAGTAAAAAGGGAAACTAATAACAACATTACACCTGAAGTGATTTAACAAAGGGAGGTGGTAATTTTACAACCTGGTAAATCAACCTTCAAGTTTCAAGTACTTCATGAGAATGATTCACACCCCATCCCATGGCTTCAGAAGTTTAGAGTGCTCGAATCCTCCTTGGTATGGGATGAGTTCTTCTCCCTCACCCAGAAATAGTTTGTGGTTTGCAAGATCCATAATTTTGGTTTTCCTTTGAAGTTTTATACCCTGCATGGACATTCTCGTGGCCATATAAATCACCTTTTCATAGATTTCAAAACTAATTCTACCCATCATGACTTGCCTATTTAACCAAGATCTCACAAATTGCTCAAACAAGTTTTCGTCAAAACTGTTAAGCCTTTCCAGATATGGGTTGATTCCCCCTTCTTTACAATAATGCCAAACCAGCAGATTATCTTTGAATTTTTAATAGGAGATAGGTTTAGTTTGAATATTATCTCCTCCCATTTTCTATTTGCAAACCCAGATCGTGGAGTTCCTAATTTCAGCCTTTAGCTTTGAAATGGCTGCTAACCCTTTTTTCTGTTTATGCAAAATGAAGATGTGATGGCTCATTATTCAAAATACCCTACAGAGATGACATTGTCTACTCCCATGTTCGAAGATTATTTCCCCTTGATTTTCATGATGATACTCATGCACCTCAACCTCATGATACAATGAATCATGAATGATTGTTAAACAAGTACCAAGGTTATCAAGTTCTATAATCCACGATGGCCCTCTCCAAATGGACCGCCTCTAAGAGCTACCCTTGTCATAAATGAACCTCATTCTTGACAAGTCATATCCTTTTGAATAATATCCCTAATGTGTAATGGAATATGATCACCTTGTCACCACACCCTCCAACCTAAAAATTGTTGACCAAGGTTAGCACAAGCATTGGTGACCCTATTTCTCTCTCTGTAAATATGGGAAAACTCTACTCCAGAGAACTTTTGCAAAAGAAATTGGATGTCTGTAATGATGTCCTTTAGCTTTTTTCCCACATTTTATGCTTTATCCACTACATCTATAACCATTTTAGAGTCACCTTGTATACTCAAGTTTCTTATTCCTAGGGATATAGCCAACTTTAACCCTCATAGTAGAGCCATTACTTTAGCATAGTTGTTGCTCTAGCATCCTATTCCACCAACATAGAAAAAAGACATCCATCCTCTATCATTCCTTATAATTCCTCCTCCACTAGCATTACCATCTAACTTGGATGCCCCATCAAATTTGAGTTTGATCCAGTTGGGCTTTGGTGGGATCCATTTAGTATTTAGTCTCTGTAGCATTTTAGAGTTATCATACCTAGGGATCTAGTTTAAAACCTTTCATTTGGTTGCAATTTTTTTTTCAATTTGAGATAGGGGTTTCTCTGTAGCATGAATATGAGTTGTTGTGACACTTTACATAATGTTCTTAACAAAGGAGTCGAACACCTGAGATGCATTTCTAGCAGTGTCCCTAAAAATTCTATGGTTGTGCTCTTTCCATAAAATCTAGCTCAAACATGGAAGAGTTTGCTTCCATAATTCCAAAAGCCAAGGATGTGTGAAGGTTGGGTTCCAGCTAAGAATTACTTCTTTGAGTTCAGAATTAGAGACCCATTCAATACCAAAGTTATTAAGTATTATGATCCATAATTCCTAGGCAAAAATAATAGTGGATAAAAAGGTGTGAAATTGATTTCTCTTTTAAACCACAAAAGAAACATCTATTAACCAAGGTAAACCCTCTATTTTGAAGGTTATCCTGACTTAGGATTTTGTTATGAGCAGCGGCCCACCAGAACATGTTAATTTTTAGAATAAGTTTATGATTCCAGACCTTTTTCCATACATCTTTACTCTAAGCTTTAAGAATGGGCAAATGGTAAGTAGATTTAACAAAGAATGATCCATTCTTATCTGGCCACCAGTATTATTCATCCTCCCAGGGGAAGAGATGGATTTTGATCTCTTGAACACACTACTGGATCTCCTACACTCTAGGGAAAAGCTCAGGCTGGTGATCATAGCAGTCCAATAGATTTTTCCAACTCCTTATCCCATTGTTATTTTCCATATAATCACTGACTCTGTCTCCAAAAAACTAAGTAGCCAAGTCAACAATCTCTCCATAGTTACCTTGTGTGATGAGATCCTTATCCTTTAACCAGATATCATCCCAGAATTTAATATGCCAGCCATTTCCAAGTTTCCATCTAATTCCCTGTTTAGGAAGGCTTCTACTTTTTAGCATTTTATTCCATATCAAAAATCCCTGGGGTAATCCCATCTGTTGAATAAATTTGGAATCATCAATGCTATGCATGTATTTGGCATACATTATTTCCCCCAATCATTATTTTAATGGATCAAGTTCCAACTAATTTTTGAGAGAAGGGCTTTGTTTATGTTCCTGATAGACCTAATATTGAGTCCTCCATGAGATTTTGGAAGACACACTTTTTCCCATCTGACTAATGACATTCTCTATTTTTCTTCCACCCCCATCCATAAATATTTCCTTTGGATCTATTCCAGTTTATTAGCAAAATACACAAGTTTTTTAAAAAGAGACAGGAAGTATGTAGGAATACCTTGTAGCGAGGCCTAAAGAAGTTGCAGTTTACTAGCACTGCTAAGTAGTTTCACTTTCCAACCCAAAATTTTTCTCTGCGTTCTTTCCATAATTCCATTCCAAAAACTAGGAGATACCTCTGTGACCATGAATGGGAGACCTAGGTAGGTGGCTGGTAAAGCAACAAATTTGAACTATGTTGACAAATACGTCAATAAATGTTATTGTAAAATACCATTAATTTAAACTCCATTCACCTCTACAGATTTACAAATTTGCTTAATAAGTGAACCCGTGTATTTGTGAAATAAATTTTTAATCTATTGTTGACTATTAACACTGATCCAAAAAATGGGATTCATAAATCCCATGCCCTCCAAAAGCATGTCCCTTTGAAAATGTTCTCTTATCTCAGAAGATAATCTTTGCAAGATTCAAATTAATTTAATTCACATTTTTAGATATAATAATATCATATATAAGACATGTTATAAGTACATCTTTAGGTTCACCTCCCACAACTTCAAGTCTTCTATAGAAAGTGTGCATCGGGATCTCATTGCCATTTACCATGACACAGATGATAATTGATACTGAATTTCAAATAACTCTCAAGATTCTTAAAATCTACCAAATTTTGTCGAGCTCTAAAAATAGGTCCATGAAATCTTTGATTCATTGTGTATAATATATCTAAAGATTGATATACACATTTTATAAAATGTATAAAGTCAACAATATATACAAATCTCTCCTGAGCATGTTTCATTAACCAATTAATTTCCTTTAGCATTGATATAATACCTCATAATGTCAATAATGTTTCCAAATCTATTAAATGATACAACAAATATTTTTCCTTGTCAACTTCCATGTGGTATTTATACATAAAACTTTTTAAAGATGGAAATTCCTCAAAAAAATTGTATGCAGGTTCATACATGGAAATCCATCTTGTATCAACATCTCTTAATAGTATTTTACCATCATTCACCCTAATTGAAAATATTTTTAACTCCAAATATCTTTTTGGACTACTTGACATATGAGCATGCAAGTCATAAATGAGCTCTTCCACTTTTGCAGCATTATCAATGTTGTGGATTCAAAGAGCCAAACCCAAAGAATTAATACATGCACAAATAATGGAGCTTGAACACAGATAAATTTTCAACAACAAGTAATATGTTCCACTCTTTGATAATTTGAATAAACATTCTAGGACATGTTACATATTTATAGGAATCATATTCCTATATTTTCTCCACTGATTTCTCACCCAAAAACTTTTTGATATTCTCTCACAAGAATCCTATAACTAAGCAAACATATTACGATAAATTGTTATAACAAATAACAATATATCTCAACAATACAATATTTTAACTAATGTAATATTAATGTATTAACCATATGGTTATAACTAACTAATATTTACCATCTTGTAAATACCAAAATTCATTCAATGTGAAAACTAACCCCAACATTCCCCCCCCCCCATGGTTTTTACATGGTACAATATATCTCTTTTTATAATTGTAGCATGTTCTACCTGTATTTGATCATGATATTCTCCACATACATGTGCCATCGCACATCTCTTCCTTCATGCTCATATACAATGGGTTTTCATAGGTTCACCAATAACCTTCCAAAATTGTTTTCATAAGTTCACCAATAACCTTACAAAATGGTTTTCTCAAGTTCACCACTAACCTTACAAAATGGTTTTCTTAGGTTCACCACTAACCTTACAAAATGGTTTTCTTAGGTTTACCACTAACCTTAAAAAATAGTTTTCTTAGGTTAACCATTAAGCTTACAACATGGTTTTTACAGGTTTACCATTAATCTTTTATCATGATTGATACAATGTTACTTAGATCAATATTCTCTAATGTAAATATACAAAAGGGTTACATGGAAATATCAATCACAAGTGAATAGGTAAAATTGTTGTTATTTTTCACACATGCTAAAAAATAAATGTAACTACCACATTAAAAAAATTGAAATCTACACCATGATGAAATAAAATACACACCACACAAAATGTCACCACATCATTGGTGTGGCCCCATCATTGGTGACTAATGAGAAGTCACTGAAAGACCTCTTTCCTCCTTGTATCCTCTAGCCTCTAATACATGATACTTCTCACTCAGTTGATGATGTCGTAGAGCTCAAGTGCATGTCATTTTGGGACCCCCCATAATAATAACATGCTCATTAGATGCTGGGTATGCCCAAAAATGCATTCATAAGATTTTTTTTTTTTTTTTACAATTTGAACTTTTGACTCTAGATAAAGACTCAACACCGACACAATGATTTTTTAATAATAAAAACTTGCTAAAAGGACATACAAAACTCATTATTGATAGAAAATTAATTTTTAATTTTTAACTCATAAAATAATTATAGAAACTATGACTATTTAAAAACAACATATAATTTTGATACCATATAAAATTATAATACCCAAAATTATGAAATTTAAGCATCTTAAAGACTGATCTAATAACATAGTTACCAAATGACTTAACAATACTTTAAATGAAATATAAAACTATTTAACTCAAGACTTAAAATAGAATATTAAACAATTAAATGACTCCAATATGTAAGCTTAAAAGCTTAATGAAAAACCTATGGACTAAACATTAAATGACAAAAGACAAACTTAATACCTAGAATTTTGTTTTGTAAACTACAGGTAGTGAAGTGGCTTGCAGAATCACATACAAATCTAGATGGAAAAAAGACATGATCAAAGTGATCACGGTTATGTAGAAGTATTCTACGCCCTTAACCATTAGTTTGTCTAGGGATATGTGTGGCCAACTTGTAGCTTACATACCTTTTTTATATACTTGTTACATTTCTCTATGTTTTTAGATAGGTCAGCCTATGGAATGACCTTAGCTAAGTAGACTATATATAAGAAGTAGTGGTTAGTCTTTATTCATTATATTAAGTATTTTTCTATTAGTTAATTTTTGTGGAGGTTTCCCCTTCGAAGTGGCTTTGCTATATTATCCAGTATTCTACTCTACTATCAATTATTGTTATGTGATCTCTCATATTTTATTATTATATGCAATATAAAATCATTCTATGTAAACATATAAGTAATTTCATTACAATTGGTATCAAATATTCAATTTTGGCAAGTTTCATGTGGCATTTTTTTTCAAATTTGGCGAGGCATGGCTTCTAGGAGTGGTGGGAACAAAAAAACATAACTTGCAATCTGGGAAGAATTAATTCTTTCTATCAGTGTAGTATTGCTTAGAATCCTTTTTTGAAAAAAAATATTAAAAAAAAGTTTGGGAAAAAAATTTCCTTTGCATAATTGCAGTCATTGGATTCATCTCAGCAATATGATTGTAATGGTATACTTTGTCAATACACTTTTTTGGTAACCAAATTTTTACCCTAGTGCACAAAGGTAGTTATTAGATTCATCTTGACAAGGTGATCGCAATGGTACCATCTCCTAGTACACCTTTTTTTTGGGTAAAATCCCTCCTAAGGTTTGTATATAGAAGGTCTTGGTACTCGGGGAAGAAAAGGGGACAAGAAACTTTAAGACTCCTACCAAAAACATGGAATTTGGTACTTCAAATCTAGTGATTTCTCAGCTTCAGGTAGACATAAATAAATTGGTGAGGCATGATGAATTTTTTGCATTCTAAGATGATGTTTTAAGGATGTGCAAAGAGATTAATAGGGCTCATAATGAATTGCATCATATCACTATGCAATTGGATACCCTTACATCTCAATTTCAACCCAATAACCCTCCACTTTAGTATTCAAATCCTCCTCTCAACACCAACAACTCCCATACTGGTATGAAATTGATGTTGCCAAAAGTGGATAGGCATAAGTTCAATGGTAAGGATCCTCTCATTTGGATTACCCAAATTGAGAATTTATTTGAGCTGCATCAAACCCCTGGTTCTCAGAAGGTGATAGTGGCATCTCTATATCTAGAACCTAAGCAATTCATTTGGTATCACTAGTTATGTGTTTAAAATAAAAATAATGGTGCTCATGTTACATGGTCTATTTTCACTATAGAATTGTTAGCTCATTATCAGAATAATGTCTCTGAGAACTATTTCAGCCAATTAACTAAACTATGGTAATTAGGAACTGTGAAAGATTATATTCATCAGTTTCAGAATCTCTCTTTAGGGGTGGAAGATATCACTAAGGACAATTTGACTAATCTATTTTTGGGTGGCCTCAAATATAGAATACAATTTGAGGTTTGAATTTTTAACCCAACATCTGTATTACAAGCTATCCCTAGGGCATGTATGGTAGAAGACAAAGAGATGGTCAAAAAGAAAATTTTCACTACCGGTCATGATCACACCTTTCCAACACCATCATTTCCATAGCCCACTAGATTAACATAACAAAAAATTGAGGAGAAGTGATCTAAAGGGTTGTGTTATGGTTAGATAGAAAATAGATCAAAGACCATCATTGTGTTGAAAATAAGATATTTTACATTGAAGGTGCCAATGATGATGAAGATGATGAAGTACATGGTGATGATATAAAAGGTCATGAGGAAGAATTTTAAGACTCTTATCTTAATATTTATTATCCTGCCCTTTCAGGTATTAGTATTCCCAAACTCTTAAGGTGATGGGTTTCTTTAATAAATAGAAGGTCACTATATTGATTGATTCTAGAAGTACACACAAATTCATCAACAATAAGTTGGTTGCTCATTTTAACTATTTCATTTATCCATCTCTAAAATTTTAGGTTATGATTGTATATGGTGGTACTATCAATTGTTCAAGAAAATGTCATAGTATTAAGCTAGCCATGAGAAACTACTTGTTAGATTTTCCTATGTTTATGATTCCCATGGGTCGAGTTAATATTGTTCTGGGAGTACAGTGGCTCACCACTTTGGGCACTATTGAGATGAATTTCCAAAATTATTCATGTGTTTTCATTATAAATAAAGGACTTTTGAGTTAAGGGGATTAAGGGCTAAATCTCCATAACTTATTAGCTCCCATCGAATAAAAAACATTCTTCATAAGGGTGTTGAAGGATTTGTATCTCACTTATTTTCCATGGAAGTAAAACCAAATCAGTCATCTCCACCTCTTGATCTATAATAAGTGATTGATTTTAATTCTATTATTTTTAGCAACATGCCAAAAGGACTTCCACCTAACTGAACACAAGATCATGCTATCAAACTTATTCCTGGAAGTACACCACCCAACATCAGGCCATACAGGTATCCCTATGTCTATAAAAGTGAAATTGAAAAGATGATACAGGAGATGTTGGATGTAAGAATCATATGCCACATCTAAAGCAAATATTCTTCACCAGTTTTCATGGTGAGAAAGAAATATGACACCTGGAAGATGTGCCCTAACTACAGAGAACTCAATAAGTACATTGTCAAAGATAAGTTTCCTATTCCTATCATTGATGATTTTCTAGATGAGTTAAATGGTACTTTTTATTTTACCAATTTAGATCTATGTTTTGGGTATCATCAAATCTAGATCCGTGATGAAGACATACCTAAAAAAGCTTTCAAGACTCATGAGGGCCATTATGAGTTTCTAGTTATGCCTTTTGGTCTAAAAATTGCACTAACTACTTTTCAAAGTTTGATAAACACTATTTTTAGGCCATTTTTGAGGAAATTTATTTTGGTATTCTTTGATGATATCCTCATTTACAGTAAAAATTGGGAAGACCATTTACAACATGTGAAATAGGTACTCTCCATTTTGGAACAACATCAATTATATGATAAACCTTCCAAATGTACTATTGGGGCTTGTGAGGTTGAATATTTGAGTAATTTGGTTTTTTATGGAGTGATATTAGATCCTAAAAAAATCCAAGAAATGGTAGACTAGCCAATTCCTAAGACACTCAAGAAATTATAGAGATTTATGTGGCTAACTAGTTACTATCATAGGTTTGTCAAAAATTATGGTAGTATTACAGCCCCACTCACCTCTTTGTTGATGAAAGACTCCTTTTAGTGGACCGATGCAGCCACTCGAGCATTTAAACAATTGAAATTAGCTATGTGCACTACTCTAGTATTGACAAATCTTGATTTTTATAAGACTTTTGTGGTTGAATGTGATGCATTTGGGTATGGTATGGGTGTTGTACTCATGCAAGAAGGTAGACCACTTACATTTGAAAGTCATCAACTAAAAGGTAAAAATCAACACAAGCCCATCTATGAGAAGGAAATGATGGCTATTTTGCATGAGGTCAAAGAATGGAGACCTTATTTGATGGGTCATCACTTTCAAGTAAAGACTGATCATGGTAGCCTTAAATATTTTTTGGAACAATGGTTATCATCTGAAGAACAATAGAAATGGGTAACTAAGATGTTAGGCTATGATTTTGAAATAGTCTACAAAAAAGGCAAGGATAATGTGGTGGTAGATGCACTATCCATAAAGGATGAATTAGTTGAGGCATTGTTATGTGCTAGAACCATTTTGTAGTTAGATTAGCTAGATGAAGCATGATCAGAATGGGAAAATCATAGTGCCACCCATGATTTGATTCAAAATCTTCAGCAAGGTTTAGGTGGATTTGAAAAATTCACATGGAAGGGTAATGCATTATGGTATAAATATATATTGTACCTATGTAAGGATTATCTTCTTAAACCTAAAATCTTTGAAGAACTTCATGCACCTCCAATTGGGGGTCATTTAGGATTTTTGAAAACCTATCACAGAATGAAGAAATATTTTTTTGGGAAGGACTCAAGAAGGATGTCTAGAAATATGTGGCTAAATGTATGATCTATCAAAAAAACAAAGGTGAAACCATCAAAACCCTATGTATTTTATATCCTTTATCCATCCCTAACCAGCATTGGGAAGAGGTATCTATGGATTTCATTATAGGGTTACCAAGATCTAATGGTCAAAATGTTATCATGGTTGTTGTGTATTATCTTAGTAAGTACACTCATTTTTTTTCTTTATCACAACCATTTGTTGTTAGTATAGTAGCTACTACTTTTCTCAATATAGTTTATAAATTGCATGGGACCCCTAAGATCATTGTCAATGATAGAGATCTCATTTTCACTAGTAATATTTGGACTAAGTTATTTACATGTTTGGGCACACAATTGGCTCATAGTTTATCCTATCATCCTTAATTTGATGGACAAATTGAGGTAGTCAACAAATTTATCAAAGGATATCTCTATTATTTTGATTTTGATAAATAGTATAAATGGGTTCATTGGTTGTCACTTGCTAAATGGTGGTATAATACTTTTGTTCATAGTTATTCCAAAATGTCTCCCTTTATGGCACTGTATGGATACCACCCTTCATCCATCACTTCAACCTTGAAGGTCCATCCTACGGTTCATATAGTTAAATAATATATTCACCATTAATAAGAGGTCCTTGTAAGTTTGTGTGAATATTTAGCAATGGCCCAAAATTGCATGAAGCAATAGGTAGATCAACATAGAAGTGAGAGACATTTTGACATTGGTGATTGGGTCTTTGTTCACTTGTAGCCATATAAGCAAGTGTCATTGAAGCAAAAAAAAGGATAAAAAGTTATCTCCTAAGTATTATGGGCCTTATCACATCTTGCACAAAATTGGTAGTGTGGCCTACAAGTTAGAGTTTCCTTCATCTACTCACATACATCCAATATTTCATGTATCATGCATAAAGAAAGTCATTGGACACAGAGTTTCCATTCAAATACAATTACTAGAATTATATGAAGAAGGTATATTTTTTCTTGATCTTGAGGTGATCTTTCACATGCGCATTAATCAGCTGCATTCTAGAGTGATTACAAAGTACCTGATCAAATGGAAGAATCTACCATGTGAAGATGCCACTTGAGAGGATAAAACATTTGTAAAACAACATCTATAGTTTTCATAATGTTGAGGACAATGTTGTTTTGAAGGGGAGGGGATGTATACGCCCTTAACCATTGGTGTGTCTAAGGATATGTGTGTCGAACTTGTGGCTTACATACCTTTTTTATATACTTGTTACATTTATTTATGTTCTTAGATAGGTCAACCTATGGAATAACCTTGGCTAAGTAGACTATATATAAGAGGTAGTGATTAGTCTTTATTTATTATGTTAAGTATTATTTTATTAGTGCATTGTTGTGGAGGATTCCCCCTCAAAGTGGCTTTGTTATATTATCCAGTATTCTGCTCTGTTGTCAATTACTGTTGTGTGATCTCTCATATTTGCTTATTTTGTGTGATATCAAGTCATTCTATGCGAACATATAAGTAATTTCATTACAAAGTCAAGTGTTTTAACATGCATGGATTGGTATATCACTACAATGTAGTCCTTTAAATATTAAACTCGCTCATTGGGGAATATACAAGTCACCATATATATTGTTTGAATAGGTTGTATGGATAGCAAATAGTAGAAAAAGTGCTATACGAATCTGAACTTCATGCTTGAAAATTGTTATAATACTAAGTGAAGGCATAGATACACATCATGATAATAGGTGATGCCAATAGAATATTTTGTAGATATAAATGTCGTAGGAGTGAATTACTTGCATGAATTAAATAAATAGTGGATTGTAATCATATGGAGTATAGATTTGACTAACACATAAACATATAACTCCAATCTAAATGAATGCAATAATTTGACATGCACTCAATATTATGTTGTTGGAAACATGAATGTATAGCCTTGGATCAAATCTAACAAACACAATATTGTGCCATTGAATTAATGCAAATCTGATCCTTTTTGCATCTCACTCACTTGCCTTTTATTTCCTTAGGCATGATTTTGTAAATAAATTACAACCATAGACTCTGAGATCTTTGAAAACTTCCTTCATGTACAGGTTTTATTTCTTCAAACCTTATTGATAGAAATATACACACACTTATCTATCTATATTTACGAGGATTAGCTCTCACAAGATCTCATGGCTCAGGGCAATTAATGGAAATTGAGATTTGCCCCTCCACTCATTAATGGACCATTACTATTATGATATTAGTGCATTATTATGGAAGTTTCCCCCTCAAAGTGGCTTTGTTACATTATCCAATATTCTACTCTGTTATCAATTATTGTTGTGTGATCTCTCATATTTTCTTATTTTGTGTGATATCAAATCATTCTGTGTAAACATATAAGTAATTTCATTACAAAGTCAAGTATTTTAACATGCATGGATTACTATATCACTACAATGTAGTCCTTTAAATATTGAACTCACTCACTAGGGAATATACAAGTCATCGTATATAATTTCTGAGCATGCTGTATGGATAGAAAATAGTAGACAAAGTGCCATACAGATCTAAACCTCATGCTTAAAAACTATTATAATACTAAGTGAAGGCATAGATACACAACATGATAATAGGTGATGCTAATAGGATATTTTGTAGATCTAAATTTCATAGAAGTGAATCACTTGCATGAATTAAATAAGTAGTGGATTATAATCGTATGGCATATATATCTGACTAACACATAAACATGTAACTCCACTATAAATGAATGTAACAATTTGACATGCACTCAAGATTATGTTGTTGGTAATATGAATGTATAGCGTTGGATCAAGTCTAACAAACATAATATTGTGCCATTGAATTTATGTAAATCTGATCTTTTTTTCAACTCACTCATGTGCCTTTTCTTTACTAAGGCATGATTTTGTAAAGAAATTACAACCACAGACTCTGACATCTCTAGCAACTTCCTTAATGTGCAATTTTTATTTCTTCAAACCCTATTGATAGAATTACACACACACTTATCTATCTACAGTTACAAGGATTAGCTCTCATAAGATCTCATGACTCAGGGCAATTAATGAAAATTGATAATTGTCCCTTCACTCATTAATGGACCATTACTATTTCCTACTCTGATACCATTGTTGTGGATTCAAAAAGTCAAACCCAAAGAATTAATACATGCACAAAACAATGGAGCTTAAACATAGACAAATTTTTAACAACAAATAATATATTCCACTCTCTAATAATATAAAAAAATACATTCTAGAACTTGTTACATATTTATAGGAATCATATTCCTATATATTCTCCACTAATTTCTCACCCAAAATCTTTTTGATATTCTCTCATAAGAATCCTATAACTAAGAAAACCTATTACAATATATTGTTATAACAAATAATAATATATCTCAACAATAAAATATTCTAACTAATGCAATAGTACTGTATTAACCATATGGTTATAACTAAGTAACTAATATTTACCATCTCATAAATACCAAAATTCATTCAATGTGAAAACTAACCCCAACAATCAAATGTGCTAACAATTTTGTATGTAAGATTCATCTTATGAGCCATGAAATGAATCAAAATCATAAATGGGAAAATTTTTGTTTGAATTCAAACACAAAGGCCACTCTTATTCCCCTGCATTACTAATGTACCATCAGTTTCAACACACACCAACTTCGTATCTATGCCATAATCATCCATCCTAGCTATTGACCAATTTTGACCCCCAAAGTCAAAAGGTCAACCCCTATAGGTGAAAACTTTATTTTCATGTCTTGTTAGCCCTATTAATATATTTTCCATGCTTTATGAGGTCTTCATAGAGCCTTTTTAAAACCTTATTAGCATTGTTCAGGGTAAATTTGGTGAAATTAAGGCAATGGTCTTTCTATCCTTGATACTAGCCTAGTCATCTACTAAAGTGATGAAACCTATTCAAGTGGTATCATAGGTCCTGAGGTGTTATTCAAGATAATTTCATACCTTAATCAACTTATACAATCTTTTCATGATTTTTTGGAGAATTTAAGGTTCTTTTGTAGACTTTGATGTATAAGAAAATGAGGAAAAATAAATTTCATGTATGTCAAATCCCACCCAAGTGAATAATCCATAAAATAAACTTTCCAAGTACCTTAGATAAAATATATAACTTCCCTTTATGTCAATATAATCTTGAAATTAAACACTTAGGAGGGAGTTTGATGTACTTGTACAAATTTCAAGGACTCAATGTATAAATAGATCATGAGAGCCATTTTATATTATATAGGTCATAATCATGCATGGAAGTAAGTTTTATGTCTCAAAATTATATAATACTCTTTCTATCTCCCATCACTCTCTTCACAAGCTCATGAAGGCAATTTTCAAGTGAATGGTATAGGTGGTACATGTAGAGTTAGAGGATAAGAATTTGAAATGATTTTTGGACCCATATGATCTTATAATTAATTACATTTTTCATTTGATTTATCTCCTTAGATTTATGAACAATTTCCAAGGAGCTAAGGCACATTTTTTAGACTCAAAACCCCATTGTCTCAGTTTTGGGTAGCATAGTTGTAAGTGTGAATTCATGGATGAAAGTTTAAAATTTTTTATGCTCTTTATAAGTATACAAAACCATAATACATTAGTATTCATCACCATCTATCCCATATATGCACTACCCAAGCAAGAAAGTTCATCTTTTGCATAGTGTACAAGTGACTATCAATGGTTATCCAAATTTTTAGGATTTCCATAGGGTTCATATCAATATAAATTTAATTGAACATTTATTTAAATATTTGCCTTTCAAATAGTTTTCTCCAATCATTTGATTACTATCCATACTAGTCTCCAAGTATCATTTGTGTTCCTGGCTTGAAGACTATGTATATGGGTTACCTGTGTAGCATGGTTGAAAAGTCTTGTTTTTACCTTGTTTAAGGTTGTATAATAATATTTAACCTATGAAGAATGAAATTAAAAATAAAATAAGTGTTATTCCAACCATATACTCTCAACAAAGGTAAGGTGTTTCAATTACTCACAGGTCTACAGACCTATAAGTAAGCATTCATGGGCCTAGGTTAATGTGAAAGTGTTTTGGAAATATATAGATGTAGATCAGACTCATAGACACTAATTTTGAATTTAATAACTCCATTAAATACCATCAAGGATCAATAATTAATGAATAATCTATAACTTCTATGCAAAACCTTGCACATAAGGAGACCTCCTACTACAATCTTACATTTACAATGGATGAGATTTGAGGTGGTATAGTGTTTAGTCAGAATTATGAAATATATTAAGGTAGAGGACATAATAAAATATTAAGAGTTGATATATCTTAAATAATTAAGACTCAACAATTTGACTATCTCTAATAGCCAATGTAAGCAAAATGAAGACCTATAGGTGGTAGACTTGTAGGTCCTCATTTTAGACTAAAACAAATTATCTTGCCAAAATTATTTGGTTAAAAATATCAATCCATATATAATAATGGAGGAAAAAATCTCATTAAAACATATAATCCATTTTTAAGTTAAAAGAGTTGAATTGAGAAATCCTACAAGCCTACTAATCATGCACAAGCCTATGTATGAAGGTGAGAAGAGGAAGGTTTGTAAACACTATGAAGGGGTCAAAAAAGCTTGTAGTGTAGTGAGATATAAAATTATATGAGTTTTTAATACCTTAAAGGAACAATAATAGAGTTGATAGGAACAATTACAAGGCTCATATTCAAACCCCTCTCTAATGACCACCTTCAACCACATTTTGGAAAGGTGCAAGGAATAGTGGTATGCTTATGAAAGTGTAGTGTTTTAAATAATTTGAGGAGGTTAAAAACTCCCAATAATTTAAAAAATTAATTGAGAGGTTCAATTATTGTAAATTGATATTATAAAACCCTAAATGCACTTATAATATCCTAAGGACCACCTAAAGGATGCTTAGGCAAGTAGGCTAGTTATGGGTTTGAAAAGAGAAAATCACCTACAGTTAGTGTGAGGGATGTTTGGGTGAGGTGATAGATAATTTATGGAGTTATTTTAATTCATGATATAAAAAAATAGAGGTGAGTGATAGCATTAACTATCTACAAGACTCACTTCAAGTCTTCATACACAACTAGTTTACCACATACAGGCATGCCTACCTTGTTAGGTGAAAGTTGTTTGTCTAGAGTTAATGAAAGAGGTCTAAAGAGAGGTAAATAATTTTATATGGTTAGTGGTTATATCATAAATACATAATACCCTTAGACTCACCTAAAGTGAATAAAACATTCAAGACCCTATTTAGGCCTATAGAGCCTAGCTCACACACAGGCGACCTAAAGAGTAATCATGAGAAATGTGATTGATTGAGAGTAAAGTGATGGTTTGAATATGGTGAGAGGTTAATTTAAAAATCACAAAACCTATAATACCATTCACAGTCAAAAAAAATAAGGAAAGTGTCATTTTGACTCTTAAGACCACTTCAAGCTCCTCAAATGAATGACTATTATCCAAGACTAGACTTCTCTTTCTTGATGAGACCATGAACCTATGCATGATATTAAATAGTATTCATGTGGTAATTAGGTCCTCATAATTAAAATGCATGCCATTAGTTGTTGGTTTAGGTCTTGAACCTTCATGAACAAAGCTTAAGACCATCAACCCCTCTACAATAGCCTATTTACAACTTGAGAGTCAATTTATTACACTTAAAATTATATGTAAAAGATGCATAGGGACCTCATCTCTTATGGAAAGTTGAGGAGGGTTATACGCTTGAAAAGTGAGGCATTAGTTCAGGGATTGAAGGCCTAGGGTTTATAAATAATCATTAAGAACCAAAATAGGTTTAAACCCTCATAAAACCCTATTAAAGACCAACTGAGATAGATGAGCTCATAAAGTGCATTAAATTACCTAATTTTCTCATACATTTTCCTAAAAAAATTATACTCCACATAGGTTCCAAACATGTACTTCATCTTAAATGTATTATTTTTCAAGGTTTTTAGGTGTTTTACAATTATTTTGGAAATGGAGATATTGAAAAACATTGGGAGAGGTCATTTGGGATGTGTTACACTTGTCTAAGACTACAAATATGTATTATACATTCTTTAAGTGATCAAACAAAGCTCATTTTTCAAGGCAATCTCAAACAAACCCAAACTGAGACTAGGTTTCAAGGCCATTTCATGGTTCTCACTCTTTCACAAGGTCTCAAGGATTTAAATTTGACATGGACATTGATTATATCCTAGGGAAAGTGAATCACATGATTTTGGGTGAATTCAAATGTGTGGGGTGTATTTAGTGCAGAAAATTATGATTTTAGGCAAGGAGGCATAACTGAGGCCTAATTGAGGAGAGAGAATGAGCTAAAAAAGACACTTTCACTCAAAGTTAGGACTTTAAATTTGGCATGAATATTTAAATCCATAATATATCCTCAAATATGTTCTCAATTTATAAATAAATTTCATACATTATTCTACACAATGAGGTTTACAAGATTAAAGGGCTATAAGGAATGAGTTCAAATTAGATCTTTTGGTACAAAATGAGTTCTTGAGAGTAGTTTGATGACTCCAAATGAGTTTTTTCATGTATAATATGGTGTGAATAGTCCATATATGGATAAAAAATACATTGTATAATATTAAATAAATTTTTTACACTTGTAAGCAAGATTGGCCTAGTGAGACAAAGAGACTTCTAGACACCTAGTAAGAGAATGCAGTGATGTGTCAAAAGGGTCCTTCAAAGATCAGTTGTAGGTGTCAAAATTATACAAAGGATGTAACTAAACATAGATTGACCATTAATATATCCAATTTTCATTCTAAAAACTAAGGAAAAGAGTAGTTTTGGAGAGCTAGGCAAGTTGTCAAGCATAGTTTGAAGCTTCCATGTCACTTGGAGCAGAAGAGCATCTTTAGGAGACCAACACTTGTCCTTGAATACATAATTGGGTACTTTCATACTTCCATTATTTATTATAACTAATTATAAACTTTTCATCTCTCTCTCTCTCTCTCTCTCTCTCTCTCTCTCTCTCTCTCTCTCTCTCTCTCTCTCTCTCTCTCTCTCTCTCTCTCTCTCTCTCTCTCTCTCTCTCTCTCTCTCTCTCTCTCTCTCTCTCTCTCTCTCTCTCTCTCTCTCTCTCTCTCTAGGTGGAGGAGAGAGAGAGAGAGAGAGAGAGAGAGAGAGAGAGAGAGAGAGAGAGAGAGAGAATAATCTAGTTTAACCTTCTTCATTTACTAGTTTCAATATGTATTCTTGACTAGTTGATATTTCCAAGTGATAGTCTTGTTTCCTTGACATGTATGTCCTTACTTGCATTCATGCTCAATTTGGATTCCTTTTTGTAGGTATTGTGAATTGTCTAAGTGAGGTGTAAGTGTCTAGTGATTATTATTTTCAATAGTGTCATGTCATGACCTCTTGACTAGTCCTCATAGCTCAAGCATTCTTCACAACCTTCATGAGAAACATTAAAGTAGAGAGGTAGTTTTGGAGAAGTGTTTATTTTAGGTTAGTCTCATGTCTAAAGTGCATTTGTAGCTAGTTGGTACTAGTCAAATCATATTTTCTGCATCACCCCCATTATAATAGTTCTCTCTCCCTTTTCTTAGTAGGTGGTAGATTAATGTTTGATCTTAAGTGATTCATCAAGGGGAGATAGACCTTTAACCTAGATATTCACCTCTCTAATAGGGTACCCACAACCTTAAGGTGTTTTTATGTTACATCAAATTTGGAAAGCTTAAACTACCTTCCAAAGCATGTAAATTTGATTGATAATAGTTTTCACATACCCAGTGGGACTCAATCCCAAAGAGGTTGAAGTATTTTTGGTGTTGTTCTTCAATATATCAACCTTTGGAGGCATTAAAAAATGTCAATGGTGACTTTAAATGAACTACAATTGATATAAGTAGTCCAAGTGCCTAAAAATAAAAAATTGGCGTATTCTCAATCTTCATTTGGTGAAAATGCATATTACACACTTGAAAATTCTTCATATTAGATCGATCATACTCATGTCTTCTCCTTGAATATCCCTTCAACTATATACCAGCCTTGTCATAACATTTATTCCCCTCCTTTATGCTTATTTTCAACCAGCCTTAGCAAGAGCATTATCTTCCTAATCAACATAAACAAAGTGATAGAAATCCAATCCTTGGATTTGAGAAGCAAATGGAGGAGAATAATAGGATGAGGGAATTCTATAAGCAACAAAAAAACTTAAATATCATGATTTTTTCTATCAGCAAGAGTTAAAGTTTGGAGAAGAGTCTAGAGCTAGGAAAATTCAAGCTAGAAGAGAAGACAATCAATGGATTATTAAAATGTAAAAGAATGAAATAGTGATGAGGAAGATGGATAAAAGATTTTTGCTTCATCACCTTATTCTTATCAACCCCTTTCAAAAGTTAAAATACTCATTACACTTTTCAAGAGAGGAGTGGACATTATTTTGAAAATAAAATCAATATGTTCTAAGTGAAAGACTAAAGATAAGGGATATAATTTAGTTCATGGATAATAGGATAGTGAGGTGGGAATGGTAGAATATCCAACCCAAGAAAGCTCAACCATTATCTCTTATCCCTAGTCCACCTCCTTTAATTCCATGTCTTCCTCAAGCCACACCTACCCTTACTTAATTCCAATATCACTCCATCTTGGAATCCTTCTTGGACTATAACTCCCAGTTACACTATGATAGCTCTTATGAATTAATCTTCTTTTATACCTATTAAAGACTAAGAAAGACATAAGATGATAAGATTCAATCCAATGAATCCTTTTCCCTCTCTCCAAAAACCTTCCAATAAGACTAAATCCAAAACCTTGAGTTGGAAGGATATCTTGTGAAGTTTTAAGCATAACAAAGATTCCTCTTTCCTTCCCACCCTCTCCTTTTTCCAACAAAAACCTGTGGTTTTTTGGGTAGAAGATAAGGTTTCAACAGAAAAATAACATCAATAAATAGGTGAGGAAGAGGTAAAATTTGATTTTAATTACCTTTATTCATTGAAGATGATGAGCCCATCTCTTGTAGAAAGAAAGAGTTGAAAGATTTAAGTCTAGTGGAACCATCAAAAAGTAACCCTCAATAAGATATTTTTGAGGTTGCATCTCCAAGAAAGCATGAAGTGGTGGATATCCTTGACAAGTAGGATGAAGAAAGTTCATGGTATCATTTGTATCATGACTTCATGGGAGAGCTTGAAGTGTTAACTAGTATTGGATCTCTTGAAGAGAAAGACAAGGAAAATAATAGGATGGAGAATGAACTACATCTTGAAGTAGTTGATGATGACATGGTGGTCTTGAATGAATTTGTAGCTGAGTATGAATAAATTTCTCATGAAAACACTTTGGTTATTATCTATGTTGAGCATTATTATCAAGTGGAAGATATTGAAGATCTCAAAACTTAGATGGACCATGTTCTAATTGAAATATTTGATGAGCCTATGTCCCCTAAAGATAATGACATGAATAGGATCCAAATTGACATCCTTTTAAGTGACCAAGAGGAGCATGCCTTTTGGGAAGAACTTGAAAACTTATACTTGAGTTTGGATGAACAACTTGTACCTTCAAGTAAACATACTCAAGAAGAAGCTAATCAAAGTACATACATTGACAAACATTATCATAAAGAGTCATCAAAATTTGAATTTGTAGATTTGGTCACATTGGAGACATATCATATCATAGAGAATTAACATGAGGAAAAGGTTGAACATAAAGATGAATTTTTATTCATAGGGAATGTGTTTGATGCCAATGATTGACTTCAAGAACTGCTAAGAGGATTGGAAACCAAGAAATAGTTGAGCTCAACCAAGAAAAGATATAAGAGGATGTTTATTTCACATCCTTAATCATCACATGAAGAGGATGATCTCAAAATATTTTTTTTTAATCCAGGAGGATCAATCTTGGCAGGTTTGTTTGTACATAGCAGTTTGCCTTATTTTATTGTGTTCTTTAAGTGCTTTATAACACAAGTGTGGTGTGTCTTATTATTTCTTTCTTTTATGTGTGTTTTATTTGTGTTTTGTGTTTGGAGGTCAAATCATATTGTATTATCATGTTAAAGGTTTGGTCAGGTCTAAATTTGTGTACAAATGTCTCCATTTCCCAATGGAAGCACTAGGCTAGAGGTCTATTTAGCATAGCAGGCATGTTACCCCTATGAATTGCCAATTTGGTGACCAAATTTGACCCCCAAGGATAAAAGGTCAACCCCTATAAGTTAAAACCTTGTTTTCATGTATTATTACCCCTATCTATATCTTTTACATGCTTTATTAGGTCTTCAAATGGCCTTTTTAAAACCTTATTAGCACTATTCAAGGTAAAGTTGGAGAAATTAAGGTAATGGTCTATCTTTGCTTTGTACTAGCCTAGTCATCTCATGAAATGATGAAACTTTGTCAGGTGATATCATAGTTCCATAGGTGTTCTTCAAGGTTATTTCATGCCTTTATTAACTTATATAAGCATTTCCTGATATTTTGGATAGGTTAAGGTTCTTTTGTGGACTCTAAGGTATGAGAAAATGAGGAGAAAGGTGATTTTTGCTAACTTTAATGTATTAAAAATCCCACACAAGTGAATAATAAATATGATACACTTTAAAATGACCTTGGATCATTTATATAACTTCCTTTATGTCAGGATGTCATAAAATGGTCATAATCTTGAAATTCAATGCATAGGAGGGATTTTGATGCACTTGTACGGATTTCCAAAACTCACTTTTAGGTAAAAATATATTATGAGTGTCATTTTATTATTATATATGTCAAAATAATTCATGGAATGAAGTTTAAGGTCTCAAAATTGTAGAATACTCTTTCTCTCTCCCATCGCTCTCTTCACAAGTTCATGAAGGCAATTTTCAAGCAAATGATATAGGCTGTACAGGAAAAGTTGGAGGCTAAGATTTTGAAAAGAATTGGGTACCCATATAATATTAAAATTAATTGTATTTTTTTATTGATATCATTATTTTTATGAATAATTTCTAAGGAGATAAGGTGCTTTTTTTAGACTCAAAACCCTAGTGTCTCAATTTTAGGCAACATAATTGTAGGGGTGAATTCATGGAGGAAATTTAAACATTTTATAGGATCCTTAGAGGTATAAAAAACCATCATAAATAATTATAAATCACCATATATCCCATACATTCATTGTTCAATCAATAAAGTTACTCTTTTACATAGTGTGTAAGTGACAGTTAGTGTCTCTCCATTATTTTAGGATTTACACAGGGTTTATATGCATCCAAATGGATTTTACCATGTTTTTAAATATTTTACCTTCACTTAAGGTTCTCAAATAATCTGATTATTTTTTTTACTAGTCTCTAAGTGTCATTTGTGCTCCTGACTTGAAGACTATGTATATGGAACTACCTGTGTAACATGGTTGAAAAGTATTGTTTTTGCCTTTTTCAAGGTTGTATAAGAGTATGTACCATATTAGGACGTAAATGAAACATAAAATAACTGGTATTACAACCACATACTCTCAAAAAATTTAAGGTGTTTCAATTAGTCATAGGACTATAGACTTATAAGTAAGCAGTCATGGGCCTGGGTTCATGGTGAAAGTGTTTTTTCAATGTATAAATGTAGCTCATATTCATAGAAACTCATTAGACACTAAATAAATCCATTAAATACCATAAATTATCTATAATTAATGAATAAACTCTGACTTATATGCAAAACCTTGCACATAAGGAGACCTCCTACTACATCCCTGGATTTACAAAGGATGAGATTTAAGGTGGTATGGTGTTTAGTAATAAGTCTACAAGCTATTAAGGTAAAGGACATAAGAAAATATCAAGATTTTATACATATTAAAAAATTAATACCTAAGAATTTTACTATCTCTAATAGCCTAAGTAATCAAAATGAATACCTATAGGTGGCATACCTGTAGGTCCTCATTTTAGACTAAAACAAATTATCTTGCCAAAAGGATTTGGTTAGAAATATCACTCCATATAAAATAAGGAAGGATTCTATTGGAATAAAAATCACTATGGGGTTGAATCAATGTTTTAAAAACTTTCATTCAATTAGACTCAATCATTCAAGAACTATTAAAATAACATAGTGATCAAACAAAACATAAAGAACGATTCAGATGAGCATGAGACAAGATAACACACATATGAGTGGGAAAACCTCAAGGGGAATAAAATTCACTATGATATTTTAAAATGGAATAAATTTGTATAAAAAAAATACAAAATTCTATTGAGAACTAAATTAACTTGGAGTACCAACCCCAATGATGTCAAGCACCCACTTCACTAGGCTTTAGCAAGTACCTACTTGCAAGGAAGAACCAACTCCTTAAGTGACTCAAAACCAACTCAATCACCTCATGAAATTTTGATCACCACATCTATGATTTAATATTATTTTCTCATTTCAATACCTCCTTCCCCTCAACCATGAAATATTTTATTTACTTATGTTGCATGCAGTCAAATAGGCCTAAACTACCTTGTATATATACTAAACTCATGGTCACACACCACTTTCTCAACCACACACCTTAAAACTCTTAGATTTTCCATAAAATAATTATTATAACATATTATTAAAATTATTAAAATGAAATTTGAGCCCCTTTTGGTCTAAAATAACTCAATTAGGTCTTATTCCTCTTTTAGGCCTCATGAAGACCTAATACCATTAGGTATGTCCTCTTAATGCCAAAACTTGATCTTCTTGGGCCTAGATGGATTTATCAAAAAAATAAATACCATTAAAACCCTTATCCAAGGAAATATTATAAACTCCATCATTATTTATTAGACTTGTATCCTTCACTCATATCATGAAAGAACTTTTACGACAAACTACCCTATTAGACCTGTGTACCTCAAAAGTATATCTTGCAAAAATGAAGCTTAAACACCCTTAAGATACTAAAATTTGAAAAATGAAACATGTATATAGGTTATCCATGACCTTAGGGTCATCAAAAAATTCTTGGAACACTTTCACTCAGGAGATAAAGGCTCAAGAACATCTATGGAACTCACTCACTTAGAATTGCTAATTTACCTCAAAAACCAGTCACGGTGAATTTGACCTCCAACACCTATGTAGACACTTTTAATTAATATTGATGCATGTAAATTATCCTATAATATCTCCAAAACATAATTATATATAAAAATCATATTATATAATGTAAAATATTGGTCTTACAAACTAATTTCTTGATCTTATATCTCACAGTCTTATCTGATCCAGACAAGCCATTTTGTGAGCAACATTTCACCATATACACTGACCTTGAAAACTTATTAAAATAATGAACATGACTTAAAATTAATAAATAACCTATTAATTCAATTTTTTTCATCAATCTATTATGCATAGACCATCAAATCTATCTTTTCATTTTTGCATGGATTTTGCATTATTTGCACTATTAGGTCTATCTACGAGTGGCTAAATTGGATGAATAAATTAGAACATTTGAAGGCTATAAACTATCTATAAATTATTATGTACATGTAAAATTAGTCTCTAAATTATTATATTATCTATTTTATTTTCTTTACTAATACAAATTTTGAGAGCTACAACAACTTCTTGATAGACAATCCTATATATGTGCATTTTCTCTCTCATGTAACTAACCACCACCAATTAGAGGTACTTGGGAGAGTTAAATACGTGATACAATAGTTTTTAAATTAATTTTACTCCATTATAATCTTATTTATACAATATATTTCACATTGGGTCATTATTAGGGTTTTAAGGAGGTTTAACATAGGTTTTGGCGTTAATGATTGTTCATAAAGGACTACCCATTAAATATAAAACTAATGCTTGGAGATATTATCTATTTTCCTTACCCATATATCCTTAATAGCTAAAATTAACATACAGAGGTTACACATACCAAAAAACATTTGAAAGTGCTTCTCATGTTTGAGAACTCATTTTATGAAATCGAGAAGGCCTTAAACACTAATTCTTGTAATTTCCTTCAAATAAAGACCTCAACCTTTGTGAACATGCCTAAAATAACTCATCTTACCTTTTTCCATGATAACATATGCATACTTTCCTTAAAATTTGATTGTCATACCTCATTAGGCCAAGCAAGGTCTAAGAGAGGTCTAGGTGTATATTTGGTTTAAAGGTCCTACCCCTATAGGCTCACCCTAAAACTATCATGAATGCTTAAATTCCTAACATAAATGATCAAAAAGTGCCATAAAACCTTCACATGCCTATATTCATTCATTTTCATGCACATACCTCTTCATGTCATGACTAGGCTCATGACTAGGTTTCCTATGCACTTTGACATCAATGACATGTACCTTCATACAACCATAAGACATTAGTTTCCTTCAAATTCTCTCTTTCTCTTTCTCTCATGACAACACTCTTTCAATGCACCTTGTCACATCACACGCTGCCAACTAGTCTTAGTCACCTTTGACATCAACCTTCACAAGATTCACCTTCAACATCAATGATATAACTCAACAATCTTCCCCTTTATCATTGATGGCAACCATTCTCCAAAAATTCTCTCAACAGGCTATTTTTTCCTCATTCTGAACTTTCTCCCCCTTTGACATAAATAAAAAAGAGATGTCTACAACTCTTGGATCACACCTCTTGAAATGAAAACACTCAACACATAGGATAATGAATTTATAAATAACCATACAAACATGCTCCCCCTATCTCCATGTATACCTTCTCAGCACTACTCACTTATTCTTGGAGTTAATAAACCACCTGATTATATCCCCTTAAGCACTTGACTTTCTTAATGACTACTAGGGGTAAGAACTACACCCAACTCCTATCTTAGATGTTCAGATGTTGCCTTTGGAAGTGGATTGCTCAAAATGTCTACAATCTGATCCATTATAGAAACATATTCAAGTTTAACACTTTATTCACTTACCTACTCCCTAAGGAAATGATATTTTATGGGAATGTGCTTAGTTCTATAGTTCATGATAGGATTCTTTGAAATGATTATGGCACTTGTATTATCACAATAAATAGGTCTAGAACTATCATACTCTACTTTGTAGTATTTTAAGGTTTGTTTCATCCATAGGAATTGAGTGCAAAATGAAGATGATGTGATGTAATCAGCCTCACAAGTAGATAGCGCCACAAATGGCTACCTCTTTATTATCCATGATACTAGGCATTCTCCTTAGAAGACATATATTTCACTAGTGCTCTTTCAATCATCTAGACTCCATACCTAGTTTGCATTTATCTAAGTTATCAAGTTATACTCCTTGCTCATTAGATACCACAATATAAACTCCATAGTCCCCTTGAGATACTTAAGTATCCTTTTTACTAGTTTTAGATGATTTTCCTTTGGGTATAGTTGAAATCTTCCCATAAAGCCTATTTCTTTCATGATGTTAGATCTAGAGGTAGTAGTGTATAGAAAACTTCCAATCATTAACCTATATGATGTCTGATTGATCTTTGGAGACTCATCTTCCTTGATTAAATTACACCTTGTGATCATAGGTGTGCTAACTACCTTGTAATATTAAATATCAAATTTATTCATCTTTCTTATGTACATAGATTGTGAAATGAATATACCTTTTTATCATTGAACGATTTCTAACCCAAGATAGAATTATAGTTATCCTAGCATGAACACCTTAAAATCCTTCATCGCATCTAAAAAGGTCTTAGTCATATGATCATTATTTCCAAAAAATATGATGTCATTCACATAGAAAACTACTATCAACTGATGGCCTTTTTTTGTCTTTATGTACATATTACTATCTAAAACTCCTCTTTTGAATCCTTGGTCTAAGATATACCTATCCAATCTAGCATACCAAGATCTAGGAGCTTGATTTAGACCACAAAGATCATTTTTCAATCTATAAACATAGTCTTTGTTACCTAATAGTGATAAACCCTCAACTTGATCTATGTACACCTCCTCTTCCAAATTCACATTCAAAAAAATATATTTGACATCCATTTGATAGACCTTGAATCCTTTGAATCCTTCATATACTAGAAATAATCTGATGGCCTCCAATCTTGCTACTAGAGAAAAATTCTCCTCAAAGTATACTCATTTAACTTGTGCATACCCTTTGCATACCAATCTATCCTTATTCCTAGTGACTTATCCATCTTCATTCAACTTGTTTCTAAACACCCATTTTGTTCCAATGACATTCATATCTTTAGGCCTAGGAACTAGTTCCCAATTCTCATTCTTTTCTATTTGGTTGAACTCCTCATTTATAAAACCTGTTCAAAACTTGTGTTTTATTGATTTTACAAGGTTCTTAGGTTCAATATTAGACAATAAATCAACATTATATTGATTTAGATTGCTTACCATTCTTCTCCTTATTTACATACCTTCATCTTTGTTGCCAATGATTTATGAATCAGGATGGTCTCTCTAAATCTATCTTGAAGGACCTTTTAAATCTTGTCTTTCCTCAACTTCTTCTTCATCATCAATTTATATTTTGTATTCTTCATTCTTAATGTCTAGATTCTTTGATGCATCCTTTAACTGTGAGTGTGACTTCTTCGAACTTGTCTCATCAATCTTCACATTGGTGCTTTCTATCATCTTCTAAAACCTCTTATTATAGCATCTATAAGCTTAGATTACTAATGAGTATCCCAATACTATACCTTCATCAGGTCTAGAATCAAAATTACCTAAGTCTTCCTCATCTCTTTTGATGAAGCATTTGCTTCCAAACACTCTAAAGTGTTCCACATTAGTAGGTCTACCTTTTCAAAGTTCATAAGGGGTCTTATTGCCATTAGTCCTTATCTATCCTTTATTTAAAATTTAGATTATAGTGTTTACTACCTCTTTCTAATATCCATCATCTAACCTTCACTCATTTAACATTACTCTTGCCATCTCTTGAACTATCCTATTCTTTCTTTCCAACACCCCATTTTGTTGAGGTGGCCTAACTATTGAGAACTATCTCCTTATTTCATGGACCTCATAATAGTCATCAAATTCATTAGACCAAAAATCTCCTCCTCTTTCATATCTTAAGAATTTGATATTTCCATTCTTATTATTCTTAATAAGAGCCTTTAATGCCTTGAAATTATGAAGATATTTTAACTTTTTTTTCAATAATGCTACCCAAGTTATTCTTATGTAGTCATCTATGAGTAACATGAAGTATCTATCTCCTTGAATAGTTTAGATTCTCATAGGCCAATAGATATCAGTGTGTATTAACTACAAAGGTTTTGTAGTAGAGTACTCCTTGGATTTGAACCTTCTTCTAGTATTCTTACCATGTTAACATGCCTTACAAAGTGTGTTTGTAGGTTTGGTGATTTTAGGCATGTTCTTCACAGACTTCTTAGAGTTTATCTTAACCAGATTGTCAAAGTTTAGGTGTACCAACCTGTTGTCCCATAGCCAACATTCATCCATATTTCTCATAAATCATATCTTCTTATTGATCTCATTCAAGGCATACCAATTATTCTCAGTCTTCTTAGCATTGGCAAAATTCTTTCTAATTTAGCTCTTCTTGTATCATACCCTCTATCATGAAAGGTTAGTGTGTGTACTTGGTTTCACATTTGACTTACACTAAGTAGGTTATGTTTCAAACCTTCCACATACAACACATTATCTATCTTGGTCTTCCCATTATCCAAACTCAAGATGCCCTTACCAACTATATTGGTAGTTGTGTTATCTCCAAATCTCATTGTTCTTATAGAATTCTTCTTCAATGAGATGAATTTGATCTTGTGACCTATCATGTGGCTTGAGGAAATACTATCTATATACCATTTCATGCCTTCATATTGAATGTGAAAAGTAGTCTGAGCTAGATTAGATTCTTTACCTTTAGTCTTCTACTCCTCCTTCACCTTGTCTATAAGGTCTAATTTATTGATCCACTTCTCAATGGTATGACTGTATACCCTTTTGTCTTAACTGATCTTCCTCATATGCCTTATCTTAAAATACCTTAATGTATGTCCTCTTTGGTCACACTTATAACATAGAAATCTACTTCTACTATTGAGATGATGAGTATTCATGATATTCCTTCATGAGGAATCAATTCTATCATGATGTTTACAATTCACATCCCTATGTCCGTATTTATTGCATGTGAAACAATAACCATTGAATGAACTCACATGCCTTGTATATATAATGTTAAATGATTCACCTCTACCTTTGTTATTTCTTGAAGGATTTACATTCTTCTTGACTTGTTGATGACTAATTTTAGTCTCAAATTTGAGATTTTTTGTATAAGTCTTTACTCTATCAGTAACATCACTTCTTGATAGTCCAAATTCCTTTGAGGTTTAAATATCCTTGTTTACATTTTGGTATTTTTTGAATCTAAGACATGTCTTTTCATGTAGAGACCTATGACTATTTAAAATATCACCAAGCACATCAATGCTCTTTTCAAATTTCTGATGTATCTTCAATTTGACTATTGCCTAATCTAATTATGCCTTTAAGCACTTCATTTCTATTTCAAACTTGATACATTCTTCCTCCTTGATCTTAAGAGTTGTAGTGACAATCTCAATCTAAGTTTCCAACTATTTGATGATCTCCTCATATTCACTAGTGTTTTTACTTAGTCTCTCTTCAAATAAATTGATTTGTTCCTCATAACTCATAACCAATGATCTAAAATTCTGATTCTTCCTTTTTTTAAACTTCAAATCCTCTAGATCACTCACCAATTCTATCTCAAGGTTTACCTTAGCCTCTTATTTATTTTATTCTTCATCATCTATAATACTTTTCCCTTTCAAACAACCCTCTTTGTCTATTTCTATAACCATGAATAATATTTCATTACTATCTTGATCACTACTATCATCATCACTATCAAATGTATTTGTGTCACTTACATCAGATGAACTACTATCTTTTTTGATATAAAAACTTCTCTTATTCTTGAATGACGCTTTCTTGCCTTCATACTTCCTAAAAATATTTTTGTTCTTGTTAGGATTTGAACTTCTTATCATAACTATTATGTTTATCATGCTTTACATCATTCTCATTCTTATCCTTATTAGGATACTTAGATATAAAATGATCAATCTTACCATAGTTAAAGCACTTGAATGGCAACTTACCCTTATACTTACTTGGTCATTTACTTAGTTTTCTAACAAACATGGATTCTATTTTGTCATCATCAATGTTTGTATCAAATTCATCATTGAAATTTTTACCTTATGAATTTTTATTAACTTTGAATGCGACTTCCTTCTTAGAAGGTCTTCCATCACTTGTTCTAATTTCATAGGTAGTCAAGATGCCATGAAGCTCATTCATCTATAGTATGTTAAAATCTTTGATCTCCTCCACAACAAATACTTTTGAATCAAACTTAGATGTCATGGATCTTAATACATTTTATACTACTATTGATTATTACAACTTCTGTCCTAGACCTTTGATGACATTTACAACTTCATCTACTCTTAAAAGAGAAGATGCACCCTCCTTTCTCAAGCTTTCAAAGTACCTTCGGTGAGTCTACAACTTTGCCAACTTGGCTTTAGTGTCTCCTTCATAAATGGTTTGAAACTTTTCCTAAATCCATTTGGATGTATCACAATGTATGACCTTTACAAATTCTACCTCTGAAAGACCACACAAGATGATATTCATTTCCTTAGAGTTGTTCTCACTTGACTTCTTGCTTGTTGCATCAGTTGGTGGTGTAAAAGGTAGAGTTAATCCTTCAACAATATATTTCCATATGTCATAGCCTAAAGACATTATATATTTATTAATTTTGATGCTTCAAAATACATATTTGGTCCCACTAAAGAGAGGATCCTTATTGGTTGAGAAACCTTCTTCTTGATGACCAGACATGCTTGTGACTCTAGGATCTCCTTCAAGCTGTTAAGCCTATGTCAAAGGACCAGGATCCGATACCAATTATTAGAAGCATAATCACTGAGGGTGGGTGGTTTAATGATTATTTTAAAAACTTTCATTAAATTATATGTAACAATTCATGAACTATGAAAACAACATAGTGATCTAGCAAAACATAAAGAACTATTCAGTTGAGCATGAGACAAGATAACACACATATGAGTGGGAAAACCTCAAGGGGAATAAAAACAACTATGATATCTAAAAATTGAATACATTATTATTAAAAAAAATACCAAATTCTATTGAGCACCAACTAAACTTGGAGAACCAAACCCAATGAAGTCAAGTACCCACTTGACTAGGCTTTAGCAAGCACCTATTTGCAAGGAAGCACCAACTCCCTAAGTAAGTCAACACTGACCCAACCACCTCATGAAATTTTGATCACCATACCTCTAATCTACTATTATGGTCTCATTTCAAGACCTCCTTCAGCTCAACCATGCAATATTTTATTTACTTATGTTGCATGCATTCAAATAGGCCTAAACTACCTTGTATATATACTATAATCATGGTCACACACCACTTGGTCAACCACATAACTTCAAATTCTTATTTCATCAATAATATAAGTCTTAAAACATATTATCTACATGATTCAAAATAAATTTGAGCTCTTTTTAGTCTAAAACAACTCATTTAGGCCTTATTCATCTTTTAGGCCTCATCGAGACCTAATAGCAGTAGGTCTGTCCTCTTAACACCAGAACATGATCTTCTTAGGCCTATATCACTTTCTCCAAAAACTAAAAACTAATAAAACACTTATACAAGGAACTCTTCTAACCTCATCCATGTTTTATTAGAATTTTATCATTTGCTCATGTCATGAAAGCTCTTTTAGGACAAACTAACCTATTAGGCCTATGTACCTCAAAAGTTTATCTTACAAAAATGAAGCCTAAACACCCTTAATCTACTAAAATTTGAAAAATAACATGTATACAGGTTCTCCATGACTGTAGGGTCATCACCAAATGCTTGGAAGTCTTTAATTCAAGAGATAAAGGCTCAAGAAGATCTCTACAACTCACTCACTCAAAACTACCAATTTACCTAAAAAAATAGTCATGGTGAATTAGATCTCCAACACCTATGTAGACACTTGTCATGACTATTTCTATGCTATTTTCTCTTTCTACATTCAAAGAGAGAAATAAGAAACTAAGAAGAATGGTCTAAGGCTTGTATGTACCTAGATGACGTCATGTGCACCATTATTCAAATGTCGTGAGAACTCCTCTTTGGTTGTGGAGGATGACACCTGCAAAAGAAAGAGACTAAGACAAAGAAGGCATTAGATGAGGAGATGGTGGGTTGCCAAGCGAAATCTTGATCCTAGAAGTATGAAGACTTCCTTAAGGGATGTCAACCCACTAGTCGATAAAAAGAATGTCTGATAAATAACAGAGTGATAAAAGATTGAAATGATTAAAGACTAAAAAGGAAATGGAAGCAAATGCTTACCTGAATGATGTTGTCAGCCTGGTCACAGTCACTGGCATCGGTGGTCCTACTGGTGTCAGTTTTCAAGGTCTACCGACGTTAGTTAGTCTATCGACATCGATGGGGGCAGTGGTCTCTACGGCCAGCGTCGGTCGGGGAAGTAGTCTGTGGACAAGGTCTGGCCAAGTTTTTGGTTTGTGGATGGGTCTGAGACGGAGTTTGGCCCTGGTTGAATGGTCTGGGGGTCTGGGTCTGAAAGTTTGGTTTTGGTTAATGGTCTGTGCAGGGGTTTAGGTAGAGTTGCAGGGACAATGGATAGAGTGTATGGTCAAACAAAAGACAGATGTAATAGGGAGACAGAGAAATAAGGATTCAGGTCTGGTTTGGCTAACAGTCTAGTTTGGGGGGAATATTACTTAAAAGCAATAACTGAAAACATAATGAAAACATAGATAATATACATACATGTGCCTTGTTGAAGGAGTGCTGCTGATATCTGTACCTATTGTTGATGTACCCTGTGTGGGGACTTGTTGCTGGTGTAGAAGACTGATGCTATTTCTAGTGTAGGAGCCCTGTGAGAGGGAGAGTAAGAGACCTAGTTTGAAGATTCATAGATTGATTTGCAAAGTGGTGGATGGTTGAAGACTGAAGATCTAAGAGTCGGATGAAGAGCTGAGGCCAAGGGAGGATAATGGATGTAGAAAACTGTTATGAAGGCAACTGACATCGGCAATATCACTGACATCGATTGACAGTTGACCGATGTCAGTGGCTGGAAGGCAGGAAAAAGGCTAAAAATAGCCTTTTGTCCATTTTCCCAACTGTCAAGTCAGTGAGTCTGAGGAAGAAATGGTTGAAGGTGGCTAAATGGATGTGAGAGGATGAAATGGGAGTCTAGGTATTAATATTGGCCATGTGGGGAATGAAGGGAATCCAAAGAAGGGTATCCAAGGGTGGCGAGGTGGCAAGGAGAGAGAATTATTAACTTAAAATAAGATAATTATTTCAAATTAATAAGACATGGGTTAGAAGTGGTGAAGTGGACCAAAGGAGACTAAGGGGGAGAAAACACCAAGGGGTAGACACAATTTCGGTGTCTACATTTGCCCCTTTTTGTCTTGTTGGTTGTTCTGGACGAACTGCAAGACGAAAATAGGAGTTGATTGCCCCAGGTGTGGGATAAGGTTGATTTCATCTTGTTGGTTATTCAAGTGAACTACAAGACAAAAATAGGAAGAGGTTGGTTGCCCTGATTATGGATGAGGTATTCCCCCTCAAAATAGGAGTCGAGGAAAGGGAACCTGGAATCAGGTGCTAATTTGATGAAGAGATGGATAGAGAGAGGGTGAGTGTGAATGCTACAATAGTCGCAATTGTGCATATACCACTTCACGGGATGGTCAGGTCAAATTATCATAGGTCGAGGGTCGAGGAGTGCCAAAATTGAAGTAACTGAGCCCCAGCATTTGGTCGTAGCTGATCGAGTCATTCAATCTAAGCTAAAGCTCCAAATGGTCATCATGTTCCAGGTATCCCAGGCTTAGGAAGTGCTCCTAGAAAATATGAAAATGCCACAAGTAGTGCAGATCAACCGGCTTGCAATCCTATACTTGTGAAGGTCAAAAATAGTTTGCGCATAATGTTGATAACCATTCGTGAGGTAACATACATGCAAAAACAACCAAGGCAACATTTGTCTTGGAAGTGGTCAAGGTCGGAGGAGATATGCATGATCTCTAATGGTCATTGGTTGAGGTGGATGGATGGATGAAAGAATGTGGCCAAGCTAACCTTAGAACACTGAGTGTTGCCTACATAGCCCTTGTGTGAAGGGCCTCAGGCCAATGTAGTTCAGATGAAGGGTCTGAGTGGTAGATAGGTGGTCAAAGTGGTCGATAGACTGGTCTTGGTCAAGGTCAAGGTCGATGTCGAAGAAGGAAAAAAAAGGGGTTTGTCCATTTGAGAGACGAACAAACAGGATGGCCGAGCTAACCCTAGAAAATGTCATGTTAACTAAGTGTTGCCTACATAGCCCCGATCATGGGGCCTCAGACCAATGTAGTTCAGACAGAGGGGTCAAGGAGGTTGATAGATTGGTTTGGTCATGTGTCGAAATGATGAAGAGAAAGAAGACGTTACAGCCTTTTCCCAATGATGTATTTTGTAACATTGGTTGAGGGTCTTTCATCCCTAGCAATTGTCCATAGTTGTGATGGATGTATGCTAAAAATGAATTGAGGTATATTTATGCTTCAGCAAGTATTGGTTTATGCTTAACATAAATTGTGTCTGGTCGATAGTTTCCATGTGTATTGGTGTCCATAAAAACTATGTGAAAAGGACCAGGATGATGTGCAATGTCATGATGTCGTGATGTCATGTTGTTGGTCTAAAAATGTTTGGGTTGGCTTGGTTGGGTAGAAAAAGGTTTGGTTGAATGTGACCAAAGTGTGAAAGATAAGTGAAAGGTGAATTGCTCTTTCATTGACAAGGACCAAAGTGATGGCATGGATAGGGGTTGTTAGAACAAAAGCCCCGTTCATGCATCACGTCGTTGACCATGGTTGTGCTAGAGAAGTAATCGAATCACTTGACGTTAAGTGAGCTCGAAGTCCCTTGAGCAGGTGATAGGAGGACAATAGGGTAACCCATTTTAGAGCAGAGATAACTTTGCCCCTTTTTTTAGGAGACCCGAGGACGACTATAGGCATGTCCATGACTTAAGATTTTGTCAGTCTTTTTTTTTTTTGGGTGTAAAGTGATCAATGCGGGAAGTCTGCAAGGGGATGTTGTTTTGCTTGGTGGTCATATATGTGAAGCTAATCGATGCAGGAAGCTTCTAAAAAAGTGTTGTCTATAGCAATATTTAGTCATAGCCATCCTTCGAGGGAGTGGTCTATACTTTGCTTTAAATGCTTTGATATGACTTTGGCCTAGCTGTCCTTCAAGGGAGCAGTCTAGTAATACAACAATTATGTAGCTGTCCTTCAAGGGAGGAGTCTACATTTAGAGTTTTATGACCTTCGATGATAGGTATCCCATTTTTGATATATGTTTTGTTGACTGAAGTTTAGCCATGGACAAGCCTCTAGAAGTTTAAGGGTTCCCTTTTATTAGGACAAAGCATTCATACTTGACAAAAAAGGGTTGACGAATGTTGGGAATCAGGGTTGAAAGGAATAGGAATGACAATGATAGGGGGTTGCTCAAGGGATGAGCTCAAGTAAAATGTCAAGTGATTGAGTACTCGACTAATAGCAGAATGGTCGCAAATGCAAGCCATTTAAGGGCTCAAGGTATGATAAGTCCCTGGGCCATGCTTGTGTGTTATGATAAGGTCTGAGTCAATTAGGAGTGGATTTGCCCCATTTGCCTCTTCAAGATTGGCCAGGTGTTGATTGATGTTGGATGTAAAATTGGTTGATATGGTTGATGATTGGTTGAGACTGGTTGAATGCTTTGATAAAAAAGTTGGTTGAATGTTTGGGTTTGGTTGAGGCTGGTCGAGGCTGGGTTGAATGTGTAGTTGAGGTTTGGGATTAAAAGAGTGATTGAGATTTGGTCGAGACTGGGTTGAAAGGTTGGTCGAGGCTTGGATGAAGGTTGAATTCCCCCAGTGGCTAGGGAGAAGGTTTAACAGATTGGTCAAGATCGGTTGAGGTTTAGTGGTCAGATAGACTGTGTTGATGTCGAATAGGGGGGTTAAAGGTGACAAAGGGACCATAGTCTGGCGTAGAGATCCCGATTTAGGTGATGAAGTTGGAGAAGTATGGGTCGATGTTGATGATTTGTCGAAGGGGTGGTCAAGAGGATCCTTGATGAGAAAGGTATCCTTTTTTTGATGTTGATGAGTGACAGCTTTAAGAGCGCAACAACGCTTAGTGTCATGTCCCAGAGTGTGAAGATAGTGGCAAAATTTAGAGTTATCGAACCAAGATGGTCTTGATCCGAGAGTTGATGAGTGGGATGGTGAGGAGGTTGAAGGTCTATTGACAATGTGGTCGAGAAGAAGGGTGTCATTCCCCAGACATTGGTGAATGACAACCTTGAGGGCACAACAATGCTCAGTGTCGTGCCCAGGTGTGCGATGATACGTACAAATGTGAGTGTCATCAAACCAAGGGGGTTTAGGTCTGAGAGATTGATGTGGTTTAAGAGGTGGGAGATTGATGCAAGAAGATTGTAATAATTGTCATAATAGTGAGGTATAAGAACTTGCCAATGGGTCTGCGTGTCTTATTGTAGTGGAGGTTGATGACTTTGGTTTGAGAGGTGTAAGAGGCATTGGTTGATGGTTTGGAGGAGATATATGTCTGATGGGTTGAGAGAGTAATGGAGGCAACTTGCCTCTGTGAAGTATGGGAGTGGGAAGCACTCCTATTAGGGTGGACAGATGTGGACCCAAGATTGAAGGTAGTGACGAAGGTGGGGGAGGAGTCCTCCGGTGTGGTTTAGTGGCCTTCTTTGGTTTGGGTTGAGGACCACCATTGTGTGAGGTGAGGTTAGATACGGGTTTGGGTTCAGATGTGGACGGAGGTGAGTGAGATGTAGCAATCTCAGGCAAAAGGCAAGAGGAGACCGTGATTGGGTCTTCCTTGGTCGAAATGGGTGGAGAGACTAGTTCTTCTCTTGGTGGAGAATAAATAGGAGAGTGCGGCTCCTCAAGAGGGCAGAGGGCAGGGATGATGGTGCCTTCTACTTGTGGTTGAGGAGTAGGCAAGGTAGGGTCCTCCATTGGTAGGAGGAAGGATGACGGTGGGCTTAATGGCATAGGTATGGTCAAGGCATCCTCCAGTATAAGAGAGGTGGATGGAGGACTAATAGGTGAAGAAAGTTCTTCATCCTGTGGAGGAGGAATAGGGGAAGAAGACTCTTCCACTTGTGAAAGAGGTTGGTCAGGGACAAGAGGTGAGACCATGTTGACCGTGTCTATGTCATGGTCTTAGGGGTCATTGGTCATGGTCCGGACATTGTTTTGAGTAGGAGGATGGTTTGGGAATGGTTTTTTGAAGATGTCGATGTGTTGGTTGGGTGGGGCGTTTAGGTTGTCTAAAACAAGATCTCCCTTGTCGATCATGTCTTGGACTATGTTTTTGAAGCTTCGGCAATTGTCGATGTCATGGTCGTGGACGTGATGAAAGTGACACAAGTTGGCCTCCTTATACCATGTAGGGAGGGATTTTGAAGGGTCAAATTGAGGTGGTCAGATTGGAGGGAGATTAAGCACCCCCTGCTTGACAAGTTTTTCCAAAATGGAAGCATATGATTCTCCAAGTGGAGTGTAAGAACGCTGGATGTACCATTGTTGGAATTGTTTGGTAATGCTTAGAGATGTTGAAGATTGAGAGTGATTAGTTGTTGTTGAAGATGGTGATCTAACGACCACAGTGTTGGCCACTCCTTTGGACTGGGAATTGATAGAAGAAGAAGGTCTAGAAGAAGAAGGGTCATTGGTTCTTGCATTGGTATTACACAATTTGACCTTATCCTCTTCAATGGCGCAGAGTTCAAGATTTCAAGCCATGGTGAAAGCTTCATCGAAAGTGCGGAATGTTTGAATCCGCAAGGTAAAATAGATGTGCCTGGCACATGCTCGAGAAAAGAGCTTGATGAGCTCAGGTTGAGGCAAGGAGAAGGAGAGCTGGTTAATCAAGCTCCTCCAACGAGTGACAAAATCGACTATTGATTCATCGTCAAATTGCCTGATGGAGTAGAGGTCTGTGATTGAGACTTGTTTGGTGATGTTGATAGAAAAATGGTTGAGAAATAATTGGGCAAGTTGAATGAATGAAAAGATAGAATGTCTGGTAAGAGAGCTATACCAGTCAAGGGCGGGGCCAAAAAGCGACATGGGGAACGTGCATAGAAGTAACTCATCATCATGGGCTATGAGATAGCAGGCATGTCTGAATGCCCGTAGATGTTGTTATGGGTCTTCCTTACTCTAAAAATGAGTAAATTTAGGAAGCTCCCACTGGTTGGGGTATGGTCAGATCAGGACAGAAGGATGAATGGGTTTGTTGCAAATTTACTCATACGAGAGAGCATTGCGTGAACCAGAGATAGAGGTCTCGAGACTGGACATTTTATCCATCAGCATTTTAATGAGATCTACTGATGGATTGGTGGGTGGGGCACCCCCTAGGTTGTAGGGTGCTTGAAAGAGGCTAGAGGAGGCATACGACGTAGCCAGTTACACTTGTAGGGGTGCAACATATGTGTAATTAGTCGCAGGGATAGAAGTGGAGGCCAAATGTGGTTAGGTCATGAAGGTAGAAGGCATAAGTTGACTAGATACTACCAAAGATGGTTGCATGGTGGCATTGGTAAAAGGAGAGGTAGACACTCCTGCATTTATGGGTGCAAGAGTGTGAGGGGTCGAGATAATCAAGTTTTGGTATGATGTAGAACTCGATTGAATTGCGTGTGGTTGAGGGGGTAATGAAACCCCAACAGAGGTTGGTCAAAAAATAGATGGAGAGGCCAAACTTTATGTATTGGCCATGGTCGGGTTAACGGTTGAGGCAAAATGCTGAGTAGCGGGTGGTGTTGATGTCATCGCCACTTCACCTGAAAGGTCTCGCATTGGGTTTCTTGTGAGATAGTTTTGAAGGGCTGTGACATTGAGGTCCAAGAATCTTTCAAAATCTTGGTCCCCTTCAAGGAAAATGGGGGTCTGAGTTGGGGTCGGTCGAATAGGAATTCTTTCGGTCTCTGAGTGGAACTCCATTAGGCAACTGGTTATGGACGGGGAAAGCGGAAGCGATTGATGCCTCGCTTGGTCAAGAAGAGCCTTGGTTTGACTGTGTGTCAAAACCATTCAAGGCAAGAGGGGTCAGGTTTTAGAAACTGTGTTTTTTTAGTTTTAGAAAATCAGAATGTGGTTTTGGTAGAAAAAGGGGTCAAGTTTTAGGTTGCTATTTTGAAAAAGGACTGTGACAGTGACTGACGTCAGTTGAAAAACTGATGTTGGTGAGAAAATATGGCCGACGTCGGTCAGATAATCGATGCCAGCGAGGAGGGTTGCCGACGTTGGTGATAAAACTGATGCCGGTGACTGTGGTTTCCAGAAACTTAGAAAACTTGAAGATTCTTGGAAGAAAAAAAGGAACAAAAACATCCTCACTAGCTCAAAAAACTAGCTAGGAATGAAAAATAGAGAGGGAGATAGACAGGCCCTAAGCGTTAAATTCTAAGAATCAACTTTTAGAATCCTGTGGCTTATGCCTTAAAGTGATGTTTGGGAGGTTGGCTGTTAGAATGGGTCCTAGAAGAGGTAGTCTATGGATGGTTTCAGGTTTGTTTAGGCACTCAAGAAGTATGGGTTAGGTTTCGTACATGGCCTGGTGCTAAGGAGCAAGCTCCCCTTACTTCACGAGTCCAGCGGTACACTGGTCTCGCTTAGCCAAAATATACTTTCCCTAGAGATTATCCTCTGCCAGAGAATAGAGTGGGCTTTCCCCTTGGTGATGAAATCCAAGTGGGATTGCCGGGACGGGTAAGGTATCCGCTGGGGGATGAAATCCCAGTTGGGCCTTGTCTCAGGTAAGTTTGATGTTTGATTTGGTGCAAGTGGTTAGGTTGTGTAACATAAAGTGGACTACGACTAATTCAAGATGTGGTTATTAATTACTAGGTGTGGACTAAGAAATGCAAGCAAGCAGAATTGAAATGCAATGTGTTTTTAAGACCCAAGTCAAAATGTGAGTTCGAATGAAAACAAGTTGAGAAAGGGTTGAAGGATATGACTTTTGACTAGTTTGAAATGCAAGAAAAGTTCTTTTTAATCCTGCTTATGATGTCGTTTAGAAGAGAAGAAAGAGGTGAAAAGGGAGAAACCTAATGCACCTATATGAACAGAAAGAAAAGGAACCCAAGGAAGACCCTAAGGTCCCACCGGGCGTGCCAAAATGTTTCTATGCTATTTTCACTTTCTACATTCAAAGAGAGAAATAAGAAACTAAGAAGAATGGTTTAAGGCTTGTATGTACCTAGATGAAGTCGTGCACACCGTTATTCAAACATCGTGAGAACTCCTCTTTGGTTGTGGAGGATGACACCTGCAAAAGAAAGAGACTAAGACAAAGAAGGCGTTAGATGAGGAGATGGTGGGTTGCCAAGTGAAAGTTTGATCCTAGAAGTATGAAGACTTCCTTAAGGGATGTCAACCCACTAGTCGATAAAAAGAATGTCTGATAAATAGGAGTGATAAAAGATTGAAATGATTAAATACTGAAAAGGAAATGGAAGCAAATGCTTACCTGAATGATGTTGTCAGCCTGGTCACAGTCACCGGCGTCGGTGGTCCTACTGGCGTCGATTGTCAAGGTCTATCGACGTCGGTTAGTCTGCTGATGTCGGTGGGGGCAGTGGTCTCTGCAACCGGCGTCGGTCGGGGAAGTAGTCTGTGGATGAGGTCTGGCTGAGTTTTTGGTTTGTGAACGGGTCTGAGACAGAGTTTGGCCCTGGTTGAATGGTCTGGGGGTTTGGGTCTAAAAGTCTGGTTTTGGTTAATGGTCTATGCAGGGGTTTGGACAGAGTTGTAGGGATAATGGATAGAGTGTATGGTCAAACAAAAGACAGAGGCAATAGGGAGATAGAGAAATAAGGATTCGGGTCTGGTCTAACTAACAGTCTGGTCTGGGGGGATATTACTTAAAAGCAATAACTGAAAACATAATGAAAACACAGGTAATATACATACCTATGCCTTGTTGGAGTGCTACTGATATCTGTACCTATTGTTGATGTAGCCTGTGTGGAGGACCTATTACTGGTGTAGAAGACTGATGCTGTTTCTAGTGCAGGAGCCCTGTGAGAGGGAGAGTGAGAGACCTGGTTTGAAGATTAGCAGATTGATTCGTAGAGTGGCAGATGGTCAAAGACTGAAGATCCAAGAGTCAGATGAAGAGCCAGGGCCAAGGGAGGATAACAGATGCAAAAAACTATGATGAAGGCAATCGACGCCAGCAATATCATCGACATCGGTTGATAGTTGACCGACATCGGCAGTTGGAACGTAGGAAAAAGGCTAAAACTAGCCTTTCATCCATTTTCCCAACTGCTAGGTCAGCGAGTCTGAGGAAGAAACGGTCGAAGGTGGCTAAATGGACGTGAGAGGATGAAATGGGAGTCTAGGTATTAATATTGGCCATGTGGGGAATGAAGGGAATCCAAAGAAGGGTATCCAAGGGTGGTGAGGTGGCAAGGGAGAGAGAATTATTAACTTAAAATAAGATAATTATTTCAAATTAATAAGACATGGGTTAGGAGTGGTGAAGTGGACCAAAGGAGACTAGGGGGAGAAAGGACCAAGGGGTAAACATGATTTCGGTGTCTACAACGACTATTGATCCATGTAAATGATCTGATGAGATCTCTAGAACATACTTAGAAAAAAACATATTGTATAAGGGAAAATAATTTATAATTCATAAATAACCTGTTAATGCACTTTTTCATCAATATATCATGCATAGACGCTCAAATCTATCTTTTCATTTATGCTTGGGTTTTGCACTGTTTGCACTATTAGGTCTATCTCAAACTTGAAAAATTTGATAACCAAATTAGAACATCTAAAGGATATAACCTATCCATAAATTATCATGGACATGTAAAATGAGTATCTATCTTTTTCTACCATCCATTTTATTTTCTTGACCAATATAACTTTTGAGAGCTACAATAACTTCTTGATAGATAAGCCTATATCTATGCATTTTCTCTCTCATCTAACTAACCACCACTACTTAGAGGTACTTGGCAGATTTGAAAACATGATCCACTAGTTTTCATAGGCATTTTAATCCTTTATGAGCTGATTTAAACAAGATATTTCACATTAGGTCTTTATTAGGGTTTTAGGGAGGTTTAACACAAGTTTTGGTGTTAATGTTTTCTCATAAAGGATTTCCCCTTAAATACAAAACTAATGTTTGGATAAATTATCTAGGATCCTTCCCAATATCTACTTAATATATTAGATTCCCATGCAGAGGTTACATATTCCAATGAACATATGAAAGTGCTTATCAAGTTTCAAACCTCATTTTGTGAACTCAATAAGGCCTAAAATAATGATTCATGCAATTTCACTCAAACCAAGACCTCAAAATTTGTGAGCAAGCCTAAAACAACTTGTCTTTCCTCTATCCATGCTTACATATACATAAATTTCTTGAAATTTGATCTTTATACCTCATTTTCCCAGGCAAGGTCTAAGAGATGTCTAGGTGTAGTCTTAGTTTGAAGGTCCTACCCTTATAGGCTCACCCTAAAACTCCAATGAATGATTCAAAACCTCACATACATTATAAAATAGTGGCATACAACCTTCACATGCTTGTATTTCATTAATTTTCATGTGCATACCTCTTCATGTCATGACTAGGATTCTTATGCACTTTGACATCAATGACCTATACTTTCATGCAACCATAAGACATTAGTTTCTTTCAAATTCTCTCTTTCTCTTTATCTCATTACAACACTCTTTCAATACATCTTATCACATCACATTGTGCCAACTAGGCTTAGTTACCTTTGATATCAACCTTCACAATATGCACCTTTTACATCAATGACAACACTCAATAGACATAGGATCATGTAGACATCTAAGCCTTTTGAAAGTCAAAAGAGTTGAATTGATCAATCCTACAAGCCTAGTACTCATGCATAAGCTTATGTGTAAAGGTGAGAAGAGGAAGGTTTGTAAACACTATGAAGGGGTCAATGAATCTTGTATTTTAGTGAGATATAACATTCCATGAGATTTTAATACCTTCAAGGCACAATAATATATTTGAGAAGACCAATGACAAGGCTCATATTAAAACTCATCTCTAATGACCACCTACAACCACACTTTGGAAAGGTGCAAGGAATAATTATGTGCTTGTGAATGTGTAGTTTTATGAATAATTTGAGAAGGTTTAAAACTCCAATAGTCTAACAAAGTCATTTAGAGGTTAAAGTATTGTAAATTGAATTTATTAAACCCTAAATGCACTCAAACTATCCTACGGACCACCTATAGGTTCCTTCAGCAAGTAGGTTGGTTATGGGATGGAGAAGAGAAAATCACTTAAAGTTAGTGAGAGGTAAGTTTGGGTGAGGTGATAGATAATTTATGGAGTCATTTTAAGTAAAAAATCCCAAAAATATGTCAAGGATAGGATTGACTATCTATAGGACTCACTTCAACTCTCCATACACATCTAGTTTACCACTTATAGACTTGTTTGCCTTGTTAGGTGAAAGTTGTCTGTCTAGAGTGAATAAAAGATGTTTGAAGAGAGTTAAATAATTTTGTATGGTTCATGGCGATATAATAACTCCATAATACCCTAAAACTCACCTAAAGTGAGGAAAACATTAAAGACTATGTCCAGGCCTATAAAACCTAGCTCACATAGTCAAACCTAAAGAAAGTCATGATAAATGTGATTGATTAAGAGTAAAGTGATGTTGTAAATATGGTGAGAGGTTTAGTGAAAAATCATAGACCATATAATACCATTCATAGTAAAAAAAATTAAGGAAAGTGCCATTTAGGCTCTCAAGACCACATCAAGCTACTCAAATGAATTACTGTTATCAAAGACCAACGTTATCTTACATGATGAAACCATGAAATTGTGCATAAGTAAAAATGGTATTTAAATTTGGTAATGAGCTATTAATAATACAAAATCATGGCATCAAGTTTTGGTTTAGGTCTTGAACTTTCATGAACAAAGCTTAAGAATATCGAGCCCTCTCCAATGGCTTATTTTCAACTCAAGAGTCAACTTATTGCACTAAAAAATATACAAAAAAATTCAGGGGGACTTAATCTCATATGGAAGTTGATGATGGTTATAAACTTTAAAATTTTGGCATTGGTTTAGGGATAAAGGACCTAGGGTTTATAAACAATTGCTAAGAACCGAATTAGGTTTAAACCCTCGTAAAACCCTAGTAAAGACTAGTTGAGAGGGATGCAAACCTAAATTGGATTAAATGGCCTAAGTTAGTTATCAAAACAATTGAAAATTATTTTATAATCCAATTATTTTCCAAACATGTACTTCATATGTACTTGTAGCTATATAGATTATATTAAATACACTAATTTACAAGGTTTTAAGGTATTTTTTAGGGTTTTGAGCAATATAAAACTTGAAAAATATTAGGAAAAGTAAATTGTGATGTGTTAAACCTTTTAAATCCTATAAATCCATACTTTACATTTTGAAAGTGATCAAACAAATCTCATTTTTTAACATAATCTCAAACATGGTTAAAATGAGACTAGGTTTCAAGGCCATTTCATCATTCTTACACTTACATAGGGCTTCAGGGACTCAAATTTGAAATGAAGGTTGGTGATAGAATATGGAAATTGAATATAATTATTTTTGGTTATTTCACACATGTGGGATGGATCTAGAGTATAAAAGCAGGTTTTTAGGAAAGGAAGCCTAATTGATGAGAGAGAATGAGCTAAAAAGGACACTTCCACTCAGAGTCAAGACTTGAAATTTATAATGAAGATTTAAATCCATATTGGGTCCTCAAATATGTTATTATTTTATCAATAACCTCCATAAATTATTATACATAAGGAGGTTTACATGATTTCAAGGCTATAAGGAATTAGCCCAAATTGAAGCTTTTGGTGCAAACCAAGTTCTTGGGAGTAGTTTTATGACTCTAAATGAGTTTTTACGAGTTTGATATGATGTTAATAGGATATCCATGGGGAGATAATGCATTAGATAATATGAACTCAAATTTTGGCACTTCAAAGTAAGATTGGCCTAGTGAGATAAAGAGACTTTTAGACTTAATAAGAGAATGAAGTGATGTGTCAAAAAGAACATTCAGAGATCAGTTGAAAGGTGTCAAGAGTAGAGAAATGATGTAACTCAACATGACTATATCATCAATAAGGACACTTTTCATTCCAAAAACCAAGGAAAAAGGTAATTTTGGAGAGTTAGGCAAGGTCCCAAGTAAGGCTTTAAACATCCACACCACTTAGAGAAGAAGAGCATCTTTAGGAGACCAATAATTTTCCTTAAATACCTTATGGGGAATTTTCATACTTCCTTATTTCTTGTAACTCATGAGACACTTGTCATCTCTCTCTTTCTCCTACACCCTTCTCCTTCTTACACATTTATCTATATATTTAGTTTTGATAAGCTAAGTTTGTATCATCCACCAAGTTATGACAAATCCCTACCATTTTATAGCCTTTGATCAATGATAATAATCTATTTTAACCTCTTTCATTGATTGGTTTCAATATGTATGATTGACTAGTTGATCTTGCCAAGTGATAGTATTTCTTCCTTGGAATGTTTATCCTTGCTTTCATTCATGTTCAATTTGGAATTCTTTTTTTAGGTCTTGGTAAGTGTATAAGTGAGGTCTAAGTGTCTAGTGAGTAGTCTTTTCGATATTGTAATGTCATGAAATCTTGACTAGTCCTCCTCGCTTAAGCATTCTTCACAGCCTTCACAAAAAAAATTAGTGTAGAGAGACATATTTAGAGAAGTGTTTATTTCAAATTAGTCTCATGTTTGGAGTTCATTTACAACTAATTCGTACTGGTAAAATCATATTTAGTGAATCACCCCCATTAGAATAGGTTTCTCTCCCTTTTCCTAGTAGGTGGTAGATTAGTATTCGATCCTAAGTGATTCATCAAGGGGAGCTATCCCTTTATCCTAGAGCTTCACCTCTCTAATATTGTTCCCATAACCTTGATGTGTTTCCATGTTACATCAGATTTAGAAGGATTGAACTACCTTCCAAAGGGTGAAAATTTTATTGATAAAACGAGCCTGATCTCTTAAATTAGATACAATCAATTTGTTAAGGTTTTCTACATTAAAAGTTTGTACCATTTTACAGATAGGTAATAGATGACGTTGCATTTAATAGCTTTCAAAAGTATAAACATGTATGAAAACCCATGATGTGTTTTCAACTATAGTGACCTCATCAATAGATAGTGAGATAAATAGTGATCTCTTAGCTTTTTCTTTTAAATATTCCTTCCCAACCATTTTTAGACATTTTTCCATTTCTCAAGCATTGTTATTCAACCAATGTGATTGTGGAATATCAAAAAACCCATTATGTTAAAATAATATATTATAATCTAAAAAATTAGAAATGGGTTTGCCATTTTTTAAAATGTGGTAAATAGTAGATAATTATACACATTTTGCCTTTTGATTGGACTGCATAATTTTTCCAAATTGAGTTTTGATTGTTCTCCCTTTCTCAACAAGTTATTTTTATCATTTTTGATCATTTTTGTATTCATGTGCATATCTTACATGCATGAATTTTCATCCATTTTTCCATGTGTGTTCTTATTGTCTATCCATTTGGGTGTTTCACACCCACACACACACACACACACACACACACACACACACACACACACACACACATAATGTTTCTTGATTGTGTCCAATTGAAGTTGTATTTTGTGTTTTTTTTAATGTTTTCAACTACATATTGTACATATGCATTTTGTTGGAGTCTCATTACAAGTTTTTGTTTCTACAAGTTCTATAAAGGGATATTTTACTGCTAGTGAACCTAAAAAGACCTTCCAATTATCCATGTACTTCCTCTATCAATATTTTTGAGTGATTTTTTCAACTGAATTTGGTGTCTGATGAGAACTACAAATCTCTTCTGAATTGTCTAGAGGAGTGTCTTCTAGGGGTGGAATGTCATTAATAAAATCTTTAGGTGGTGAGATGTTATTGTGATTAATTCTTTCAAATGAAATAGTATCATTATTAATGGGTATTTGTATATTAAAAGCATTTTAAAATTATTCTACAATTAAAAATATATATTTTTTAAAGAATTTAATAAATACCTGTATTTTGAGTGCATACAATTTGTGCAATCATCTTTACTGGTTTTTAAAATAAGATAATATGTTCAATATTCCTAATATTTGTTGTGGTGTTTTACCCTTACCACCTGGCACCATTTTAATCTAGACAGGATGTAATAGGACTTAAGACATAGTCAGACAATAATGGTTGGAAATGTGTTATAGGGCGATAATAGTTAAGCAGTGGTAAGATGCATTCAGGTGATAATAGTGGGGTAACATATAAAGTAGCTAGGTGATATCATTTAGGAAACATAGTATATAGTTAGGTAGTAGTAGTGGGGTAACACAATATGTAGTCAGGTGGGAATAGTTAGGTGACATAATATGCTATCAGGTGGCAACAATGAGGTGATAGATAGTCAGGTGGTTGTTGGGATGTTGTCAGGTGGATGCAAGGATGTTTTTTGGAAACCTCAAAATTCAACTTGGTAATGAGGTAAAGAATGAGACTTAGATGGTAACCCCTATGAACATATGTACTACATATATAAGAAAAAATACATGACTATCCACATAATTATTGTAAATGATGGGCGAGCCAACCCCTAAAATTTTACATCCCAAAATTTTAGATGAATATATCCTATGTAATATTCCACCAAAATTTCCAAATATAGTTTTCAAAAACTAAATATTCATGTATTAATGAATATTCACCACTAAAATTTACCCTTAATCAATATGCATAAAACATGAGGAATACTATAAAGAAGGAGAAAATGAAGGACCAGGAGATAATTTGTAATCTCATAATTATAAAAATGTGTGAAGGTGCAAGTGGTGATATTACTACTAGTGGATTTTGTTCTTCTTCTAAAGATGATACTTATACTATACAAGATATATTCAAATATTGATGAATATCTCATTTATGTAGGATATTTTCATTTTTCATGTACTATCCTTCATGGGATGATCTTTATATTTCACTATTTATACCTATCTTATGCAAGGTAGGTAGGGTACTCTAGGGTCATTGATGTTGATTTCTTTTAGTCTTTCCAATATGATTAGAGTGTCTAGTTTCTAGTAAATATCTATTAGTGTAGGTTTTTATTTTTACCTATTTATTAATTAGGGAAATTGTATTTCTTGTGCATACATGGAGTTTTCCTAGATTTGTGGGATAAGATAGATTATGTGGAGGTGTGTGTCATATATGTGTCATAGGTGTCATAAGTAACTCCCTTGATGGGAGTTCTCTATTCTTAGCACCTTGTCACCACCTTTCATGGAGGAGTTACAGTCTATTCTTGGGGTGCCTTGTCCACCTTTGGTGGAGGAGTTACGTACTCTCCTATTTGTAGTCCTCACTTTGGCCATCTCATGCTAATCAGATTTTGGTTTTCTCTATTTTGTCTTGTGCAATTTATCTTCTTGTGTTATTTTCAAATTGCTTTAGCATCTATGTGGTGTGCACTTGTTTCATCTTGTGTGATCACGTCTCCATTACATTCGTGTTATCTGAATTCTGGCAACAAATCTGATATGGTATCAGAGCAAGAATGGTAATCATGTGTATGGTTATGCTTTTAGTTCATTTTTGAAATCAAGAGGAGTGGAGTTCTCTTTGTTTTTTTTATTTTCTAGATTTGATCTAAAATTATATATATATATATATATATATATATCATTTTTTGTATCATTTTCTTGAGAATCCTTGGCCTTTGGGTGTCTTGGTTGTCTTCACTTCATGGGTTGGTTCAGCAGTTAGCTTGGGCGCCATTGTTGTGTGCAAGGAGCAGAGGGAGGAGTAGCTCTAAGCAACTTCAGTTCTAGCAACAAAAGTCCTTCCTTCCAGCCATGCCATCAGCTATACGGTGTCCAAAATAGCCTTCAGTTCCAACATCCTTTCTACAGCCATGCCATCCTTTGTATAGCATCCAAAACAGGCCGTACGGTGTGCACTTCTGCTGTTATCCTTCAACAAATGACAAGCTTTTGCGCCTACCTTCTAGTCTTCAGTCCTTCCAACTTATTTTCTTGCCCAACAAGGCTCCAAGTAGGCCGTACGGCATCTAGCATAGGTCTGCAATTATTCTTTTATCTTTTCTGAGTTAAAATTCCAGACTGTGCTATTTTGGCGCCCCTTCCTTACTTGGCATCCCATGTGGCACCCCTTGGACACGTGGCATCCATCATTCTATCTATGATTCATTTGCTTTTAGTTTAAATTTACTTTTAAAACAAAAATCAGTCAATTTGACTAAATATTTAATTTTTCAAACAGTTTTGAAATTTGGGAGTTTTCATTTAAAACTTGTATCTTTGCCTGTTGAAGACGAAGGGTGAAGCCCGGGTTGGCGGGAGGCCAATTACCCCTTACAAAAACCTCCTTTGGATTCCTTTTTCCATGCCAAATCCAATGAGTGGTTGGAAGGCCACTTTCTCTCTCATAACACGTATTTTTTTAATGATTTAGTGCTTTTTTTGCAAAAACAATAGTTTATGAGAAAATTGAACCTTTAATATCTTGCAAATGGTAGCTCAGATTTGGGTGCCATTTTTAAAAAAAGTGTTTTTAATTCAATTCTCCACAGTGTAGGCTTGTTATTTGTCAAAAATTCACTAGTTTATAAAGTGCCAAAAATTTGGGTCTCTCTGGATGCATTTTCGGCTGAGTCTGATGTCCTGTTTGCTTTAGTCTTGCACTGATTGCTCTAAGATGCATTCTTGGCTGAGTCAAATGTATTTTGAGTGTGCACTTGCATATTTTGGGGGGCCTCAATATTTTTGGGGGAGTGTGATTGCTTTTCACAACTTGTAAATCTTTGCTTTCATTCTCTTTTCTGCATAATTTCACAACTTGCAATCAACACAACTTCACCTAAATTCAGCTATAAATGGATTCTTTTCAACTTAAACCCCTAACACCCTTCAAATATCATGAATAGAAGGTTAAAATGTCAATCATTCTTAGAAGCAAAGGGTTGTATAGGATCACCATGGGTACTGAAGTAGAACCCAATAGTGATGCTGAAAAGGTCAAGTGGTACAATCATAGTGATGAAGCCTATGGATTACTGAGCTTCTCTATGTCTCTAGAAATTCTCTTCCATTTAGAATCCTCCCAGACTCCCAATGACATATGGGACACCTTAGAAAATTTATTTGGGAAGCTTGATGAGATGAGAGGTCATGAGCTCGAAAATGAACTCATAAGTCTAAGTCCTAACAATTTTGACACCCTACAGGACTTCTTCACTAAGTTTAAGGCTCTTAGATTGAAATTGAAAGAATGCAGGATAGAGAAAAAATATTATCAACTCATACTTTCTATTCTCACAAAGTTAGGTCCAAGCTATTCACTCTTTGTCTCCACTTTCCATGCCACAAAAAGTGCCCTTGGTACTACATGGAAAATGCCTTCTTTGGATTCTTTCATTGCCAACTTGACTAGGGAGAAAGATAAGGTAATTCAAATGGGCAGAATGAAGTCTAATCAACCCCAAGCTTTGATGGCTAGAAATGGTAAGGATAAGACTTCAACAAAGGAGAAGAAGAAAAAGAACAAGGACCAGGAGAAGAAGAAAGAAAATAACAATCCTGCCAAAAACAACATTAAGACTTCCTCTTCCAATGCTAAACCTAAGAAGGAGAAGGTTAAGTGTGCCTATTTTAAAAATGCAGGGCATGATAAACACAAATGCATGAAGAAACAAATAGATCACCTAACTCATCTTCTAGAGAAGAACAACATAGGTGTTCCTAAGTCCATCAAGCAGAATTCATCTACCCAAGATTCTACCAAGGCAAAAGGCAAGGGTAAGGAGAAAGAAAAGGGCAAGGCCCTTATAGCTACAATAGCTTCTACATCTTCATGGGTTATCGACTCAGGTGCTTCTCACCACATGGGCTCTTCACTAGTTGAGTTTTCATCTTTAGAGCCTTGTAGCATGACTTCAATTAGTTTGGGTGATGACACATCAATTTTTGTTGTAGGGAGAGGGTCAGTTGAAATGGAAGGAGGAACATTCAACAATGTTCTAAGTGTTCCTTCTCTTTCAACAAATCTCTTATCAATGTACCAAATCACTCACATTGGTCAGGGCATGAGAGTTGAGTTTTCACCAGATTTAGTGGCTATCAGGGAGTTGCATAGTGATACTACAGTGGCAATGGGTAGGGCAGATCACCAAGCAAGGTTATAGACCTTCTCACATTTTGCGTCAAATTCTTCTCCAACAACATTGCTGACTCATTCAGATGGAGTTCGCAAATTATGGCACGAGTGGTTTGGCCACCTTAGCTACTGCTACCTTGAGCAACTTTACAAAAATGGCATGGTCATTGGCTTGCCTCGTGTCCAATTCTCAAAAGGAGTTTACGACGGGTGTTCCCTTGGGAAGCATCTTGAAGTAAAATTTGACAAAGGCAAAGCTTGGAGGGCTTCACAACCTTTGGAGTTAGTCCACATTGATGTATCAAGACTCTTTCCCAAACCATCTTTCACAAGGGCCAAGTACATCCTCACTTTCATTGATGATTTCTCTAGGTACACTTGGATATATTTTCTCAAACAAAAGTCTAAAGTGTTTGAAAATTTTATAAACTTCAAGGCTCTTGTTGAGAAACAGAGTGAGAAATCCATCAAGGTTCTTCGAACTGATAATAGAGGGGAGTATGTCAGAATTAGGTTTGAGCAATTTTGCACCACATAGGGGATTGATTTGCAGTGCATAGTCACTTACAATCCTTCATAGAATGTGGTTGCAGAATGCAAAAATAGGTTCTTGAAAGAGATGGGTAGCTGTATGATTCACTTCAAATCCTTAGCACCATAGTACTGGGCTGAAGCCATCAATTGTGTTTAATATATTCAAAACAGGTTTCCTCACAAAGCTTTGAAAGTGTCAGGGATGCGAAACACCGGAAGCATACAATTGATTACCAAATACCAAGCAACTTAATATGCGGAAATAAACCAGATTCACCAAGTAACTAGAATTCAGAATAACACAGCATATGAGAGACAATACACAACTTGTATTAACACTTTATACAGAAAAGAATACAATAAAGAAGATGCCACTTCTTCTCCACCACCTTACAAAGGTTTCCCACACCTCAAGTGAACAGTAATTCTTGTCCCCAAAGCTCTCCCTCTCGCAGGTCCCAACACCCAACTCAAATACAGAGTTGGTGTTCACCTCCCGTGCTCCACACACAACACAAGTGCTCCATGCACTCCACAAGCACTCCACGTGCTCCACAAGTACTCAAGGTACTTCAAGTAGATCTCCCATGAACCTGCAATAACCTGCACTTCAACAGACCATACTTATGGAAGGAACTTCCTTGCCTTCCTCTCTTGCTCTATCCGAGTACACACCTGTACTCCAAGTAGATCCTACCTGATACTGCTCCCTGTTGTGTTGTTGTCTATATGACCTTGCACACCTGCAAATCAAACAATGGTTCTACTCCCTTGTGAACCTTGACCTTGCACACACATACACCTGCAGATCAATGATCTTACTTACCATGTAGATATCCTATATAGGCCATGCAACTATGACCAAGATCCTACACTCCTGAAGAACCCAGCTGGCTCTCCAATCCAGCACCAACACACCTGGTACTGAGGCACTAGGAGGAACGCATCATTGGTCTACCTCACACACAAAAGGAGCTTATAATTATGCTCTCTTACTCCCTAGCACACTTTTCCAATACAACTATGAGTCTATTATATAGATCTCATCCAAACAATAATTAGACATCTAATTACAATAATTAGATCCACAGCTCTCAGTATATAATTAGCCCTGATCATGCAAACACGTGGTTCATTAGCTAACTGCCCATAATTAGCTCACAGTCAAACCACACAGGCGACCGACGTCAGTCCCCGTCTGCCTGGAGGTGACCGACGTCGGCCGATATATGACTGACGTTGGTTGTTTCTCTGTGCTATCCTGTTGACGTCGGCTGATCAGACCGACCCCAACTTCTCTGCAACTCAGCAACCTTCAGCAACCTCCTCTCTTATTTGCATCAGTGAAGCTTTTAATTCCACAATCCTAACAATCTCCCACTTGGAGATAAACAGCTACACTGTACCTATACATGTACTCTGTCTAATCTGTTTCCTGGTTTGTATCCCTCTTCAAGCTCCCACCTGAAGACAACACACCACACAATCCTATGATGTACCACCTGTCATCCAAGTACCCTGCCACATCCAAACCTACAACACCTGTAGTGATGTCCTGACCCTGCATAGCAACCCCTGCTGCCGGTCCCTCTCAAAAAACCTGAGAACCCACTTCCCCAAATTGGCTCCTAACTCTGACAGCTCCCACTGCATGGGAATATTCAGGTATATACCAGACCTCATGTGATTTCAGACACTGTACCTGTCCAGCCCTTAGTGTGCTCCGGCTCTGCATCCCGAACCTCGCCAACACCTGATTCACATCAGCTCCCACTAGAGACAAAATCAACCTGTGATCTCCATGCCCCCCATGTCAAAGAATTTCGCTGCTCCAAACTCCTCATGACATGCCACTGAACTAATCTTACCCTTAGCTCAGTAAAACCCTGTATGTATACCCCTGCTAGCTAGCATACTATCCACATACAGCAACAGAATGATGTCATGACTCATCATCCACCTGGTAAGGCAAACCACAGTAGTTACCTGACACTGACTGAAGCCATGCTTCGTCCTCCACCTATCAAAACCTGTACCACTGTCCTACAGCTCCACAAGACCATATGCCTGGTCTTCTGTCTCACGTATCCGTTCTCTCTATTCTTCTACTAAGGCATCCATTCATCTCTGTGCTTTCCTCCAGCTGGCAAACCTACCAAGACACCCGTCTGGTTCTGCATCATATCCCTGCCAAGCTCACACCTGTTTCCTAGATCCTTCCTGCTATACAATCAGCAACAAGTATGAAGAAGAGGAACATGAATTTGAGGGCCTACTTACGCCTTCAGTCCTCCGTATGGGTGTTTGAGACTCCTTAACAGCGTGCTGTCCACCCAAAATTCGTTACAGTGATCGACCTCGGTCACTCCACAGTCTGCATTCGACCGACGTCAGTTCCATGCGTCTGTACCTGACTACCAACCTGCTAGCGCTGGTGTCCCTACTGCCGACGTCGGTCCTCCTGACTGACATCGGTCTTACATACTGCCGACGTCGGTCTCATGATTGACATCGGTCTTACCCTGCCCGACACTGCCGGCTTCGGTCTGCACATGACTGACATCGGCACCTATCTGTTCGATGCCGGTTCCTCCTGATCGATGCTGATGTCTGTGTTCGCCTGTGAGTGATGACTTTTTACCCACGAGCCCCTTTGGATCAGAACCCATGTCCAAACTGCTCTGCTCAGAAGTATCCAGCCTCATCCACTGAACTCTGTCTGCCATCTCCTCCAAGAACACCAAGGCTTTCCAATTCTTAAGCCTGTCAAATATATCTGTCTTCTGCTTAAGAACATGCATCTCCTTCCTACTCATGTGACCAAGCCTATGAAGCCACGTCTCCATAATAGAAGAAGAATCAGTAATATAAACAAGTAGATAAAGTATACCTATTTTCTTACCACCAGCTAATTCAAGTGCATCCGCTGTGAGAGTTCTTGTGCATCTCTCATCACCCAATCTTTCTGAAGAAATTAGCCATATCTCCAGACCTGGGACCTACATGACCTTCATCAACACCTGTGTGTTGGCCGCCTGCAATTTTAGCTTCACTTCCCCTTTGCCAATTCTTTGGCAAGGCTTACCAGCTCCTCTACTTGGGGCTGCATGGAAAGAGGCAACCGAATCTTTTATCCAAGATTCAACTTTATCCAAGAAACCTGCAAACACATCTTGTGCAACAACACCTGCTACATCTGTATCTTCAGTTTCTTCATGCTGATCTGCTACCAACCAACAATGCTCTTTTACCTGCTCTTTCTTTCCATCAGACCATGAGTAACCGTCTGTGCTTTTCAAATCCTCCATTCTTAGCTTACTTTGATCTACCGTTGCTCTACTCCCACTCAATCAGAAACCCCTGAGAGTGCCCTGTAACCAAAACACAACCTACTTCCTGCAACCTTAGCTCTGATACCACTTGTTGGTATCAAGCTCAAGAACCTACAACCAAGGCTCTGATACCACTTGTCAGGGATGCGAAACACCGAAAGCATACAATTGATTACCAAATACCAAGCAACTTAATATGCGGAAATAAACCAGATTCACCAAGTAACTAGAATTCAGAATAACACAGCATATGAGAGACAATACACAACTTGTATTAACACTTTATACAGAAAAGAATACAATAAAGAAGATGCCACTTCTTCTCCACCACCTTACAGAGGTTTCCCACACCTCAAGTGAACAGTAATTCTTCTCCCCAAAGCTCTCCCTCTCACAGGTCCCAACACCCAACTCAAATACAGAGTTGGTGTTCACCTCCCATGCTCCACGCACAACACAAGTGCTCCACGCACTCCACAAGCACTCCACGTGCTCCACAAGTACTCAAGGTACTTCAAGTAGATCTCCCATGAACTTGCAATAACCTGCACTTCAACAGACCATACTTATGGAAGGAACTTCCTTGCCTTCCTCTCTTGCTCTATCCAAGTACACACCTGTACTCCAAGTAGATCCTACCTGATACTGCTCCCTATTGTGTTGCTGTCTATATGACCTTGCACACCTGCAAATCAAACAACGGTTCTGCTCCCCTGTGAACCTCGACCTTACACACACATACACCTGCAGATCAATGATCTTACTTACCATGTAGATCTCCTATATAGGCCATGCAACTGTGACCAAGATCCTACACTCCTGAAGAACCCAGCTGGCTCTCCAATCTAGCACCAACACACCTGGTACTGAGGCACTAGGAGGAACGCACCATTGCTCTACCTCACACACAGAAGGAGCTTATAATTATGCTCTCTTACTCCCTAGCACACTTTTCCAATACAACCATGAGTCTATTATATAGATCTCATCCAAACAATAATTAGACATCTAATTACAATAATTAGATCCGCAGCTCTCAGTCTATAATTAGCCCTGATCATCCAAACACTTGGTTCATTAGCTAACTGCCCATAATTAGCTCGCAGTCGAACCACACAGGTGACCGACGTCGGTCCCCGTCTGCCTGGAGGTGACCGACGTCAGCCGATATATGACCAACGTCAGTTGCTTCTCTGTGCTATCCTACCGACATCGGCTGATCAGACCGACCCCAACTTCTCTGCAACTCAGCAACCTTCAGCAACCTCCTCTCCTGTTTGCATCAGTGAAGCTTTTAACTCCACAATCCTAACAGAAAGGGATAACACCCTTTGAATCTTGGCATAAAAGGAAACTTGATGTTGAGCACCTTAGAGTTTTTGGATCCCTAGCCATGGCCCACATTTTGAAGAAGAAATGCAAAGCTATGGGACATCAGTCCAAGCCTTGCATCTTTGTAGGATATCTAGATGGTATTAATGGGTATCACCTTCTAGATCTAGTCACTGATGAGTTATTCATCGAGAGAAGTGTCCATTTTTAGGAGAGTCCTAAAGACTCAACACTTGACACTTCTTCTCCCTCATCAAATCTACTTCTTCATGATGATTCCTCATCAGATTTAGATCAGCCACAATAGGTTCTTGAGCTAGAGACTTCTTCTTCTTCTTCGAGTTCGGATAGTGATACAAAGTCATCCACCTCTAGTCAGTCAGAGGATGAGGAGTTAGCACCTGACTCACCCACCTCTGGGCCACTTTGGGCTATACAGACACTTGAGAGTGTTGGTACTTGGGCAGGAGATCCCATAGATGACAGATGTACTAGGGGGATTTTCAGAGAGATCCACATGCCTTCTTTGATTTAGTTTTAGATCCACATACTTTTTGAGAGGCATGGGGGGTACCTGAGTGGGATAGTGCTATGGAGGAAGAATATTCTTCCTTAATCAAAAATCACACATGGGATTTGACTTCACTTCCTAAGGGAAGAAAGATGGTTTGATGTAAGTGGATATATCAGACCAAGTTTGCAGCAGATGGGTCAGTTGATAAGTACAAGGCGTGATTGGTCGCCAAGGGTTTCTCACAAGTGGCAAGTATTGACTACTCAAAGACCTTTGCACCTATTACAAAGATGACTTCTATCTGACTCACCTTAGATATTGTTGCAACACATGGTTGGGATGTGCATCAGATGGATGTGAAGAGTGCCTTTTTTCATAGAGACCTAGAGAAGGAGATCTACATGGAACAACTGCTAGGATTTATTCAGGATTCTTCCTTAGTATGTAGACTTAGGAAATCTATCTATGGCCTCAAATAGGCCCCTTGAGCTTATTATGCCAAGATGGATTCCTTCCTTCTCATAGTGGGTTTCACTAGGTGCCATTCTGATCCCAATGTCTACTTCTTGTGGCAGGATAATTCACTCTTGATTTTGGTTCTATATGTTGATGACCTTTTGGTCATCGAGAGTTCTTCATTAGCTATTGCAGTGGTGAAGGCATCTCTTCAGGATGGGTTTGACATGACAGACTTGGGTTTGTTGCACTACTTCCTTGGCATTGAGATCTCACAGTCAGATTCAAGGATTTCTCTTGCATAGCCTAAGTATGCTCTTGACTTATTGGTTCGGTTTCACATGGCTGATTGCAAGCCATCTCTGACTCCCTTTCTATTAGGAGTCAAGCTTGAGGCTAATTGTTCTTCACCATTGGTTGATGCCACTCGGTATCAACAACTTGTTGGTAGTCTCATCTACTTGACTCACACCAGGCCTGACATATCATATATAGTGGGACTTATCTCCCAATTCATGCAGGAACCTCATGAGCTGCATTGGAAAGCAGCTAAGAGGATCTTACATTACATACAGGGTTCACATAGATATGGGATTCATTATAGATTTGACATAGAGGTTGACTTGGTTGGATATACAGATTCAGACTGGGCTGGCAATTCATAGACTCAAAAGTCCACTTTTGGTTACAGTTTCTCTCTAGGTTTTGGTCCTATCAGATGGTCTAGCAAGAAGAAGAATGCTATTGCTATATCATCCATAGAGGTAAGAGTATAGAGGAGATTTTAATGCAGCTACTGAGGATATTTGGCTTCAGGGGATACTTTCTAAGTTTGGCATTCCTATCAGGTAGCCCACCATCATTTATTGTGACAACCAAAGTACCATTCAGATTTGCAAGAATCTAGTTCAACACCATTAGACCAAGCACATAGAGATTTACATGCATTTAATTTAGGAGCTTATTCATAGTCAAGTCATTAACTTGATATTTTGCTAGTATTTAGAGTAGGTTATAGACATCTTCACCAAACCTTTCACTGAGAGCAAGTTCATTCATCTACGAGCTCTTCTTGGGGTGTGGTCTACATCTGCAACAGCATCATCTTCAGGGGGGGCCTTCTAGCCTCTTCATTTCTTTTATGTCTCTCTTTTGGGGGGGGGGGAGTTTTTCTCCTACAGGTTTTCTCCTTTTCTCTATCTTATGGGAGATTGCATTTGTACATGGGTACCTCATCAGGCCTAGTTGTCGGGACCCATTTTTTATTTTCACACTGCCCACCTAAGCTGCGCTTATGGGGGGTATTAGTGTAGGTTTTTATTTTTCCCTATTTATTAATTAGGGAAATTGTATTTCTTGTGCATACATGGAGTTTTTCTACATTTGTGGGATAGGCTAGCTTATGTGGAGGTGTGTGTCATAGATGTGTCATAGGTGTCATAAGAATGTCATAAGTAACTCCCTTGATGGGAGTTACTTCTCTATTCTTAGTACCTTGTCACCACCTTTCATGGAGGAGTTACAGTCTATTCTTTGGGTGCCTTATCCACCTTTTGTGGAGGAGTTACTTATGTAGTCTCCTATTTGTAATCCTCACTTTAGCCATCTCATGCTAATAAGATTTTGGTTTTCTCTATTTTGTCTTGTGCAATTTATCTTCTTCTGTTATTTTCAAATTGCTTTAGCATCTATGTGGTGTGCACTTGTTTCATCTTGTGTGATCACGTCTCCATTGCACTTGCGTTATCCAAATTCTGGCAACAACTCTAATAATATCATGTTTTCATGTTCATGATGCCTTCTTTCCTCTCCCTCCATTTCCCTCCTTGAAAGACAAGTTTGTTTCTAAATCTCTCTTATCTTTATTTCCTATTATTATTATTATCTTTTAGCTATGTTAGTAATATGAGAACTATCAAAATTTCCTTGTTAAAATAGAATCTATAATTATAAGTTTTTTCAAGATTCTTTCTCGAATATTGCCTTATCTTTCTAGTATTTTTCTTAGTTATGTTTTAAAGATTGAGTTTTCTACTCACCTTTTTATGGGCCATGCAACCCCATTTCTCCCTTTCATGCTTTCATGTCTCATACCTTTTTTGGCCATTCATTCTCATTTTAATTTATTTTTTTATTAGACCTTCTTAGATTTTATAAAAGTCAAAACATGATGGATTTCCTATTGTTCCTTATTTTTATACACTCCATTGGGTTTCTTCATTCTAATTTAGTCTTATTTATCTTGGCTTTCCAAAATTTTCAAGTTTGAAAATCATTTCTAAGTGTTTTTCATTGACATTCATTTATTGACTCTCCTATATATGCACACATTACTTTTATTCCAATTCTAAGATTGTGTTTTTATGGTTTCTAGATTTAGTTAATGTACCTACCATAATTGAGACTATGGTATTTTTATGCATCAAATATGTATAAAGATAACTCAAGGTGTGTATATTTTAATTTCACTATTTTATTAGCAATTCTTTCAACATTTATTTTCACATATGCTATTTTATGTTACTATGTATCTTTCCCAAAGCCTCATCCTACATTACACTATTGTGATATGTGATGAGATTTAGGTGGGAATATATATACACTAGATAGTTTTAAACTTAATCAATTTAATGAAGGTTTAACTTTAAATCTCTTACTGACACATCAATCTCTCTTAATTCACATTCTAAAGAGTGTATCAAGAATGGGGTGGGATTGTATCATGGTAGTTTATAAAATATGTTTGAATATTATTATTTAATACCTTTATTACTATCATTTTGATCTCTTAGGATTTTCTTTCCATATAACCTCTCCATCTAATTTTCATATATATATATATATATATATATATATATATATATATATATATATATATATATATATATATATATATATATATATATTGTAGCCACCCTATATTCCTATTTTATCTGCCAAGATGATACAATATGCTTCATGTTTGTCTTTCCCAATTATACATTGGCCTAAAAAATAAAATTATGAGTCTTATATCTATCAGTTATAATGTATCACTATGGATGAAACAATTCTTTATTAGTTAACATCCTTTCTTACTATATCATCATTGTTGATATTATCATCTTATAATTAAGGGTTTATTATGGATGTGGAGACATATATAGGGGTCATATTATCAATATAAACATATCACAACAATTTTTTACTCCAAGTTTTCTCTAATTTATGTTCTTAAGTAGTAAAAAGAGGATTTAAATGCTAAAGTCTTATTCCTAGAGGTCTAGTCATGCCAAAGGTCTTTTAAGCTTTATGGAAGGAGTTATGTCAAAACAATGTCCCTATATTTAGAGTCCCCAACAAATTATATATAGGTTTTATTTATTCCTTTTGAGTTTTTAATCCTAAAATATCTCTTTCAAAGTAAAAATATCACCAAGGGGGGTTGATGTTGAGAATTAGAGGAGCTGAACACAGAAATGAGTAATGCAAAAAAAGAATATTTTAAATCATACTGAATAATATTATTTCTCACTACCGAATTAATTCATTCTAGGACATTACACAAATATATAGTAATGTTATTCCTATAACTTCTCCCCTATTTTATCTCATACTCAAAATCTTATAAATAAGCAAACTCCTATTTATGTATATTGTTATAACCATTTATAATATATCTCTACAATAATATAATCTAACTAATACAATCTTACTATATTAACCATACAATTACTAGCAACCTTGTAATTAATATTTACCTCTTGGTAAATCAACCATAGTATATACTAAAAATTACTATTTACCTCTCCATAAATACCTAAATTCACACAATGTGAAAATTAATCCCAAAAATTGATGCTCCGATGAGTCACCCTAAATTATATCTATCCATATTGTTTTTTATATATTTACTTGGTAGATAAATTTTATTTTGTTATTTTCATAGTGACAAAGATTTTTCATGGGTCACTCTTTTATTTGTTCTACCATTGAAGGAGACTCCTCATGTTGTAAATGTTATACTTAATTGCCCATGGAAAAATATCCTCATGAATATCTTCCCACATATATTATCCATATGAAGATCCTAATGATACTTATAGTGTAATAAAGATTCAAAATATGGTATTCATGTGTATGATGACCCATATGAGGATCCCTTTAGCATGGATGAAGATCTTAACATAATATAATATATTCAAATTTATGATGATCCTAAATTTTCCAATTCTAACATGGTTGAAAATAAATATCAATATTTTCCCATCTATGATGATGATAATTATGGTGGAAGTGAATACTCCAACATAATAATGGATCTTCTCATTCATTATAACCTTCCCAATTTTGATGATACTGGATTGAGAGAGGATGTCATTTTTTTCACTTCTTACATAGTTTGAAATCAATATAATAATTTCCCATTTATGATTGAGGTGAAGATCATGGAATGATAGTAGATATTCCCATTGATGACACTTCAAGCATTAATGAAAATCCCCATAATAATTTTCCCATTTCTCACATGATTTGTAGTGATCTTCCTTCTTATGATGTCAATGATCCTAGTACTTGGTCTGAATAAAAAAACACTAACATTAATTATTATTGCATAGATGAAAATACCTCTTATGAATTTTCCATTTATACCCATCCTCTCTAAAACTCAATTTATGATGAGCTTGATTTCATCAATTTTCAAGCACCTTCTCTCCCACCCTTTGAAGGTTTTAGGTGGATGAATCATTAAATTTAAGATCATATTCATGCATGTCCAATACAACTAACATTTTTCAACCTTTAAAATTATGAAGATCTTTTAGTTAAAATTACTATTCAAAATTGCATTATTGGTCATGTTGATTCTTATCTCATATCTTATTGGATTGTGTAGACTTATCCCATATGCCCAATTTTAGTTTCACTCTTTTCCATATCATTTATATCTTTAAAATAATTTATTTAAAATTTTATTGATCATTTTCATACATATCTATTACACTAAACTTAGTTTGTCTGTATTCACTAGAAAATACCATTCAGTTATAGTTAGTTACAAACAACTACATTAGCCATGACCTAGAATGTGTTGATATAGTTTTAATTCAATCTCATCTTATAATTAACTGTATAGGACATGAAATAAAATGGTCTGATTGAATTATTCCTATTTCATCCAACTACACTGGTCATGATATATAATTTTACAATATAGTTCTTATTTTATCCAATTGCATAGTGGTGACCCTGTAGACACTCAAAAATTGCACCTTGACTAGTTGTCGATGTCAAACCACCATGGAACCACTTTTGATACTCAGATTAGATAATCATTTCACACCTTTAACATTGACTTAAATTTTTAATCCATCTATCCACTTTTGATCCCTAGGCCCTCAACCACCACTGATCAACCTAACTAGTGATGGTTATCTAATCATCACTGATTAGGACCACAAGCCTGCTTTGAAATAACTTCCAACTTTGTGAAAGATAAGCATTGCACAAATTATTAAATTCTTTATCCAAATTAAATCATATTTAAAACATTCTTAATAATCATCTTTATCCCCTATCAAATTAATAACTTCCTCCATCCCAATTAACAACTTCATCCTACAAAAGGAGAAGAGGAGGAAGTAAAATGGATCCACAAATGAATTCATGTCCAAGCTATTTTATTTTCTTGTACAGGTATCCATCATCCCTTCAACAAGCAAGTAGCAACATTGGAGACCTAAACCTCTATCCACATCACTTTTGAAGGATAAAGTATTGTCACTCTAGTCAAATTGCCTTAGCCCTCCACCATCAAGTTACATGTATCTTGTGATTGTTATTATTGATTCATATTATTTATAACCTCCCTACCCCAACTAGATCCCTCGACATATTATTATTCCTTTCACAGACCTATATCTAAACCCCCACATGCTTATTCATCATTATACAACTCCACTTCAATATCTTCCTAGAACACACAGGTAACCACCGATGGTTAGCCCAATCATTGACAGTTACCTCAACCATCATCGATTACCCAACTATCATTGATTACACCAACTAAAAACAATTAACCTGACTATCATTTATCACTATGGTAAAAAATTCTATCAATTTATTTTGAGCCCCTTACCCTCAATCAAACCCACTTTTCTTTATTTTTGCCTGATAATAGTAACATTTCTAATTTTTTGAACTAGTCCTTAACCATTTTAGCATAAACATTGACCCACTATTGATATTTTTAGTTGTTTTATTTAAATAATAATTTAATTTCTCTTTATTTCATGTATTTACTTTCATATCATTGAATGCAAGTATCATTTCTTTTCATTTATATCAGCTTAATTATCATAACAGGTGATTGACAGCCTTTTAGTAAGCACTACACTTCTTGAATCTAGCTCATGCTAGGTAGTCCACTCAACCATCCATTTAACAAACCCCTTTTCAAGTGTTTTTCTTATCTGTAAGTTATTCCTTCCTAGCCAAAGAGGAGTTCTCTTTATCATTTGGATTCATGCGTGCACTTTACTAGGTATTCTTCTATACACACTATTACTAGTTTCATTACTTTACTTATAAATTAAGAAATGTGTAGAAATTAACTGAAACATTTTGGTACACCCAATGGGACCTAGTTCCCTTTTTATTCCTTATTTTTTTACTCATTAAATGAAATCCAAAAATTTCTTTTTAGGCTTAAAATAAACCTTTTGCATACATTGGTTGCCTACTTGTCTTAGTTTATCTAGTAACTTCAAAGGCAAAAACATTGATCTAGTTTTCACACTCCTTATCAAAAACTAAGCCAAACCAAAAAACCATTAACACATCAAAACATACCTATGACAAGGATCAACTCATATTTCATCACCTAGTGGTAACCTTACCCCTTCCTAGCTATCCTAATTGGATTTCACCACTAAGGGGTGAACCAACTCAACTCTCTAGTTGAGTATAAACTTTGAACTCAGTATATTCTAGCTAAGCACTTGATACTCTTATCATTGCAAGATAGTGAAGTGAGGGGGTGGTCCCCAATACCTAGCTATGTACTGAAGTTCAACTATACTTTACTTTTTAAAACTTAAACAACCTAAAACCAACCTTAGATTGCCTCTTTAGTACCCATTATACAAGCCAAATTCCCTCTTCACACTTTCTAAGGCATAAGTCAAAATCTAAAAAATGTTTTAGGATTTATTGCACTTTTACTATATGCATTATTCTCCTTGAATTCTTTTCTTTTGATTGCTCTTTGTTTAAAGTGTGAGTTTCATCATATTTCCTATCTTCTCACATGGTCATTACTAGACAATAGTTTAAAATCCAAACTGATCAACCACCACCTTCTTCCTCCTCCTCCATGGAATACAATTCTAATGATGAGGGTTCACCTCATTTTTTCCCCCTCATACTAGAATCCTAGTTGTTTTTAAAGGTGATGCAGATTTCATTACCTTCCTTGACAATAACTTGTTTCTCTTAAAAAATATCTCAATAACTTACCTAGCCATACCTTTATTTCTTTGATTCCTCCGATGGATCCTCCTTATGAAATACCTCCCCACCATATGGTAGGTACCACCTCAACTCAGCCCTTGTTAACCCAAGCCTCCTTTTCTTCCAACATCCCAACTACTACCACTACCCAAACCCAATCAAATATTCCAATCTCCAACCAAAAACCTCCTACCACACCCCACACTTCACATATAGGTTAAACTTTACTTCTAGTTACCTATACTCCACCTACCATGGGGTTGTTTTCTACTCCTATTTCCACCCTTCCCCTTATCCAACCAACCCATCAAATTCTACCCCATTTCAGAACATTGTGCTCTCTATACCTCAAATAATTCCATCCATTAGGATTAGAGTCACCACTCAACCTTAACTTACCCAACATCAACCCACCACCTTAGTCATACCTTTAAATCAACCCACCTCCATTCCTCAACAAGTACCCATGATAGCCTATCAATATGTCTCTAATCCATAAGGGTACATAACACCTTCTACACAACCATTTGTGTCAATTAACCCCTATGTGACACCATCTCAAACTTTTGTGACCAATTACCAATATGTCACTTATTCAACACCTTCTATCACCTATCCAAACATAGCTACCACCCAACCCCAATAGAATGTGCCCATTAATAATGTAGCTTTACAACCCCAATCAAACTTGATCAAGATGTTAATGGACAAAATGACCAACTTGGAGTCATCCATCTTTGGGTCTTCATAACCTATTTTTCCTATGATTAAATTTGTAATGAACCCATTCATCTATCTGTCCCTATCCATGCTTATCTTCCTCTGTGGGAATTTACCAAGTTCTCCAAATTTTAAGGTAAGGAGGACCCCAATAGCATTTGAGATCATTCCATCATTCTTTGTATTTAATCACATACGATGATGCTCTCCTTCTTCAAACTTTCCCCATGTCCTTATCTAGACCCACCCTTGATTGGTATAGTGCTCTTCCCACACACTCCATCTTTTCTTTTTCTCAATTGGCTCAAATATTTTTAAAACTCTTTTAAGTAAATATATCTAAATTTTTTTTTATTACTAACCTCTATTCCATTAAGTAATTTTATGATGATTCAATTGCTGATTTTGTTGCTAGATGGAGAGGTCTCATCAACAAACTTTATTTTTACTTACCCCAACCCAAAATGATTAAAATTTTCTCTCAGGGTTGTGCCAAACATATCACCCCAACCCTTCAAGTTCAAACCTTTCAAAATTTCAATGAGGCATTCACCATGGCACAAAAAACTAAAAATTGAGCCATTGATGAAGGGAAATTGAAATTACAAAACAAAAATTCTAGTTTTTTAAATCTAATGACTCTTCCTCTACCAAAACCACTAACCAATCTAATACCAAGGCAAAAGAATCCACAAACTTAGATGTTATAAAAACCACTCCACCTCCAACTGTCAACTAACCACCTCAAACTAATTCTTCAAACTCTCCTCAGCAATAAAAATGAAACCAAAACTGAGCTCCTCTAAGATAATATACTCCCATTGGAGAACTGTATGCATCTATTTTGTATAAATTGCTCAAATCCAACCTCATCCAACTTCCACCAATTAAACTACCCCAACAATTTTACTCTTCTTGCCCCATACTTTGGTGGTATAACAAAAATGACCATTGTGCCTTCCACCATGTTATAGGACATGACATTAATAGATGTAATACCTTCAAAAGTCTTATCCAAAATTTGATTGATAGTGGAAAAATTGAATTTGATAATCCCAATGCACCTCTTAATCAATCCCTTGACATTTTTTTAAGCCTATTCCCAATCATGCTCATTCCACCCAAGACCATGACAATAAATGCAAATCATCTCACTCTCATGTGGCACATACAATCAATGCCATTAATAATGAACCCATTGTTGAAGAGACCATTACCTCAATCTCCCAAGAGGAAATACTAAACTTACCACCTATTCTTTCAAATACCCAAAAGCAAGAATCAACCCCCATCTCTCACCATTTCATGACACCTTGTCGTTAACTACCTCTCCTTTAGTGGAAGCACTGAAGGAGGTGAGTGTTACTTTAACTACCACTTTTTCTCCACCTATTCAAGTGGTATAACTACCTTCCATTCCTTTGGATACCCAAACAAGGAAAGTAACCATGTCTTTTATTTCACTTGAGGATACCTCACCAACCTCCCGATCATAAAACCCTCTTCTCTCCCTTTGGAAACCATCCTAAGAGTGGAGATTACCTCATCTATCCAACCATCAATTTTGAAACCTTCCATCCAAGACAATAATGAAGGAGCCATTTCTTCTTCTCCACCTATGAGATTAATCTTTGAAACCAATAACCAAGGAACTAAACCCATGTACAAACCCTTTTCTAGACTAGTCCAAAGTATAAAATTCACTTCCCAATCAAATTTTGATAGAATCACCTTTTGGCATCATCTTGGACTACCTTACCGAGGCAAATCCGAATCCTCAACTTCACTAGAATCCATACTTAAGCCCATTCATGACCCCTTCACAAAATACTTCTTTCAAAACCATAAGTGAACCATTTCAACCACCTCCACCTAAAATTTCCAAATCACCTTACACCTCTCTCACTAGGCCAATCAAGAACCTAGGAATTTTTCCCACACCTAGTCATTCATATCCCCCTTTAAGGTTAGACTTAACCCTATATATTCCACCAAAGGAAAATCCAACTAAAGTGCTTAATAAGGTTGAGTTACCCAAACTTCTACCTCGAATTAAACCCATACCACTCCTTCCCATTTTCCTTCCATCTTAGGACCCCATCCTTCAACCATTCTAGTTACCTATTATTCCTCTAAGAAACCATCCCCTTTTACCCCACCTACTCCCATTAAACCCTTTGATTCTCCATCATTTTAAACCAATCTATCCACCTCCACTTTTTTACTTATAGATAAACCTTCATCATCCAAGTCTTCCAATTTAACCTCTAAACCAACCATATCCAAGAGAACCTAATCAAAATTTCTAACTAAAATCATTCCTCTGACTCCAAATTCCACTCTAAAACCTATGCCCAAAAAGGTTACCACTCCTAAAACCAAAAACCCATTACCTCCAACACCTTTTCTTGAATCTTGTTTAATTATTTTACAAATTTTGCTACAAACCTCTTCTATCAACTTACCTTTAATCAAACCTTTTGACCCTTCATGCCCTAAACCCTAATAGTTTAATGATAAATTGATCTGTGTATACCATAGGGCACTGAGACATGACACAAATAACTATAAATATCTTAAAACACTTGTTCATATCCTATATGATGAGGATGATTTATTATCAAATGAACCCTTCTTACCCCCATTACCAATATTTCCATCAACCCAACCCACCCAACCTTTACCAACTCTCCCTCTCCTACCTAAACATGAGAAGGAAGAACCGAAGCAAGCATCAAACCCAACAAACCCCCTCATCCATACTATTCATGTGGTTATATGATCCTAGGCCCAACAAAAAGATAAGGTAAAATCCAAAGTCTCCATTCCATGGACCTATCCATCAACCCCTTGAACCACTAACCAAACCCAAGCATCTTTATCCTCACCTTCACAAGCACCAAAACCTAAATTATCCATTTTAGGAGATTCTTACTCCAACCATTCTACATTTTTACAATGCTTAGTGTTGAAAAAAATTCACCAAACATTGATGAAAATGAGCCTCTATGAACTAATCAACATTTCACCTCACCATCGTTAGGCACTGATTGAGGCTCTAAAATCTATTGAGTTCAACTAGATGATCCTCAACCTCTTGTACCCTTGGTTGGAGCTCTCCAACTTTTAGCCCTTGTTACATTTTAGGATTTTGAAATACCACCCCCTAATCTTGAAGGCTTTGATCCTCCCCTTTTTATTACTACATACATTAATCAAACCCATATCAAAATGGTTATGATTGATGGAGGATCTAGCATAAAAATTATCTCCTCCCATGTATATGACCAATTTTATCTACCCAAACATATCGTGTCTAAAAGTATAAAATTCATTCACTCCTTCAATAATACCATGGTCACTACCTTAGGAACTATTATCCTTCATATCCACTTAGGGCTTCACACCATTCTTGAACTATTTTATGTTATAGAGGGTGAGTTCCAATCTAATGTGTTATGCATATGCCCTTGGATTTATGCTATGGGTTGCATCCCTTCCACATTACACCACTACATCAAATGTAAGCACAAGGGACAAGTTGTTACCATCAAAGCTAATCCTAGTCCCTTTTCCTCTTGTAATAAGACATATTAGCCTAATGACGGTCTCATTCCCCCTTCATCTAGCTCACAATAAAATTTTAATGAAACCACCCCACCAACCAAAACCATCAACACTTTCACTTATAGCACTGATGAAGTGTCAACTAGCTCAACCATTTTGTCATCTTGAATTCTAGTTGAGGACCCCTTGCAATCCACATTTCAATGTCTCTCCCTTGGATAATATTTCCTTTTAGCCTTAAACACCTTCCCTACTCCACAAGAGTATGGGAATATCAAATATGACCCTTCTTATGATCTCAACATTAGAACCATTGTCCTTTTTGGGCTCCCTAACAATCAAACAAATTTAATTTATGGGGACTTGATCAACCACTTCTTGCTCCCACCACTATCATGTTCATCGAACCATTCATAGCCAGTTTTTCCTACTTGGATAAACTAGCCTTTGCCAAAGCTTATCTTTGCCAATGTGCTTGGAAGGGGTTTGATCTTGGTCTGTATGAACAAAGACCTCATGAGTTACATATCATCAAAACTTAGAAACCTCATGAGTTCTTTGGCCTTGGATTTGTACTACCAGAAGAACCCACCTCACCAAAAACCCATCACTACCATCGACAAAGATCCTCCATCCTCCTCAACCCCACTTTTATTAAATTTAGAAGATTCTGATATCATCCCATCCTACTTTTTTTATTAATACCATTATTTTTGGCCCCCTAACCTATCAAAAGGATGGATAAACTAAAACCTTTCCTCTTGTCCATCCTAAAATGATTGAATGTGACTCCCCTAACATCAACACCATCCAATGTTAGGATGATGATCCATTATCATGTACCTCAATGCAAGGGATTCTTCCATTTATAACTATTTCCCTCCTAAGAACCAAACTATGTTGAACAAATCAACTATTGATGTCAACATGGGTACTCAAGATAACCCCTATATCATCAAAATCAGCTAATCCTTAAATTCCACTAAGTTACAAGACTACCCTTCTTTCCTTCAAGACTCTAGCATAGCATTTGCATGGTCCTATCAAGATATGCCCAAGATTAACCCTTCTATCACGCTTCACAACATTATCACTCATCTTGAGGCAAAGTTAGTTCGATGAAAGCTTTGTAGAATGCATCCTCACATATCCCTCTTGGTCAAAGAAAAGCTTTAGTGTCTCTTATTTGTTGACTTCATCCAATGCATTGACTACCCATAATGGGTTTCTAACATTGTTACTATCACCAAAACCATAGGGGGATTTACCTATGCATTTAATTTCATGACCTCAATCTCACCTTCCCTAAGGATGACTTTTCTCTACCCAACATCAACCAACTTGTTGATCCCACAACTAGTCATGAAATTGTATCTCTCATGGATAGTTTTTAAGGATATAACTAGATCTTGAGTACCCCAAAAGATCACCATAAAACTTCCTTTATTGCCCCATAAAACTTCCTTTATCACCCTATGGGGTACCTTCCATTATAGAGTCATGCCCTTTGGATTAAAGAATGATGGAGTAACCTATCAGTGGGACATGACATATCTTTCATGAACTTATCCATAAAATTATAGAGGACTATGTGGATGATCTCCTTGGGAAATCCAAACACTGCAAAGATCACCTATTTATTCTTGCCATCATCTTTGACCACTTAATTCGTTATCATGTCAGGCTCAACCCTAAAAAGTGCATTATTGGGGTGTTATCAAGTAAGCTTCTTAGCTATATCATCTCTTTATGTGGAATATAAATAGACCCTGCTAAAGTTAGAGTAATCTTGGAGATTCCTCCTCCTACTAACCTTACACAACTCTATAGTCTATAGGGAATACTTTAATCTATCCATCATTTTATCTCCTAGCTATCTAACAAATGCTAGCCCTTCCACCACCTCCTAAAAAGGACACTTATTTTAAGTGGACAAAGGAATTTCAATAAGCCTTTGATTAAATCATAGAGTATCTTCTCTCTCTACTTGTCATCACCCCTCATAAGGAAGACTGACCCTTTTACCTATATATATACATTACTAACCATTCCCTAGGGGCCATGCTCATTCATCATGATGAACAAAATAAAGAATAGGTCATCTATTACATTAGCCACATGCTTATCAACTATGAAACTCGATATACCCATCCCAAAAAAATCCATCTTGCCTTAGTTTTTGTGGCCTCCAAACTCCATCACTATATTACTAATCATGAAACTTACGTTATCACTAACACGGACCCCTTTAAGTTCATGCACTATAAGCCATATCAAAACCAACGTATGGCTAAGTGGCTCATTCTTTTAGCTAAATTTGATCTTTAGTTCCTTTCATAAAAATTTGTTAAGGGGTAGGTCATCATCAACCAATTGGAAAAATCACCTCTACCTGATAATCAACCCCTTCCTCTTACCTTTTTAGTCAAGTCTATCCCAACTCTTTCTCAGGAAAAACCCACCTAAAAAATGACCAAGTTTTTTGATGGCTTTAAATTCTAATATGGTGGCGGTGCCAAAATTATTCTCATTCTCATAAATGGTGAACCTCTTCTCCTTTCATTTAAACTTGACTTCAAATGCACCAACAATGTGGCTGAGTATGAAGCCATAGTTATAGGTCTCCAAACTGCTCTAACCTTGGGGGTCAAAAAAATTAGTGTCTTTGGTGACTCACAGTTGGTCATCAATCAAGTCAATATATCTTATCAATGTAACCATGATGTCCTATTAAATTATAAATAATTGGTAGACAGACTCTTGGCATCATTTGATTACTACCTTATCCAATTCAGTCTTTGATCTATCACTAAATTCATGGACACAATGGCCTCCCTTACTTCCCAAATTCCATCCCAACTCATCAAATCTAAATCATTCATCACTATCTACCACTATATCACACCCTAATATATTATTTTTGATATCCCTACCATTTTTAGTGTGGAGACATCTCCTTCTGACATTTGGTACCAATAAGATTTTGACTACCTTAACCTTGGCATCATTCCTCCAAGCCTTTTAAAGAATGCTTGAAGAACCTTTTTTCAAAGTACCTCTCATTACACCATACTAGGGGGAATCCCTTACAAACATGGTTTTGATGGCCTCCTTTGTTGTCTGCATAGCTAGGAAGCTTCCCACACCATTAAAGAAATGCATGATGGAATCTATAAGGGACATTATAATGGCCTAACTATCACCAAATGTATCATTTGCCTTGGTTATTACTATCCCACCCTCAATAAGGACTATTGTGACTATGTAAAGAAGTATGTCAAATGTCAACAACATGCTAATCTACATCATTAACCTCCTCATGGCCTTTAAGTATCCACTAATTATTGGCCCTTCTTGTATTGGGGTCTTGACCTTATTGGGGAAATCAACCCCCATTCTTCAAAAATACACCAATTTATCATTATTGATATCGAATATTTGGAAGCCATCCCCCATATGTCTACCAAAGATGAAAAACTTATTGAATTCATTAATCACCATATCATCTACTACTTTGGTGTTCCCCATAAGATCATCATTGATAAAGGAAAATCTTTTAAGAATCAAAAAGTCCAAGGTCTTTTTGGTGATTTTGGCACCAATTTAAGCTTTTCCTCACCTTATCATCCATAAGCTAATGGATAGGCAAAATCCTCAAAAAAGAATCTCATCAAGATGATCTTCAAGTTGGGATTAACATGTGCATATATCCTTCACTTTATGGGCCTATCGCACTAACATTCAAAAATCTATGAGTGCTACCCCTTTCTCTCTTATCTTTGAATCTAGGGTAGTCTTACCTCTCAAAGTCCAAATTCCATCCCTTCACATATATTTACATGAAATCCTTTTTGAAAGTGACTATCATCAAGAATGCCTCATGCATCTTGAACTCCTTGATGAACATCACCTTACAGCCCTTAATCATCTTCATGTATATCAAGAATAGATCAAACATGCATACAATAAACACTTGAAAGAGTGATATTTCAACATCAGAGACCTCATCCTTAAGGAAAACCAACATGTAAATAATATGGAGAAAATAAAAAAGGGCAAGTTTTCTTTTAATTGGATTGGACCCTACATCATAAGCCATAAGTATGGATTAGGAGCTTATCATTTTTCCTCTCTTGAGGGAAAACTAGAACCTAATCCTCTTAACACCTCACATTTGTGTCCTTTCTATTGTTGAAATAGGGATCAAACTCATTTCTACATCTAAATTAAACTCATCCTTTGGTTCATGAGATTTTCACATCCCTAAATCTTTTGGGAATAATCGATTACAACATAGAACCATGTGATTATCCATTAAAGTTATGACCTAATACAAAGAATGGACACCATGGATCTACCTATGGCATGGTTATCATGGATAATTTTCATATTTAATCAGACAAAATCCAATGGTCAATTGTCTCTCAAACCACTTTCCCCATTTAACATTAACCTTTTGTGCTCAAGTTTTGCCTCTATAAAGGTTAGCTTTTGAATCCTAAATATACTTTTCCATGTGTAACATGATTTCAAAATATTAGTTGCATTACAGACTACTCCCTTAATTGATAGCTACCCAACATGCATATCACTTGCATTACAGACTATTCCCTTGAAGGATAACTACCCAATATTTAAAAGTTACTTTAAAATAGACTATTCCCTTAAAGTAAAACTATACAATCCAATCCTAGACCACTCTCATGAGGGATGACTATGGAATAATCATTTAAAGCTTCCCACATTGATCAAATTTAATAGTTATCAAACTAACAAGAAAAATAAATTAATCCTATGTAAAAATTAAAGAAAGTAAGCTACAATCAACTCTTATAAGTACCATTTGTCGACTTCTTGCATCAATCAGTCTACACATTATCCCATTATGCCACAATCAGCTCCTATATATGGTATTGGTATATTTCTCACATTGATTATCCTACATCTCATATTAAGGCATGGACTTATGTATTATGTTTCTTTGGTCACCTATAAAAGGGGCAAGCTAACCCACATTAGGCTACCATTTCACCTATTTCCCATTTAACTATCTACTTATCACCTACTTTCCTTCCACACCTCTTCTCAATGGACTATGAGATTACTTTCAGTCAGGTTTATGTTCCCTAAGTCAATCCAAATATGGTTTCTCATTGATATGTCCTTGCCAACTAAAAACATCATGCCTTTTGATTTTGCTTTATTTTTTAGTTCATGTGCTCATATGTCTCATTTTTAGTTTGTTGTTTATACCTAATTTATGTGTTTTCATTCCCATTAACACAATCATGACATTATGCACTAGAAATAAGGCAAATATAAACCAAACATATATCCTATCCATAAACAAAACATTAGGGACCATAACATTGTAACCATTAACAACATACCATTATAACATTATCAACATCATCTCTATAAAATATCATCTAATACATACATAAAATTACCACATTATCTATCTAGGTGTAATATTTTTACATGCTCATTATATCTAACTGCATTGTCATAATCATTTGATAAACAAATCTATAAAAAAAACAAATATCTTCATCAAACACATCATCATAAACACAAATAATCACCATCGTATCCATCCAAAAATACCTACACTAAGCATGCAACATCATATGTATCATCCCTAATCATATCCATCAAAAAATAATCATCATAAACATAATACATCACTATCTCATCCACAAAACATCATGAACATAATATAATCAACATAATAAAAAATAATCATCATATACATCAATGCAAAAATATGTCTTAATATATCAAATATCTCTCTCATATACATCTCACATCATCGACATATAGGCTAGTATCAAAATACAAATATATATAAATTATAAAATCTCATCTATCAAGCCCCTAAGGCACTAGGACCACTACCATATGTACTATTTCCACTTGAACCATCTAGACCTCAAACTTGTGAACTATTGCATCTCCACCCAACCCTATTTTTCTTACAAAAAACTACCTAGACCTATTCTCCTACCCAATCACAATGCAATACATCCTTCCCCTATCACTTTTATCCATAAAAAACCAATAAAACCTAACCTTAGGGGATCATTCTTCCTAAAAACCTACTTGGAATTATCACTCAACCCTATTCCTCTTTAATTCACATGTAAAATTGGTCAAATTTACCTATAAAATCAATTTTAAAACAACCCCTACCTCATTCTACGATCATTATCATGGTCAGAGTCCTCATGTTGCCACTTGATTGTGCCCTCATCTACCCTCCATCTAGTCAATGATCTAATTAACCAAACTTATAACCCACTCATAATTTTACACCTTAGCACACTTCATGCCAAGTCACCAACACAAAAAAATTCTTAGAACAAAAATTCATAATCACAAGTCCAAATGGTAAAAATGATTTACCATTTTATTTTTACATCTCATATTTTTTTGTTTTTTCTAATTGTCACTAGTCACTCCTAAGGGCCACCTTGAACATTGATGGTTGGATCCCTTAGTATTTTGGCCCACTTTCTCACCAAGACCCCCAACTTACAAACCTAACCTTTTGAGAACTACATTTGGCCTAAAGCTCTTTTTGGATTCCTATCTATGGAACTATGTAGGTAGCATCCACTTTCTAAGTACATTTGGAGTTAGCTCAGCCATCCTATTCTAACCCATACCCAATCAACCCACACTTTCACTATGTTCACTTCAATGTTGGTGGATTTTGATCTTGATCATTTTTATTTTTTGAGATGACTTTGCCATGGTCATTTTGACCATACCAACCAACCTTTCCATGTTTAACTTTTGAACTTTAAACCACCTCATGCATGACCCAACCTATTGTGTTGTTTCATGGGAGGACTTCCTACCCTAGATACTTATGACAAACACATACCCTATCTAGATGGCTTGATAGGCTTGACCTAATTAGCTATGACCATGTTATGGATTGGTCACCCATGTTATAGGTCCCTCTAGTATTGACATTATTTTTACCAACATTGGCAACTTTAGCATTTGTGTGATATTGACTATCACTTTTAGTCACCTTTTATGTGTATGTTTGCATCTCACATGCCCAAACCTATCATGTCACCCACCTCATGATTACCCATTCACAATTTATCCAACCCTAAATTGATTTTGATTTCACCTCATCAACTCCCACTTTGAAGGGGGACACATCCCATACTTGGGGTAATCAAACCTTGACCATCAAACCATTCATTTTTGTTCTACTTCTTATCGAACCAAAGTTCATAACAAAAAGGGAAAAAAAATATAGACACTTGAAAATAACACCTTCGTTAGTTGTTGATGTCTAACCACCATGGACACACTTTCAATTCTTAGATTAGCTAATCATCTAGTTAACTATTTCACACATTTAACATTGACTTAACTTTTTAATCCATCTTTTTACTTTTGATCCCTAGGCCCTTGACTATTTTTAATTATCCTAACTAGTGATGGTTATCCTGACCATCATCGATTAGGACCATAAGCCTACTTTAAAGCAACTTCTAGCTTTGTGTAAGATAAGTATTGTAAAAATTATTAACTTTCTTATGCAAACTAAATCATCTTTAAAACATTCTTAATTAGCATCTTTATCCCCCTATCAAATTAGTATCTTCCTTGTGTGAAGTAAATCATCCTTAAAACATTATTAATTAGCATTTATATCCCCTATCAAATTAATAACTTCCTCCATCCCAATTAGCAACTTCATCCTAAAAAAGGAGAGGAAGAGGAAGTGAAATGGATCCACAAATGAATTTGTGTCTAGGATTTTGTATTTTCTTATGTAGGTATCTAACATCCCTTCAGCAAGCAAAAAACAACATTGGAGACCCAAACCTTTAACTTCATCACTTTCGAAGGCCAAAGTACCATCACTCTAGTCAAATTACCTTAACCCTCCACCATCAAATTATAGGTATCTTGTGCTTATTATCAATAATTCATCTTATTTCTAACCTCCCTACCCCAACCAAACCCCTTGACATATTATTCTTCCTCCCATAGACTTATATCAAAATCCCCACCTACTTATTCATCATTCTATAACTCCACTTCAATATCCTCCTAGAACACATAAGTAACCACCAATGGTTATCCCAACCACCAATGGTTACCTCAACCATCATCAATTACCCAGTTGTCACTGGCTACACTAACCATAATCCATTAACTTGACCATCACCGATGACTATGGAGAAAAAATCTAGCAAGGTATTTTGAGCCCCTTACCTTCTATCAAACCCATTTTTCTCTATTTTCCCCTAATAATAGTAACCTTTCTAATTTTCTAAACTAGACCCTAACCATTTTAGCATAAGCATTGACCCACTATTGCTATTTTTAGTTATTTTCTTTAAATAAGCATTTACTTTCTCTTTCTTGCATGTATTTACTTTCATATCATTGAATGAAAGTATCCTTTATTTATTTTTATTATCTTAATTATCATAACAGTGGATTGATAGCCTCTTAGTAAGCATTATGCTTCTTTGATCTAGCTCACACTAGGCAATCCACTCAAACATCCATCTAACAAACCCCTTTTTAAGTATTTCTCTTATTTGTAGTTTATTCCTTCCTAGCCAAAGAGGAGTTTCCATTATCATCTAGATTAATGTGCACACTTTACAAGGTATTCTTCTACACACCCTATTACTAGTTTCATTACTTTACTTCCAAATTAAGAAATGAGTAGAAATTGACTGAAATATACCCAAATTGTGTCGATATAGATAGTCCTATTTTATCTAAATACACCACCCATAACCCCAAATGTGTTGGTATAGTAACTCTTATTTTATCCCATTGCATTATCCATGACCTAAAACATGTGGATACATTTTTCCTATCTTACCCCATTATATCAAGTAGAACACATATTATACAAATATAATATTAAAACCTCTTCCTATAAATCACAATACATATTTAAAATTTATCATGTAAACTAAATGGTATTGGTTAGCATCTCTCTATTTCATCCAACTATATTGGTGAAATTAGTTCACACTTACATAATTATTTTGACTATGTTGAGGAATAAGAGAGCCGAACTAGAATACAAAGATATCAAAACACATAGATAATAATATTATATTGTACTCTCTAAATATATTCAATACATGACATTACACAAATATATGCGACCTCTAATTCCTATCATAAGGGATTATCACATCCCTATAAAATCTCAACCTACTAACATGTACAACAATAATATATTATAAACTCTTTTTGTAATATATATGTAACAAACACTATATGTGAAAATATCTTACCATATTATCCATACAGTTAATAACCAATTACTAATTACTTCTCGATAAATACTGAAACTAACAAAATGTAAAATCTAAATTCCTAACATTCCCCCCCATAGTTTTTACATGGTGCAAAAACATTCACACACTTATCTATAGTATGCTCACCCATTATAGCATGCCCTATTTGGCTCATGACCTTGATACAAAGAGAGCCTCACTCTTCTCATGATTTTATAGGTTTACCACAACCTTTACATGAACAAAACAAATAGAATTGTATGCCACCACATAATCTTAGGTCTGTATACTACTGATGTAATCTTGTTGTACATGACCACTATATGTGAAGAAATGCATCCCACATTTACTTTATGTGACCACAATGAACGTGTCACTGAGGGTCATCTCCATGAAGAATTAAGAAAAACATGGGATCTTTGTAGTATTTACTCTCTTAGTTATTTCCAAAACATTTTTCATCTCCTATGGTTTTTTGGATCTACCACAAACCCTTTCAAGATCCATGAACTGACTTATATTGGTGTTTTCTATCCTTTCACATGTTTTCACTTCAAGAAAATATGTTGGAATTTACACACAAATTTCATTACATGAATAGGCATTATTATTATATTATTATTTTACATATACATAGTGAAAACTATAAAATCATGCCACACTAAAAATAACACACCACACTAAGTCACCAAAACATTGGTGTGGCCTTGTCATTGGTGACTAACATGAGGTCATTGAAAGACCTCCATCATTTGTATATCCTCTAGTATCCAGTAGGTTGTTGCTTACTCAGCCAATGAAGATTTGGAACATAGTTTCATGTCACTTTGAGTAGAATACTATTCCCCCCATAAGATTGGCATGCTCATTAGATGTTATCTATGCTTGAAAATGCATTTGTTTACATTTGACCCAATATTTTTATTTTTGAACATTTTTTGATAATGACTAGATAGACACAAATTAATTACTCTAACTTTTGATAATAAAAACTCAATTTTTGATGGGTTTTTGACACTTACAAAAAAATGACACATTGAAGAATTTTGGACCAAAATAATACTTGTATGAATTATTCAACTTGACTCTTTCAACAAATGTATTAAAATACCAAATGAATTTGACTTTGGATTAAATAGGACTCGAGTAACTAATTATTAAATCTAATTTAATATTGGATGTACTCGACTCAATAATAGACAAAGATAATTTTACTTTAACTAGATAACATGACATAAATATTATTTGATGGCACAATTGACAAACATAAAAAAGGACATTTTAAAGACAAAAGCTAGACTGACTTAGATTTGTACTTATTTGACAACACTAATACCTAATGAACAAAATAAAACTAATATAAAGAAAATTATAAGCTAATATAAACCTTGTAACCTATCATTGTGAACATAGAATGTATAGAGGAATTCAAAGTTGTGATCTTGATGCATAATATTGAGATTGAAGTAGTAGTAATAACAATAAATGCTATATTTTTGAATGCATCTACTCCTTATGCCACATAATGTAGACCATTGATACTCCAACCAATGATGAGGGTGATTTAAAAAAACTCAGATCTAGGATGATTTCATAACCATCAATGTAACTAATGCATATTTATCAACACATCATGTGTTCCTCACAAAACCCTACTCATAATTTTATAGCTGTCAAATAATTACACATTTACATAAGGATACTTAGGTTTATCAATGACTATAGAATACCTCACAGACAACCATTCCTTCTCAAATTATATAGGTTATATGGTGGATTTTAATATTATTCAACTACATTGGCTGAGCTTGGGCTTGAGATGATAACTCAAATAGGATTTTGAAACTTTCCTATTATTTGTCGTAATGATTTTTTCAAGGAGAATGTAGATACTGAAATAGTCACAAAGATCTACGCTAATTAGGATGAACCTGTACATAAAAAAAAATAGTATTCATTAATTAAGTCAATTGATAACCATAGTGGCTCTACCCCATACAAAATCTCATATCTCCATCAAATAACTTATTAGATTACTTTGATAATAGCCTGATTTGATACCACTATTGAGGAATAAGATAGTTGAACTAGAATATAGAGATATCAAAACACATAGATAATAATATTAAATTATACTCTCTGAATATATTCAATATGGGACATTACATAAATATATATGACCTCTAATTCATATAATAAGAGATTCTAATACCCATATAAAATATTAGACCACTAACCCTTACAATAATAATATATTACAAACTCTCTTTGTAATATATATCTAACAAACACTATATGTGACAAAATCTTACTGTTTTATCCATACAATTATTAACTAGTTACTATTTACCTCGTAGTAAATACTAAAACTAACATAATGTAAAAGATAAATTCCTAACAGACTATCCATATATAGTTTAGGCTAATGCTATCAAAATTTACTATGTCATTCTATTTAATACCATACAACATAATATAATAACACCTCCCAAAGATGTCAACATTTTCCTAGATGACATTTACATAGAAGATGATATCATTACTATCTTTGTTGATCTTTAGGATAATTCCAATCCACTTACATCCCACAAGTTGGGGCATTTTTTTTCCTATAATTTTTATTGTCACATAATTTGGGGCATATTTCAATGCCCACACTTTTCCTACTGCACATTTCAGGGCATCTTACAATGTCCACCCTTTTATTTTTGTAGTGTTTGGGGTATATTATGATTCCCATCCTTACATCATGCACACTTTGGATGTATATTCCAATGCTCATACTCATTCTCTCCCATTAATGAAACATTATCCTTTTGAGGCAAAAAATATCCTTCCAAACCTTATAAACAAACTCATTCACCTTCAAGAAATCTTCCAAGATGCACCCCTTATCTTTAACAATGCACCTTGTCCTTGGTGACTTCGTTTTGTTTTTAATTAATTAGATATTTATTTTATATATTACTTGAATTACTATAGTTATTTTATATTTCTCTGAGCTAAAATTTATTTTAAGTTCTATTTTAATTCTCTTATATTTCAACTTAGCTTTACTTTCTCTCCACCTTTGGGTTTTTAAGGCTTGAGTTAGATATGATTGTTATAGATTACTATCATATCGTAGATATAGTTAATTATTTTTTTAGTGAGTTATTCACACAATATTTGTTTCTAAATTATCTAAGAACTAGCATCTAATTAAGATATGACCTTCAATGACTACCTTATTTTTATGCTTTTTCAATGTGTTGTGAGATGATTAAAGTTTCAAGGAAAGAGATAAATTTACAAGTGATCTTAAATATATTATATAAATTTGAGTGAGGATTTTTAAGGCCAACAATAGAGGAACATGGAGATTAATTATTTTTTTAATAAATTATATAGTTTCCAAGAATTTAGAATTATGTTCCCAGTCATGCCAAGAAAAGAGAGGTATGGTCTTGGTCAAATTCTCATAGTTATCAGTGCCATCCAAAAATTATGGGTTATGTGTTTCTATATATATCTCCAAAAATTTTAATCCTATAATAGTTATTGATGTGTCACAATTCAATATTCTTCTTATAAACCTAGATATGTGCATTTCAATTACTCTAGAATATTCTTTATTATAATTCAATCTAATTTTGAATATTATATTAAAATTAAATATTATATTAAAATAAATGTGATTAGATATGTAAATACGCATTTTTATATGATTATATATACTACATGTTATTCTAAAATCCATATAAAATATTTAGTCTTATCAAATAATCAAAAGTTGCATTCTCGAGGGAGTTCTCGAGGAAGATAGTGCAAAATTGTTAGAGCATGTATCTATGAAGAAATTATAAAATGTTTTTCATTAGATATTGAAAGGAAATACCCCATGATAGGATCAATGTATGATGGTTTTCATTTTCAAATTTTATAGAATATAATTAAATTTAATGTTTTAGCTACAATGGAAATACACAAAAGAAGAGGTAATACGATGTGGAGTATTAATATGGTACTTTTATCACCTTGATTCTAACAAAAAAATATGAGGTAATGTGAATATTTTCAATCCATTTTCCTTTGTAATGTGATGTAAAAAAAATGTCAAAAAAAAAAATGCATCAACATTTTTACTATTATTTCTATGGGCTTGATTTCTAAATAACAAGGCAATTTTATGGTGGAACATCAAAACCTTGATCAAATAGTTCAAGCATAGAAGCGCATGTGTGTGTGTGTGCGTGTGTGTGTGTGTGTGTGTGTGTGTGTGTGTGTGTGTGTGTGTGTGTGTGTGTGTGTGTGTGTGTGTGTGTGTGTGTGTGTGTGTGTGTGTGTGTGTGTGTGTGTGTGTGTGTGTGTGTGTGTGTGTGTGTGTGTGTGTGTGTGTGTGTGTGTGAGAATTTGGTAATAATTAAAGTGTCAAATACCTTATCTTTTACAAACTAGAAAATGGCTCTTCTACAATTTAGTTTTTTATTTCATCAATTGGTTATTTGGGTTTATGAACTATATTTCAACAGTGACATTCATTATTTTCATAAAATAAACTTCACTTAGTTATTTAAATCCTATAAAGGGTGAAGCTATGGGGATCCATTGTCCTCATTATTATTTATTTTATCTAGAGAGGGTCTATCATATCATAAATTGAGTGAATAAGGTTAAAAAACTTCATGGTATATCTATAATTGACAAATTAATGGGTTTTTCATATTTTCAATTTTGTGATGATTCCTTTCTTCTTGTTATTACCATAGTGAAATAATGTCAAATGTTTTAGAAAATTATTTAAATATTATCAATATTGTCAGGATTGAGGATTAGCCCTAAATAATCAAATGAGTTTTTCATTATTACAGAGCCACAAATGAAAGTTGATATGAATTTTTTGGGGGTACTCTTAACAATATTTTTCCTATTATCTTATGGATAAAAAATTTCTTCATAAACATGCAAGTATTGATTGAATATATTTGATAACGTATATTAAAATGAATGTAGAATAATTAATCATCTTATAAATGTAATTTGAAATCATGTAGATTGCAACCTATTAAAAATATTTTGTGAGCAATCAGAGTCTATAATTTCATAGTTGTTGTGGTACCCTGGATTTAGTATATAAGTATAGTTATATGATCCAATGTAAGTTTTAAAGAAGATGATGTAGTTAGTGATAGGGGTTAAGTGGATGATAACATTGTCTTGTATCCATTAACCAAACACAAAATAAATATTTACTCATAAAAACCAATTTGAGATGAGAAAAAAGATAATCACTTTATTTAATTTTTATGAGGAAATAAAATGATCAAAATACATGGTTCTTTATTTATTTTGTTTTAAAAACCCCAATAACCCCTTAATGGATTGTGTTCCTCTCTACTCCTTTGAGCATCATGATCAAGTAGCCACAAACTCATAATAATTATTCCCTCATTATATCCTACCTCCTTAGAATATTTACATACCTTTTATTCCCCATAAGGTTACTCTTAACATTCCCTTTGATCTTAGAAATGAACATAAATAATTGTATATGTAATTTCTTAGCTTGTAAAACTCATGTAGATAAAATCACTGGCTAATGTAGACTTTAAGGTTATTTAACCATTGTGGGTGTTTCATATTTTTTTGTTAATGTATACTTTAATTACCTAGGGTTTTCATTATGAGATTGATAACTCTATATCTCCATGATGGAAACCATACTTCTTGTATTCTAGGAGCATGTTAAAGTGCCATGGACCTCCAAGATCCTTATAAATTATCTTCACACTACAATTTGGATTATACACTTTTAATTAGGCCTAAATGAGTGTAAACACATTAGTATATATTTTTATTTTATACAATCATTATTAGGTCATTAGATGTTTCTGTATCATAAATTTAAGGGGAACAGTTTGTGAGCATAATGCTCATGAACTTTGGCTATATGGTATATGTATACACATAATATATTCCCACTTTTATCAATTACCAACACTTTACATCTTGCAGAAACCTATCACAACTCAATCTATTTGAGTGCATGAATTAAAGGGTACACCAAGAAAGGGGTGGGCAAACCTTTGGTGCTTCATAGGATTTTTGTCCCTTATTGCCATATTATTTCCTATCCATTCAACTCATAAAGCCTTTCCCTAAGCTATCCCTCCTTCCTTGCACATTCCTCTAGTATTTTCCTCTTTAATCCTTCTTTCCCTTGATTAGTACCATTTTTTCCTATTTAGTAAGATAGGTCAACCTAGTTAACCTAGCATAGTCTGGGCTCACTTTAGCTCTTTAGGCCTAGTTTCCATTTGGCTGACCTAACACAAACTTCAGGCATTTGCTCAATAATGTGCTAGGTTGACCTAGTCAACCTAGCATAGCCAACATGTCTGAGTGATTTTTAGGTTAGATACTCCTATATATATTAGGTCATTTTGGTCATTTCCATATGAAGGTAATAATTAGTTATTATTCACTTGTGCTTCTTCACAATCTACGCTTCCACCATTCTACTTGAGGAATCTTAGCTTATGTTTCTTATTTAGAGAATCTTAGTCTTATGGATAGGTCTTGGATGTTTTTGCCTAAAAAAATGATCCTTACAAGTGACAATAACCTCTTGCAAAGCCCCATTGGCCAAGGGAGAGATTGAGTCACGACGAGTTCACATTCAAGTAAGTATATTCTAACTTTGTTCTCCTCTCTTTTAGTATATAGAAGTAGCATAAGTGTTGGATCAAATAATATTACTCCTCATATTCCATGTATTAGGGTGTTACTCATACTATATTTGAAGTTCCCAATACATGTATTTGATTGCTTTTCTTTTAACCCCTTACTTTGTGCCACAAGCTTTGTTGTGCACTAGATTAGTTTACTTTTCTTGTTATTATATTAGTTTACTTTCTTATTTATTATCATAAGTGAATATAGAAACCATAGGAATCTTTTAGGGTTGTTGTGCAATTGTGTTAGACTATAGGCTTTGGAACCCTATCTAGCATGATGTGTTGTGATATATGATATAAGTGATCCCCTAATCAAGTCTAGTAGATCTTGATATTGGTCATCCTCCCATATAACAAGTTTGTTCCCCAATAAAAAGTATAGGTATGATATATCTTATCCAATCTAGGATTGATTCATACACACCATGTAATTTTGATTGCACACATTCTAGTGAACCCAATGTGAATCTAACCTGTATAGGATTTTTTCACTTATTTTATTCATTTTGTCATCTCTTTTATCATATGTTTTAACTTGTTGGATTGATTCTGTTGACCCAACTATTCTTATCTATGTGTAGGAATAGGTAAATGGATTGACTAGCTCAACCCAACATAGGTTTCTAGTACTTTGTAGACTTTTTGTTTAGCCTACTAGGTTGACTAGGTCAACCTGGCACATTTCCAGCCACTTTGTAGTAGTTTCCTATTCAAAATTCATAGTGTAAGTTCTATATTCTAGACCTTATATTTGCAATCCAGTCAATTAGGTTGACTAGCTCAACTTAACACATTTCTAAACATCCAATTAAATCTACTAGGTTGACTAGGTTGACTTAGCACACTTTTTTAGCTTTTGTAGTAGGTTCTTATCTCACTTGGTCAACCGGATTGACCTAGTTCTATATATTGGACTAGTTATCTCCAAGGTTACAAGTCAATTATCTATTCTATTTTCATATCCAAAACACCAAGGTCAGTTCTTATTTTCTCTATTTCACTATATTTTATAATTTTGTTTCAAAATTACAATCTTTTTATATATACCAATTGGATTGGCTAGCATCAATTTAGTTCACTGTGTATTTCATTTCAGTATCTACTTTTTTAGAATAGCTACATGCATACCTTATTTTATTTCTCATCTTATTAGTAATTCTTTCCCTTTCCTTGTATACTTTGCTACGTCACTTAGCTAGACTCTGCACTATCCCAAACTATTTTTTCTACTTTTGCTTACTACACTAGGTCAACTTGGTCAACCTAGAATAGTCTATAGGTCCAATTTTTCCACTAGGTCGACCTAGTTGACCTAGATTTGTTTTCTATTTCCCTTGATTTTTAGCTTGGTTCTTTATCCTTTTCAATCTACATCCTGTTCATTTCCTATAATCAAAATGAGGTCCCCTATCAAAATCTTTTTGGATAGTCATAATCCATTTAGATCCTATATGGGGTGTTCATTTCTCCCTCTCCTTACCTCCAAAGAGCACCATCACTCTTGGGGTACCTCTTCTCCTCCTTCATCTATAAATTGCAACATGGTTCAAATAACACCTCAAGATGAGGTTGATGGGTCCAATCCTTTTTTCACCTACCAAGAACCTTCTCAAAATATTCAAACTAATGTGGGAGTGATTGATTCAAGTTTATTTAATAATCCCACTAATAACTCTTATTCTAATATTCCTTCCAACACCAACCCACCACTTTATACAAATCAATTATTAGCCTAAGTGATTCAGTAAATGAACATTATGCAAAACTCTAATACCAATCAAATGATGCAACTTCAACAACATTTGATCAATGTAGCTAATCAACCTCCAATCATGAGTCCTCAAGCTAATCCTAATTACATTCCTCCACCTCTTAGAGATGCCTTAAGTAACATTATTCTTCAACCAATAATGAATTAAAAAATGCTTTAAACTATCCAAAATGAGCCTTTAGCTCCCTTCATTGTATCTATTGACATTGGTAACATATCACCAACTAATAAATATGATGGGAATAAAGACCCCACCTCATTTCTTAAAGATTTTGATAATATCTACAAAGAGTGGATCCAAAATAATACATTTTCCACTACTAAACTCTTAGTCAAAACCTTCACTGGTGATGTATTAGAATGGTATAATAAATTACCTCAACATTCTATTTGGTAACTTGAATTATTTTTCAATCCTTTAGTTAATGAATTTTAATATAATGATCTTCTTAAAAATGCCTTATCCATTTCATAAATGCTAAACAATCTCTTAATGAATCGGCTCATGACTTAATTAAAAGATGGAAATCCTTAGCTCATAAAGCCAATCACAATATGTTTGATGATAACCTATTCAAACTCTTTATCACATCTTTAACTCCTACTCTTTAACACAAGGTTCAAACCTTTGCTCCTCAAACTCTTAATTAAGCTCTTGACCAAGCTAAATTATAAGATTTTCTTATGAAGAAATTTGAACCTAATTATAAAATCCTTAAATGATCTTTCCAAACATCCAATGCTATCACTAGTAACACTTCTAAAACTAAACCTGGTGTTTCTAAGAATGAGTTCCTTCATTGTCTCATGTGCCTCTTTTGGTTATCAAATGAGATAATTTTTACCTCTTTTTAAGCCTTTCATATATCCTAATGTTCCTCCTAAATGGTATGATCCCAATATCTCTTATTGGTTTCAAGCCAATGTTGGACATTCTCATGAGTCTTGTAGAGGGATTGTTAAATGTGTTATTTCATATATGATTGGTGATTCATTCTACCATGAAACAATAATTAAGCACCGTCATCAAGAATACACTAACACTTTTCAAAAATGATAGCCCTCTAAAGCCTCAACATCTAATAATAATAATAATAATAATAATAATAATAATAATAATAATAATAATAATAATAATAATAATAATAATAATAATAATAATAATAATAATAATAATAATAATAATAATAATAATAATAATAATAATAATAATAAATCTTCTTCCCATAATCAATCAGATTCTAATGATGTTTGTGTAATTGATGTTGATTATGACCAGTACCTTAAAAACTCTCAACATATCAATATGGCTAAGGTTAATGATTATACGAAGCCATCACATAAAGATCCTATGACCAAGCCTAATAAACCTTATTTGGAAGAATAATTATCTAAAGATACTACCACTATAACTATCGATTCAGAAGCACCTGAAGAACAACTTTCTCCATCTGATCCTCTAACCACATGTATTCCTCTAAAGTCTAATTTGCCTTCTTCTAAACCTCGTGGTTCCTCTTCTAAATCTCATTAGAATTTCCTAGAATAACTTAACTCTATTCCTTGTAAAATTCCTCTCATGGAGTTTGTTCCCACTTCACCTTATTATCATAAATTCCTTATGCAACAACTCCAAGAGATTGAAGACCCATCTTCTTTAGATGAAGAACCACCTTCTATTGATTCTCAACCAGTAGAGATTAATACCGTTGACTCTATGTTCCCTTCTTCCAGACCTTCTATTTAAATCCTTGAAGAGGACATGACTAATGATGAAATCCTCTTTCATGCCGATGATATGCCTCTTTTCATCAAGATAGACATTAATACCACCCTTATTTGAAACGTTTTAGTTTTTGAAGGTTATGGTATTAATGTGACTTCTTTATGGATTTTATAACAACTTGGTTATAACAAAAGTCATCTTAAACAAACCCATCTTACTTTTCATGGTTTTGATAAGATTAATCAAAATCCACTTGGTAATATATGGCTTCCCTTAACCATTGGTTCTAAGACTATGCAAACCAAACTCATGGTTCTTGATCTTCCTTTATCTTATAACATACTCCTCGACCATCCATGGAATCATTGAATGAGGCCCATTGCTTCTTCTGGTAGTCAATACATTAAATTTATACATAATGGAAAATGTTATAAGCATGAAAGCTAATCCCAACTCATGGAGTATCCAATTTCCTAATCCTAAATCATAATCTTGTTTTCTCACAATTCTTAAAATCAATAGTGCTCCTATTCTTGAGTTCATCAATATGAATCCTTATTTACAAGTTACTCTTGCAAATTATGATGATAATGAACCCAATGAATTACAACACACTTGCAATACTAAGAAATTTCCTCTGTATATTTTGGAATGGCTTCCACCTTCCCTCTTAACTAGAGATAGTACCATTTCTCTCATAGATGAGATTACCTATTTTTCCCCTCCATGTAATGCTCAAGACCCATCTTCACTTGAATATTTTTTTGCTAGTAATGAATTTGGAGTGGCTAAGCTATTTCAAGATTGTCTCATCATGACTCCTTAAACATTTAACAATCTTGGGATTTCATAATGTGAGGATCTTCTTAAATCCCAAGCATGCATAATTTCTCTGGCATATGATGACAGCTATGTCATGGCCCAAGCTCAATCTAGAGACTTGGATGTCTTAAATTATCAATATATCTTAGCTCAAATTCATGATTTCAACTAGGATGTGCATACCATTTCTATAGATCATAACTCAGAACCTAAGGGTTATGTGCCTCCTCTCAATCCTCTTCTTATTGATTCTCCTTGGGTGGTAGAGCAAATCATGCCTTATAAACCTCTTAAAGTTATTTCATCTTCTTTACCTCTTTTGTATTCTCCAATTGAATCTAATTCTTCTCCCATCATCTCTCCATCTATTTCTTCAACTCTTAGAATCACACTTAATGCCACAGTAACCAATGTCCATCAAATATGTTCTAAATATGATTGACATGGCAATCCAATTTTAGATTTAGAAATAGATGTGGAATATTGTGGTCCTATTCCTACCTTGCCTAGTGATGAATCTATTTTGAAGCTGCTTTATGCTCAGGAAACACAACTCCCATGACAACATCATAAACTTGAAAATTTTAAAATAAAACTCCTCACTTCAATGACTTTGTCCCTAGCATTGATCCTTAATCTAATGCAATTTCATCTTTACCCAACACACCATACCAATTTAAAGATGGTAATGCCATTATTATTAAAGAAATAACTTGTATCAACTATAGTACTCCCTCTTGTCCTCAACCAATCATAGTTTTTAAAGAAATTTCACATTTTGAACATGATAATTTCAGCCTATTTTTTGATAAGTATCAAGAGGCATTCACATGGTGTTACCAAGATATGCCTAGCATTGAACCTAGCATAGTAGTCCATAACATCATTACTTATCCTAATGCCAAACCTATGTGTTAGAAGAAAATCAATTTTCCTCCCGAAGTTACCAACCTATACCTTACATAAATCATCAAACTTCTCAATGCTAAATTCATTAAACCTATGGATTATTCTAAATGGGTTTCCAATATTGTTCTTGTTTAGAAGAAGGTCACCATGGTCATTCATATTTGTATTGATTTCAGTAATATTAATCTTGTTTGTCCTAAAGATAACTTTCTTTTACCTTCAATAGATGCCATTGTCGATTCCATGGCTAGATATGAAATGTTATCTCTTATAGATGGATTTTTGAGATACGATCAGATTCATATCGATCCTAAAGACCAACATAAGACTACTTTTACCATGTAATGGGGAACCTATTGTTATGTTAAAATTCCTTTCAGTCTCAAAAACACTGAAGCTACTTACTAGTGTGTTATGATTCATATCTGTCATGATCTCATCCATTAAATTGTTCAAACATATGTGGATGATCCTATCACTAAATCCAAGCATCACACAAATCATCTTTCTAATCTTTCCAACATCTTTGATCATCTCATCAAATATAAAGTTATACTTAATCCTTATCTAGCTAAGATTAATTCCATTATCAACATGCTTATCCCTCGTTCTATTCTTGACATTTGTACCTATTTAGGCAAGCTTGGGAAAATTAGATGATTTATTCTTAAGATGGACTATTGAATTCACTCCATCAATTCCCTTCTCAAGAAAGGTATAACTTTAGACTGAATGGATCCATGCCAAAAATCATTTATCAACATGAAATAATCATTAATTCATCCACCTGCACTTTGTCCTCCTTCTAATGATCAACTCTTGATTCTTTATACTTCTTCCACACCTATTTTAGTTTGAATAATGCTTTGCCAAAAAGATGATATAGGTAAGGATTATGCCATATATTACATTATTCAAGGCCTCATCGATTATGAAACATGTTATACTAATGTTGGGTGTGATTAACTCACCATTTATTTTATATCTAAAAAGCTTCATCACTACATGCTTTACCAAACCACTTATGTCATTGTTCATTTCGACCCCCTTCATCACTTATTATCCAAAGCATTTCTTCTAGGATATAGAATTAGAAAGTAGATGTTTTTAATTATAAAATTTTATCTTCACATTGTCATGAAAAAATATGTCAAAGGGCAAGTCATAGCTGACCAACTTGTCAGAGGTTGTGTTCCAACCACTTCCTTGCTTTAAGATGACCTTCCCAATGACAATATTATTTACATTGAAGGTCTTAATCAATCAATTTATCTTAAAGATTATTTTCATAGGTTTACTATAAATCTTGAAGCCAATCAATCCAATTAACCTTCAACACCTTTTGATACTACCAAACCAAAAGTAGTTATCAAGGAGCTCCCTAAAATCAACATTGAATTACATGAGGATACATGGACCCTTCACTTTGATGGTGATAAATTCCTTCAAGGATCTAGCTCAATTTGCATTCTCACTATTCCTCTTGGTAAAATAATTCCTTTAGATTTTTATTTTACATTTGATGTCACCAATAATATGGCTGAGTACGAAGCTCTTATCCTAGGTATGAGAGCTACTCTTGATCTAGACATATACTATCTTCATGATTTGGGTGATTCTCAACTCATTTGACATCAAGTTAGTGGTGCCTATCAATGTAAAAGTGAAAATATTATTACCTATCATCAAATTTCAACCACTCTTGCCAAGGATTTTGCCTCTTTTACAATTGAACCTATTTCTAAAGACCAAAATTCCATTGTTGATTCTCTTGCCTCTTCAGCTTCTCTCTTTCATCCACATCAAGTTCTTTTTTATCCTTATTTTATCATTAAAATAATCAAATCTCTATCATCTATTCACCCTCCATATTACCTTATTTTACACATCAAGGCTATCACCATTTGACAATGCCCATGGTATCAAGACATCTTCCAATTATTAAAACATCAAACTTATACTCCTAACTTGGATTCTCATGAAAAAATGCATCTTCATAAACAAGCTTTCAAGTACATATTTAGACATAACATCCTTTATTATCACAATGCTAAAGGTACTTTGCTCCATTGTGTCATGCTAGAAGAGGTTCCTCCTCTATTTGAGAAAGCACATGGGGGCATTTGTAATGGTCACTATAGCGGACATGATACAACCCATAAATGCCTATGTATGGGTTAATATTGGCCTACTCTAGAAAAAGATGCTATTGAATATTTTAAAAAGTGTAATCCTTGTCAGCTTCATGATGACCTCATTCATTTTCCACTAGTCAAAATTTAAGTAATCAAATATCCTTGGCCATTTTCTAAATGGCGATTCGATCTCATTGGCAAGCTTCCTCATTCCTATGATGGGTACCTCTTCATCATCATTACCATCGACTACTTTACCAAGTGGGTTGAATCCATGCCCCTTGCTAATGTTACTAGTCCTACTATATATAAATTCATTCTCAATAGAATTATTTGCCACTTTGGTGTTCCTCACACCATCATTTATGATAATGGTGGTAATTTTAACAATAAATATGTTAAACAACTTTGCACCAAATTCGAAATCAATCACAATTTTTTTAATCCTTATCATCGACAATTTAATGGTCAAGCTGAGGCCACCACTAAATTTCTCAATAAAATTCTTCAAAAGACAATTCATGAAACTTGTATGAATTAACATCTTCATCTTTATCCTACACTTTTGGCCTATCAAACTAGTATTCATACTACCATTGGGGCAACTCCATTCTCTCTAGTCTATGATTTTGAGTCGATTATTTCTCTTGAAGTTGAGATTTATTCTCTTCACATATCTCTTCATATCATCATTCCTAATGAAGAATTTTATGAGGCTCACCTTTATGCCCTTGATCTACTTGATGAATGCCATCTTTTTTCCTTACACCACAATCACCAATACAAGGCTCACGTCATCATAAAGCATAATAAACATGTAAAAAACCACACATTTAATGTTGAAGTTGAGATTCCTTCTCTTCGCATATCTCTTCATATCATCATTCCTAATGAATAATTTTGTGAGGCTCACCTTCATGCCCTTGATCTACTTGATAAATGTCATATTTTTACCTTGCATCACAATCACCAATACAAGGCTCACATCATAAGAAAACATAATAAACGTGTTAAAAACCACACATTTAATGTTGGTGATCTCTTGTCCTTAAATTAGATTACACTTTTGACAATGAAGGTAAATACACCCAAAAATGATGGGGACCTTACTTAGTTAAAGATATTCTTGGTCTAAGTAGTTATCACCTTCAAACCAATGAAGAGCATATTTTCAAAGAGCCCACCAATGCTCAATTCCTTAAGAAATATTTTTCTTAATCATTTCCCTTCTTTTCATACTTTATCTATATATCTATCTAACATATTTTTGTAGGTTACTTTAGCATAGGTCTCTCCTTATGTAGCAATTTTATTTCTTTTCAAACCTTTAGTCCTCCCTTTTGGTCTTTTGGTTTCTTGATGTACCATAGTGTTCATTTCCTTTCTTTTCAAACCTTTAGTCCTCCCTTTTAGTCTTTTGGTTTCTTGATGTACCATAGTCTTCATCACTTATCTTTTCATTCTCCTTTTGCTTGCCAATGTTGTTTTGACATCCTTTTGATTTTTTATTTTATGAGTTTCTTGGTAAGATCATGGATAAAACCTGACCCTCCTCATAAAATTACCATCTTTTTATTTCTCATTTCTTCTTTTTCATTCTTTTGCTACTTGCTAATCTTGTTCTGGCATCCTTTGGGTCTTTCTTTGTGAGGTTCTTTATATAAAGGCTCTGTAGCTTTTTGCTTTTTGGCACCCCTTAGGTTTTCCTTTTGTTAGTTTCTTAGTAAGATCATGGATAAAACCAAACCCTCATCATAAACTTACCTTTCTTTTCATGTTCTTTTTTATCCTTGTTATTTAGACATTAGCTTTTACTTCTTTTGCTACATAGAATCTATAAACAATCTATGTTATCATGTTTTCCTTCACTGCCAACAGTCTTATGATAAGGAATCACAACTTTGTTATCATTTTATTCCTTTTTTCCCTTTGTCACATTTTTTACAATTTGATGAAATTCAAATTTGTTATGCGTGTCATTTTCCTCTTGATTTCCCCATTTCTTTCACCTCCACATTTGGATAAAACAAGGTTGAATTCAAGATAGTATTTTTATTTCACCTAGATTTATGAGACTCTTAGACCCCATACTATTTGATTTTATCTCTCTTATCAACCTTGTCCAAAAATTTTCAAATGAAATTCATCTTTAGTACCTATGTTTGGTCTTTTGAATCTATATGGAGGAGGAATTTTAAAAAAAGAGAGTTAAAATCCAATCATTTGAAAATAAAAGGTAATGATATCTAAAAGGTAACATAAAAATCTTAAAATTCTAATCACACAAAAATATGTGATTAAAAGCACATATCCTATCTCCAATCAAAGGTCAAACTCCATAGTTGGCTTCACATAGAGCCAAAGTCCTTTGGGGTGCAGTAGCCTAGTAGATTGGAATAGGGGATTTCAAAAAAATCTATAGTGCTACATAATTTCTCATGGAAGTACCCAATCTTCATAGTAGACTCAGTTAAGTAACTAACAACTCTATAAGGGGTGGTTAGACCTTTGGTGCTTCACAAGATTATTGTCCCTTATTTCCATATTATTCCCTGTCCATTTATTTCCTAAAACCTTTCCCTAAGCTATCTCTCATTTTTTGCACATTACTCTAGTATTTTCATTTTTCTATCCTTCTTTCCCTTCTTTAGTAACCTTTTTACCTATTTAGTAAGCTAGGTCCTAGTTGACCTAGCACAGTCTGGTGTCACTTTAGCTCTTTAGGCCTAGTTTCCATCTAACTGACCTAGCACAAAATTATGCATTAGTTTGATAATGTGCTAGGTCAACCCAATCAACCTGTCACAACTGACATGTTTAAGTTATTTTGAGGTTAGATAATCCTATATATGCAAGGTCATTTTGATCATTTCCATATGAAAGAAATCAAGAGTTATTATTCATTGACACTTCTTCACAATATCCTATTCCACCATTCTATTTGAGGAGTCTTAGCTTAGGTTTCTTATTTGGAGTATCTTATTCTTATGGATAGGTATTGGATGTTTTAGCCTAATAAAGTGATCCTTATGAACCACAAAAACCTCTTGCAAGGCTCCATTAGCCAAGGGAGATAATGAGTCATGACGGTTCACATTTAGGTACGTATATTCTAACTTTATTCTCCTCTCTTTTAGTAGATAGAAGTAGCATAAATGTTGACTCAAATAATATTACTCCTCATATTCCATGTATTAGGGTGTTACTCATACTTACTTTATTTAAAGTTCCATGTACATGTATTTGATTACTTTGCATCTAACACCTTAATTTCTACCAAAAGCTTTAATGAGCACTAGATTAGTTTCATTTTCTTTTTATTATATTAGTTTACTTTCTTTTTTGTTGTCATAAGTGAATATAGAAACCATATGACTCTTTTAGGGTTTTTGTGTGATTATGTTAGATTGTAGGATTTGGAACCCTACCTAGCATGATGTGTTGTGATAGATGATACAAGTGATTCCCATAATCAGGTCTAGCAAATACTCATATTAGTCATGCTCCCTCTTAACAAGTGTGTACCCCAATTGAAAGTGTAGGTGTGATCTATCTTATCCTATCTAGGATTGATTCATGTACACCATGAAATTTTGATTGCATACAGTAGAACCATCCTTTTGAATTGAGGATTAAAGCAATGAAATGTGATTCCATTGACTAGGTAATTTATTTGTTTCTAACCACCTACTAGATTATATTTCAAGCCCTCCATGAAATGTTCCACACATTATTCCTACTTAAGCCATTATAGACTTTGGGAAAATCATCACCACTTAAGCTAAACACCTCTTTCATTTACTCAACTATAGTGTCATCCATTTCTATACATATCAAGATCAATAATAACAACAATTTATCCATCTTATTCTCATTTATAGAAAACAACCCTTTAATTTTGAAAGAGTATTTAACCACTTCTACTTGATCATATGTTTCTATAAAAATTTAACATACAAGATACATTCCTTTACTCTCCACTTTTTGTATTTCACAATGCACATTGCACTTCATAAAGAATTTGTTGTACACTTCTTTCTCCTCTTCTAGAAAAACATGTTTATCAATATATATGACAAAATGGATCTCATACTCATTTATTTATTTCTTCTCATTTAAAGGACTTATATAATAAATTTATTAACATATATTAATACACATTGTTTTAGTTATTCCATCATGAAATATCTTAATATCTAATTGCCATGGGCTCTCCCAAAAACATGACATGCATCTATATGCAACACATCACATAAGCCTTTTTCATTGTAGGTCTAATAGTTTTTATATAAATTTCATAAAATTCATCTAAATTCATATCATGCCCATATAGTAAAAAAAACACCATATGTCTTTGGGTGTCATATGAATACCAAATTCATCTTATTTACTATTTCAGTGAACACTTAATTATTTATATTTCCACTTTTAAAAAAACATCATAAAACATACCTTATTTTGCACTTTTTTTGAAAAAAAATCTTATTTTTCATTCTACTTATTTCTTGTTTTCAATCTATTAGGAATAAAAAACTTATAAATCTAGTTATATTATTACCATAAACCATATCAAAAGCTATGCAATAAAATGCATCACAGAAACATTCCTTAATTCACCATTAATATGAAATCATAAATGAGATCAAGATAAAAAATAACACAAATAACAAAGATCTAACATGGTTCACCCAATCTGGGCTACATCCACCAATGAAAGTTCTCAATTAAATCAGAAATCTAAAACAAGATTACAATGAACTCTCACAGAGATAGAAAAATCTCTTATAAAAAGTGTTGCATAAAAATTACACTTTCACGCGCACCTGCACAATGTTGTATCTAACAAGTTGTTAAACCACACCCTGTAATGAACACTTGCACTTTGAAAAACACCTGCACTTTGACTCTCATCCTCAAATACACACCCTGAAAATAAACCATCAACCTATAAAGGCCACACCACATCCTGTATATATAAGAACATGAATAAAATTGACAAAAGGAGGAGCAAATATGCAATGCTTATCCAAGATAAGCATTATCCAACATGTGACAACCCTCCTCCACATCATTAAGCCTATCCAAAATCTCTCCCAAGGAGGAATTCACAATTTCTATCTCTCCACCTTCTAAGGGCATATTTTCCCTAAATTATGTGATCACAACCAACTCCACTCAACAAGGAAGGAGTTACCTTTTCCAAAAAATAGTTAGCTTCCTCAAAACAAGGAAGTAAACATAGGAAAAGGCATCTAAAAACTAACTCCATGAAATATGGAATATATAGAAATTAGGAATACAAGGAATATTCCACTCACATGTGGAGAACATGAAAATTATCCCCCCCCATCTTTGGATCTCTTTAAGCCCCCCAAAATTTATTCCTATGGTCATATGATAGCCCCAAAGGGTTCCACACTCAACAATCTCCCACTTGGAGACCATTTCTCTTGAACAAAATCTATCACTACTCCATGACCACCAAGGCCAACCAAATATGAACATAGTTTCAACTTGTCAAATGTGACAACCTTGGTCATCATATCCATAGGATTTTCTAGTGTGAATATTCTCTAGCTTCACCAAGTTCTCCTCTAAAGTTGTCCTGAAGAAGTGATAATGTAACTGAGTATGTTTCATTCTTGAATGGAAAATAGAGTTCTTGGACAAATGAATAACACTCTAATTATCACTGTGTAGTCTCCCAAATTCTTGCTCATGCCCCAAGTCTCAAAAAAAATCTTGTAACCAAATCATCTCCTTACTATCCTCTGTGGAAACAAAATACTCTACCTTTATGGTTGACAAAGACACAACCTGTTGTATCTTGGAAATCCAACTAGCTACTGTATCTCCAATAGTAAATATATATCCTATTATACTCCTCTTGCTATCAATATCCCCTACCATATCTGAGTCTACATAACCATGTAAAGTGGTATTTGATTCCCCATAACATAATGCAAAATCAATGGTTCCTCTCAAATATCAAAGAATCCATTTCACTTCTTGTCAATGCTCATAACCTAGATCACTCATATACCTACTCAAAACTCCCACTACATGGGCAATATCTAGCCTAGTATAAACTATGGCATAAATCAAGCTACCAACTACCAAAGAATAAGGTACCTTGGACATCTTAAGCTTTTCAAATTCCATCTTTGGACACTGTTCTTTTAATAATCTAAAGTGGCCTGCCAAAAGAGTACCAACAAATTTACATCCAACATACTAAACCTTTCCAAGACTTTATTCACATACTCTGATTGGGATAAAACCAACTTCCTCTCCTTCCTATCATGAGTAATCCTCATACCAAGGACTTATTTTGTAGCACCCAAATCCTTCATAGAAAAGGAGTCACTAAGCTATTTCTTGAGCATATGAATATGTTGTATATTCTTTCCTACAACTAACATGTCATCCACATACAAGCATAAAATAATAAAGGAACCATCATCAAAATGTTTGATGTACATGCAATGGTCATAATTACACCTTTGATATTATTTTTCAAACATAAAATAATCAAATTTTTTGTACCATTACCTTAGAGCTTGTTTAAGGCCATACAATCTCTTCTTTAATTTGCACACATAATTCTCCTTCCCTTTGACCTCATATTCCTGTGACTACTTCATAGACAAATATTCATCTAAATCACCATGAAAAAAATCAATTTTCACATCTAACTATTTTAATTACAAATCCTCAATTGCAACTAAACCAAGAATAGTCCTAATAGAAATCATTTTTACAACAAGAGAGAAAATCTCATCAAAATCAATACCTATTTTTTGTGCAAACCCCTTCAATACCATCTTGGCCTAATATGTTTTTCTCCATTGATCCTTTTCTTTTATTCTGAAGATCTACCTATTTGGTAATACACTCTTGCCCTTGGGTAGCCTTACCAAATCCCATATTTGGTTCTCCATGACTTATTCCCACTTTAACTTGGCATCTACCTCCATTTCATCCTCATAACATCTGGTTCTCCAATGTTAGTGAGTAATAAATAATTCAAAGAATGAGAAAAATGTTTAGGTGCTCTTCTTACCCTAGATGATCTTCTTACCATATGAGTTTGGGGTCCTTGTGTAAAAGGTTCTTGAACTAAATCCTTGGATACTTTGCCATCTGCAATGTCATCCAATACTATGTACTCTTTATTTTCCTGATCTTGTTCATGTAACTAATTCTTATGCATGACTTTTTCATTTAAAGACTACATCTATAGACTAAAATATTTTCCTATCTTTAATGCTCCATAAATTGAAACCAAAGTCATCCTCACCATAACCAACAAATATATAAATATTTGATTTAGCCTCTAGCATGGTCCTATCCTCTTTCTTGATGAGAGAAAATGATCCACATCCAAAGACTCTAAGAAAAGATTAATCAACATTCTTACTATACCAAGCTTGTTCTAGAATGCCTCCATCCAAAGTCATAGAAGGACATCTATTAATTAGATATACAACTGTGCTAACTGCTTCTTCCCAAAATTGTAAAGGTAAACCTGCATGTAACCTCATGTTCTTAACACATTCCATTATTATTTTATTCATCCTTTCAGATACCCTATTTTATTATGGAGTTCTAGGAACCATTCTTTGCCTACAGATTCCATTTTTAGAATAATAATCAAAGAAAACATTACTACAATACTCACATCCATTATCTAATATAAGACATTTCAATTTGATACCTATTTCATTCTCAACTAAGGCTTTTCACTTCTTAAAAGTGTTAAATACATCATATTTATTTTTAATTTAATAAACCCAAACTTTCCTAGTTACATCATTAATAAAATTAATATAATAATTAGATCCACCAATAGAAGATACCGGAGTTGTCCCCATACATCTAAGTGTACCAGATCTAACTTGTGCTCTTTCTTTGTGGATCCAAACTTCAAGGACTTAACCCTCTTCTATTTCTCATACACATAATTTTCAAAAAAGCCTAGATCTAGATCTTTCAATCTAGGCAACTTATCCTTTAAGATCTGTATGCCTTTATGGCTCATATGACCGAGCCTATAGTACCACATAGTTGTATCTCCATCTATAGCAACTAAATCAATAGAATCAACTCTACTAGGTAAATATAAAGTACCAACTTTCTTACCTCTCGAGATCATAATATCACCTTTAATAACTTTCCAAGAATTTACAATAAACTATACTAAACATCCCTCACTACCCAATTGACCTAATGAAACCAAATTCCATCTCAACATAGGCACATGTTTAACATCCTTAAAAAACCATGTGTTCCCATTCTACATCTTAAATGGAACACAACCTTTCCCTACTATCTCACTTCATTCATCATCACCAAGATATACATGTCCTAGATTCTCTTGAGCATAATCAATAAAATAATGCCTATGTGGGGTGGAATGAAAAGAAGCCCCTTAATCTAATACCCAAGACTCAAAAAAACTATCCATATAAAGAATTAAGGCATGCTAACATGATTTACCTGATGTCACATTTACCTCATTCATTTCCTCGTTGGCATTCTTATCCTGAAGTGACCAATAATCCTTCTTTAAGTGTCCACTCTTCCAAAAATGCTAGCAGATCATCTTAGATCTAGATCTGGGCTTAGATCTACCTTTTGACTTTCTTATATTGCCTTTGATCTTGTATTTTTTCCTCCCTCTAGTATCAATAAATAAATTGTTACCTAAAAGATGATTCACCAGTGTTTTTCCTTCGCATCTCCTCACTAAGGATTACACCTACAACATCCTCAAAATTCAAGCTTCCCTTGGTAGGGACTGCATTACTCACAACCATAGCCAAACTATCCTAACTATAAATAAAAGAAAATAATATTATCAAAGCTCTAAATTCATCATCAAAATTGATTATAATTGAATTGAGCATACTTACAACCATATTAAAATCATTTAGATGATTAGCTATTAAACCATTGTTAGACATTTTCATGTTAAAAAACATTTCATAAGAAAATTTTTATTAGAAGCTGAAGGTTTCTTATATAAATTTCCAAGTTTATCCATGATATACTTTTTAGTTATCTAATCTACAAATTTAAATGAAACAGAAGATGCAATGCATAACTGAATGGCTCTTAATGCCTTCCTATCAAGTAATGACCAATCTGTATCACTCATACTTATAATTTGCCCTCCTTTCCCCTCTAGGGGGAGTTGAAATTCCTTCTGATATAAGTAATCTTCCATCTGCATTTTCCACAAACCAAAATTCTTACCATAAAACGTCTCAAATTTGAATCTAATCTCTTCTCCCATAGCTCCCACTCAAGCTAATATCCTTCTTGTGATTTACCACTTCAGCAAAACACACAACCAATTACTCTGATATTAGTTGTTAGGAATAAAACACTTATAAATCTAGATCTATTATTACCATAAAGTATATCTAAATCTATGCAATAAAATGCATCACTAAAACATTCCTTAATTCACCATTAATATGAAAGCATAAATGAGAGAAAGATAAAAAATAACACAAATAACATAGATCTAATGTGGTTCACCCAATGTGGGCTACATCCACCAATGAAAGTTCTCAAATAAATCAATAATACAAAAAAATATTATAATGAACTCTCACATATATCAAAAAATATCTTATAAAAATTGCTACACAAAAACTACACTTTCACCTGCACTTGCACAATGTTGTATCTCACAAGTTGCTAAACCACACCCTGTAATGAACACCTGCACTTTGTAAAACACCTACACTTTAACTCTGATCCTCAAAGCCACACCCTAAAAATAAACTATCAACCTATAAAGGCCACACCATATCTTTTATGTATAATAAAATGAAGAAAATCCACAAAAGGAGGAGCAAATATGCAATGCTTATCCAAGATAAGCATTAGCTAACATGTGACAACCCTCCTCCACCTTATCAAGCCTATCCAAAAGCTCTCCCAAGGAGGAATTCACCATTTCCATCTCTTCACCTTCTAAGGGAACATTATCCCATAAGCATGTGATCACAACCAATTTGACTCAACAAGGAAGGAGTTCCCTTTTCCAAAAAACCAACTAGCTTCCTCAAAACAAGGAAGTAAATATGGGAAAAGGCATCTAACAACTAACTCCATGAAATATGGAATACATAGAAATTAGGAATACAAGGAATATTCCACTCACATGTGGAGAACATGTAAATTACACCCCCTCCCACATCTTTGGATCTCTTAAAGCCCCCAAAAGTTTATTCCTATGGTCATGTGATATCCCTAAAGGGTTCCACACTCAACACAATCTTCAATAATTTAATATTATCTATAAAAATTTCTCCTTGGTTAAGTTCCTAAGTATGTTCAAGTGATGCCACAGATTTTGTATCTACATGTATAAATTCTACATTACCTTCATTTCTTCTTATTTTAACATCATAATAAGAATGAAAAAACTTTAAATCATAATTAACAACTTATACACATTGGAAACAAATTCCACTAAATTATCTTTATGTTCCTATTCCATAGTGGCCTCTCTCTCTCCTAGAGGTGGATCCAACTCTTTATTGTTAATACAACACTTAGGAAGTTATAGATCCATATTCATTCCAATGTTGATTATGTTATTGCCAGAATGGATATTGTTTACAACAATTGAGCATCCCTGTTCATATTAATGCACTTTTTTATCTTTTAGACAATGTATCCTCCACCCTAAAAGCATGTTTATATGCTTTTTCTATCATATGTGACCTTACCAAGTTAATTTCATATGGAATATTTCAATGCATTCCATTTATGTAACTTTCCACCTTTTCTTGGACCATCTCATTGTGACCATCTCATAATGTGAAATTTTATAACTCCTTCATGTATTCCTTCATGCTTATCTCCTTTTACCTCAATTTTTATAACTTATTCAAAAAATTCAACTAATAAATAATATGGGAAAAGAATCATCTCAATTCGGAAACTATCATTTCCCAATGGGTAATTTTGTCTTTACCCATTCATTTCCTTTGCTTTTATATTCCACCATAGTATTGCATGAAATTTTATATTTGTTTATGCCATTTGAACCTTTATTAGGTCAGCCAATTCATCAAATTTGAAACACTCTTCCATAATAATAAGCCAATCAATCAACTCCTCAGGATTAAAACTTCTTAAGTAGTTTTAAACTTTCATCTTGGTTCCTATTATAGTTTTTGAGATATATATAATGAGCCTATCATATCCTAAATATAACTACTCATGTTCTTGTCCCAAATCTTCTACTCTAAACTATTCATATTTTTCATCACTCAAATAATTCCTTTGGATAAATTCCCTTTTTGTATATTCTTCAACAACATTAATTAGTCTTGTGTCAATTACTCTAAATAATTCTACAAACTCATCTAGTCTTCATGTCATATTAGTGCCTATATTGATCCATATTTACCAACAACTATACTTGGAGGCATCGAGACTCTCTTTAAAAATATGAACATAATACTATAATA